>OV816023.1:38833892-39433892 GCA_929113105.1 Agrypnus murinus | reverse complement strand
CTGCGACTGCTACTGCAGCGAACTACTGCAAATTATTTCCAACATGTCCACATAGCAACCTTTCCTGACATTCGTGCCTCACATTTTCTTTTGATCTTTTTATTTTTACCAATAGCCGATGGAAAACGTTCGTTCGCACTGTTAGCCATTCGTACCACAATTAATTCGCTGCAAAGGATCGTCTACACTCGACGAACGCGTATAAATAAACCTTCGACAACGCGAACGAATGACAACGTTTGTCAGATGTATTCCAGGCTTTAAGCCTGGACTTAACGTTCGCATTGCTGCTCGTACGCAGACATTGTCGGAAACGTTTCTGGGTAGCATGACAGATCTAAATGAAAGGTTTGCAATATTTCCATTCGCTATAATTCCTTGTATTTCCACCCATTTGCGAAGTTGAGTTGTTTGTGTGTCTGCTGGTAGCGAACTACTGCAAATTATTTCCAACACGTCCACATAGCAACCTTTCCTGACATCCGTGCCTCGCATTTTCTTTTGATCTGTTTATTTTTACCAATAGCCGATGGAAAACGTTCGTTCGCACTGTTAGCCATTCGTACCACGATTAATTCGCTGCAAACGATCGTCTACACTTGACGAACGCATACAAATAAACCTTCGACAATGCGAACGAATGGCAACGTTTGTCAGATATATTCCAGGCTTAAATCTTGGAATACGTCTGACAAACGTTGCCATTCGTTCGCATTGCTGTTCGTGCGCAGACATTCTCGGAAACGTTTCTCGGTAGCATGACAGATCAAAACGGATGACTTTCGATATATGTATTCCTTAGCATTCCTTGTATTTCCAACCATTTGGGAAGTTGCGTTGTTTGTGACAGGTGGTAGCGTACTACTGCAAATTATTTCCAAAACGTTCGTTCGCACTTGACGAACGCATACAAGTAAACTTCGACAACGCGAACGATGGCAACGTTTGTCAGATGTATTCCAGGCTTAAGGGACATAAGGTGTTAATAAATTCTTTCCATTGCTGTCTGTTTTCGGCTATTGGTTTCTATTGTGCGATACTTTTGTTGTTCTCAATTTCAATAGGTCGTTCGCTTTCAATAGGTATGAGCAAAGTCGTGCGGCGCACGACGGCGCCAGGATCCGCAAGATACCGCAACGTTATAACTTGAGGAAGTAAAAAATATTTACGTTTTACTTGTAAAAGCACGCTAAAACCACGAAATTTGAAATTTAAGATATCTAAAACAATACACCGCAAGGTAGAAAGGCGCAAGTTAACTAAGTAAAAACATTAAAAGTCGGTATTTTTTATACGTATTGTGGTATATTATGTACCTTATGTCATGGTGTAAGAATAGACGTGTACGTGACGCAGTAGGTCGAATTTTCTTAACCAATCAAATTTGCTACACGTGCTACGATGTCGACGTTTGTGTAAAGAGATTCAACCTCAAAACTGTTACGTATACAGATTATCCGAAAAAACCAGTCTAAACCTACAAAAATTAATGAGTGCAACAAGGAAGACTTAAACAATATGGGTAGCACAACAAAGATAGAATGCAATCATGGCTAGGGTAAATTTTTACCAATAACAAGCAAGCAAACAAACATAGCTGTCACAAATATTTTATCTGTCATTAAAAACATAAAGTGAGGTTAAGATAATTATGTCGATATATTGCTTTTGTCGTAAAAATCAATTTTATCACAATTTGTCATTAGAATCTTAGAAAGTTCAAAATGTCGTATACGCAGAAGGAAAAAATTCAAATTATTAAATGGATTTTTATAGTGCAATGGATTTTATGCTCTTAATGACAGATGTTTTTGCTTGCTTGCTTGTTATTGGAGAGATATTTTTAGTTTAAAAATTTACTTAGTCATGATTGCATTCTATCTTTGTTGTGCTACCCATATTGTTTATGTCTTCCTTGTTGCACTCATTAATTTTTGTATGTTTAGACTGGTTTTCGGATAATCTGTATATTCGTAATTATTTTTGTTAAAAAAGATTTTTGGATTTAATTGACATATTTCATTTATTAATTATCAGTTATTTATTTAATTTATAAATTAAATATACATTTTATTACTTTGTATAACATTTATTATTTTCATTTCTTTTTATTTCCTTTCAAAAATCTCAAATTCGGATGACTTTGCACCCTGCACTTTGGATCAATTTTCATTGGTTCGCAAATTTTGTCCCTCTCTATAAACCTTTCTATATGCACAATGCGCGACCCGCATAGGCGCCCGGAAGGGGGGACAAGGAGGGGCACTTGCCCCCCTGGAAGTCGAACGATTTGAATTTTATTGAAAATTTTGTATAATATGCCGTTTTTTCTAGACTAACCTAGGGGCTCTACTTTTTCAGAAGCCTTTTCCACTTTGGTGACATCCTATTTAAAAAAATAACGATAGATAAATTGTGGGCGCATACATAAATTTGCACGACGGCGCTCATTAGGCTTGGCGCGGCCCTGGTGCTCTCTTCTTTTTTCCTGGTGGGTTCCACTCTAATATTGCTCAATTTGGTGTATCTCTAGTTTTTCTTAAGGGATGACCTATCCACCCATATTTCCTCCTACGAATTTGTTGTTTATATCTTGTTGGTTAGTTCTTTTCCATAGTTCTACGTTCTACATTATGTGCCTAAGGCATCAATAAATAAAAGGATTGTAATTTACGTTTGATTTTGTCTGTGACACACCATTTGTTAAATAATTGTTTTTTGACCAAACTATGGCACATTAAAAACCATCTATCCATTTTTAATAACTATTTCTACCACTTACACTATAGTAGACTATTAGAGCCTGCGATTTTTAACGTGTATTTTCTACCAGTACACGTGTAACTTATGTTTTTGCTCGTGTGAAAATTTTATACAGATAGAATAAATTGCATGCAGCGCTATTAAATTAAAATGCAATATACCCCATATTGCATTTTAAAATAATCTCCCATACCATTGTATTTACCAGCATTGGCGAAAGGCATGTGGCTGGCATGCCCGATCAACACACATGTTGAAAACACGTGTAGCTAAGCAACACACAGGGAAATGCAAAAAAATAACTGAAAATACTTTCTCACCAAACATAATATCAGGAATTGCATTCCGGGCGCCCCGAGTGTCCCTTGTGAACGCATTACCAAAGATTCCTGAAAAATCTTAACAACTTTCTAAGTAATTGAATATCGGGTAAGGTTGGGGTCCAATAGAACAAGAATGTCTGGACTAACGCACTAGGTAGCAAAAGTAGTCGCGAAGATGCAGTCCATCACACGAGAACTTTCGTGTGGGTTACGCAGACGGGAGAGAAGGACGATTTTCGGGATAAAAAAGATGCATCATCGCTCGCACTCGTAGCTTCCATCGGTCTATCTGACTGTGCCCGACGGGTACAGTAGTTCAAGTCAGAAATGCGCTACCGGACTGGTAAGGCCCGCATCCTAAGGTCGTAAGAAAGTTTTTGGTTGATAGACTGTACACAATCCAATATACGCTTAACACTTTGCTGTAATTTTGCGCTTTTCCTTCCTAGACGATCCACTGCACTGGCTCGCCCACGAACTAATACTGAATTACAATAATTAATTAGCATAATTCTAGTTTTCATATTTTAAATTATTTCAAGTTTAATTTAAAAGATCCCAAGAATTAAATATAAAATTATGCATCATTATTTAAAACGCTAGCAAGAAAAATCGAACTTAAATAAGAAGGTGTCCGAATCAGTAATTCCGAACTGGAGTTCAGAAAATGCTGGTTCTTTCTGCCTTAGTTGAAAATTCTACTTTAAATGAAAGCTGCTCAAAATTGGACAATAATCCACAAAAAGTTCACAGCAAAAAACCATAAGTCCACGAAAATTGTTAATTTTTTCCGTACGTCTTGATCATTATTTTTTTAATTAACATTTTATCAGTCAGTCCATTAGTGGGCGTACGTTTCAAAACAGTTGGAAAACAATTTTTTCGTGGTTGGCGCCAGCTCGTAAGAAAAACGAAAATTCTATTTTTGTATATGCTGTACCAAAGACTGTGCGAGCAAGGGAAGCATCTGTGAAAAAAGGATTTAATATTTAATGCATTAACTGCGTTGAGGTATCATGAAAGTTCGGAGTTTCATCGTGATACAGCGACAGGACTTGCAAACTTAAAGAGAGTAAAAGTGTTTTGGAGTCAATTTCTGCAAATATACTAATAAGCAGCAAAATATAAATATAGTGGCTAGAGTCGAGTTAGAGCAAATTTTCGATACAGTGGATTTTCTTGGTCAAGGTTTACCCTTTAGAGGAGAAAGTAACGATGAACAGTTCAAAATGGAATCCTAAAATTGCGAACAATGTCCCTTATTATTATTATCATATAGCTTCAGTAGTGTAGTGTCTAGCATGCTAGACTCCCGGGACCGTCAAATCTGGTTGACGTTTTTCTGCAGTTTTTCCTTATTTGTAACACAAATGTGGGATTTGGGTTGTATCATCTGTAAGTTGGCTGCAGCCGCACGATGGGCCTGTGTAATAATATTAATCGCCCCCACCCCCTCCTGCACAAGCTTTAGCTTATGGGGCCTGGTTACTGATTAGCCAGGTAATGGGTTGTAGCAATTATTATTATTATTATATTACTGTTGCTATTATATTTAGTGGTATTTTCTTGAGCAACATATGGTAAAACCAAAAGTCGCCGGCTCTGGAATTGACTGTATGTTTATGCAACTAAGTTAGTTGAACTAACAATAAATAAAACCTCAAGATGCGTTAGCCGTTTAACCACTTTCATTTCAATTCGGATAATTTAACACTAATTTATTGAGTTTATTAAATACAAACGTAAATGAAAATAACATTTATTGTAAATTAAATAAAAGATGCAACGATGTATTTTTGTATAACAAACAATGTCGGTTCGTGGTAAAATGCATACATACTTGCAACTACCAACCAGTTTAATCTAATGATTTTACTTGGTTATTTTCAAATGCAATATAGAGAATAGAGTATATTGTATTTTAATTTAATAGCACTGTAAGAAAAAACAAAAAAATGAAAATCAATTTTTCAGTGTAATTGAATTCTGGGTTGTGTGTTATTTGATGTGTTTATGCAGTTAATATAAAATAAGTATTTCACTAAGTAACGTCATGCATTATACAGGATGTCTCACCGCAAACAATCAACTTTTAATATCACTAGAACCAGGCACTGTATAAACATGAAACAAACGTCATATTGTAATATAGGGAGGGGGGCATGTTCTGAGGAAGTAATTATAAATATTCCATGTCTCCACTTTCCCCCATCACTATCAACTTTAAAATCTTAAACAACACTCTATATCTATTGTGACAATATCAAATGAAAGCTGCTAAAGGGTACTCTTCAACAGTAAAAGAAACATTTCACGCTCGTGAGAAATCGGCATTTTTCTGTACTAAACAAAATATACAATAACGCGCGTGTTGCATACAATTTTTCTGCAGGACCAAAACTTTTAATTTAGTTTATGTAAACTTGATGTCAGCTAATGTTTAGATATTTTAATAAACGGGGTCATTACTTCTTCCAGGAATTAATTATTTTTCATGTTTAAAGTAATGTACCTACCTATAACACCAGGGATAATTAACAGTTGTTCAGGGCTGTCCTGTTTATGTTAGAACAAAAGGGACATTGACCTATTTGTTGTTTATTGTTAGTATTTCGCTTTCAAAGAGAATGCCAAGGTTACGTTATAGCTATTCAGAGAAAACTTGTCCCTAAAGGTAAGTAATACAATTCATAAAGTGTTGTATGAATGTAAACATTAATAAAAAACAAAACAAATATTGTTTTTAAGCCTTTCAAAACTTATTAAACAAAGTATTTGATCTTATACTTAGGCAGGTTGTGATACGTTCCAGCAGTTTCCAAAAATGTACCATTTTATCAATTCCTTTCGATGTGCGTAAAATCAAAAATGGCATAAGAATTGCTTGTTGCTATTGACGAGTACCATCACACATTCAGTTTATACGAAAGTTCAGTGAAGCTCTCTGTATATCAAAAAGCTTGATCAATGTAATCCTCTAACCAAAAAGATATTACCTTAACCAATTATAAAAATTAGGAAAACACAAAAAGAGAACCTTTGTTGCTGTTGGTCAAGAGAAATTATACAGCACAATTAAAGCATATTTTCAAAGTAATAAGTACTATTCAATAATAAGCTAAGTAACATTTCTTTAGTGTCTTGTAGTACCTCTATCGTCTTAGAAACTCTTAATTTCATTGTTATACTAAGAATTCGTTTGAATACTGTCACAAAATATTGTATTTGTATACGGCTTTCCACGATTGCCTTCATTCGCCTGCAGCCAGTCTTTTGCGTTTTTTGCTTTGTTGCTCCCTAATTGATTTTCATATTCAGCATTTGCTTTTTTACTGATACTCAGTTTTATACTTTAGTTGCATTTTCCACGCGATTAGTTTTCTATTGTAAATACTGAAAAGTTTCAGCTACGTGTATAAATGAGCTCCATTGTAGTTCTTTTGTTTTTTTTGTAAAATGCCTGAGAATTTGTTTTTGGAGAATACTCAAAAGTGAGCATGGCTGGAAAATCCAGGGTGTATCTATGGAAAGTAATAAACGTCGAAGGGAAGAAAGACGAGTATATGTAATGACCAAGCCCAACCAACTGGGTGCTGAATGGGTAGTTAATTGCACAATTTCGTGTAGTCGAATGTATAGGTATAAAATTACGGTAGGTTACGGTACGGTTAGGTATACATGCGACTACACGAAATTGTGCGCTTAACTACCCATTCAGCAACCATGTGGTTGCCCTTGGTAATGACCATTAATCAATAAAAAACTTAATACAACTTTATCAAAATTTTAATAATTTTGGTTAAAATCTGCATTAAATAGTAAGAGTAAATACGGACCTGCTTTGTTTTAATAATCTAATTTAAAACCGAACATGCTTAAAGAAAAAAAAATAAAGTTCTAAAGTGATAATAACAAGAGAAGATCAAGTTTTCGGCATTCCAGATGTCAACACTGTAATCGTTTAAAAAATTAACTTACCAGTGCACTGCCCTGCAATAAACCAATAAATCATGCCAACAAAGCAAGCCGATACCGCTATTGCAAGAAAACATCAATATCATATTTTCGTCTTCGCCTTTTCGTGTCGTTTGCTTAAAATTACTTTTTTATTTCGCCCCGAAAATGAGTCATTTATACCTCTTTGCTTCTATGGTATTTTTAATTTAATGTGGGTACAAACAGGGGCGTACGATTTTATAGAATTAACGAGCATCGATGCTACTTTTAGGTGAAAAAACTGTCTGGGACATTTGACATCACTTCAACACTAATTGAACGGTGCATTATTTTGAATTTATTTGTAAACCGTTGGAAAAAATCGAATGCTCCATATAATTTTTTTGTACCTAAAAGTAGTATCGAACACTGTTAATTCCAAAAAAATCAATTTTCAAATTTTTTTCTCAACAATTTGTCCCAGTGGTCAAGTGAAAAAAAGCGTGCATTTAAAATGGGAAACTTCTCTTGGTTACAGCGTATAATACCAATAGAGATAGGAAATTCGTATTGATCTTGAAATATTCAGTTTTTTTTAGAATCAAATGGGCACCCGGCAAAACCGAAATTCGAACATGACCCAAATAAGAACCACGCTAGTATACTGTAACAAATGGGGAAACCCCTATTCACGGGCGGCAGAACATTTCAGAGCGGCAGCGTCATACACATGCGAGAAGATTCTAGTATGTTCTCTACACTTCCGTATCCATATATACGGGCACCCGCGCGAGTAAGGAATTCGATTAGTGTTCGACCGGTGAATTGAAATGTGCTATATGTAATTAGTAATCAAATATATTAGTAAATAAATAAATGTTTAATAATTGATGTAATAATAAATAAATAGTCCTTATATAATCTACTTTAAGTTTGTAAATATCTAGCATTTAAGTTCGTTAAAGAGTTTATAATTATAGTGTTAAATAATTAGTTGAGATTAAATTGGTGTATGTAAATAATATTTCTCTTGTTAATAGACGATTAAACAAACAGCATTTTCGTTATTAATTTAAAAAGAACGTTAATATAAACTTTACACTTATACAGTACAAAAAAGATGTTCCATACATGTGCCCTGTTAATTGACAGGGCTTAGCCTCTTTTAAGGCACTCCGTTAACGCGTCGTAGTCACGTAAATCACGTTTGAAAACTTATGTAACAGCGCATATAACAGTATATTGAAATATACTATTGCTTTAGTTTGAAACGCTGGCTTACGATTTTAAATTTTATCATTTATGCTGATTATGCGCGTTTGTGCTCAATTATTCTGAAAATACTCGAGCAGTTTTTATGAGAACGTTCCCGAACGTGCTCGATTATGCTGTGTATAAAGTACTTAGCACGCATACGCGGTTTAAAACCATTCGGTTTCGGTATAAACGCGTATCTCCGATTTTTAATTTTCTCATTTATACTGATTATGCTCATTTGTACTCCCATTATTCTAGAAATTTTCGAGAATTTTTTATGAGAACGTTTGCGAACCTGCTCGCTAAAAGAACTTTCTTTTGATACGGTTTTATAATGCGCGAACGTACGCGAATATTCTCATCAGCATTCTCAAAACGTTCTGATTCTGAAACATGTCTTAATACCAAATTTTCGCTATCCGTTGTTGCCTTAATTTATTTTTCTATGTTTTTAAGATGGCCCAAAAACTTCTTATGTTATGACTCCAGTAATAGTTATTTTGATACAGTCCTTTATTATTTCCAGCACGTACATCTCAACATGAGGTGGCAACTAAAATAAAACTGTGCCTACAATTTAATCTAGAATGGACTAAAACAAGGATAGATATACCATGTGAGCCAGAAATACTGTCGCCTGTTTGAATTTAGCGCGCGGTAGAATTGATGGTTTTTTATCAATTTTTCTTTGGTCTGTACCGTCATTTTTATATGCATAATTTTCTAAACTAGAGGCTAGCTAAGAATGACTATGTTAGAGATTAAGTTGTATTTGGAGTTAGGTGCTCTATGCTAGGAAGAGGTCAACAAGAAGAAGACACCAATTCGTATCTTGCAGAACATATTTTATACATTCGAAAATTGGACATTTTAAGTATATGCGTAAGTATTAAGTATTAAATCGTTAAGTATTTGTCGTATCTGTGGACAAGCTTTCCAATACCGTCTTCACAAAATATTGCCGCCAACGAATTTAAATGAGACTTGACGTTGTCTTAAACATCCTCGGTAGTTTGGAAGCACTGTCCTCCTAGCCACGTCTTTAGTTCAGGGAAAAGATGAAAGTCACTCGGTGCTAGGTCGGGGCTGTATGGTAATCGAAAATGTCCCATTGAAATTGCTCAAGGAGCCGTTGGGTTGCAACAGCACTGTATGGACGGGCTTGTCATGGATCAGAACAAATTCCAGAAGTCAGCATTCCTCTTCTCTTGTTTTGAACGTCTTTCGGTAAACGTCGTAAAGTTTCGCAATAAACTACCGAGGATCTTCAAGACAACGTCAAGACTCATTTAAATGCTTTGGTGCAACATTTTATGAAGACGGTATGGGAAAGATTGTCTACAGATACGACAAATGCCTCAATCTTTATGGTGTATGTCGAAAAGGAACCATAAGTATACAGAACTTTTAGTAATAAAATGATTTTTTTATATACATTTGTCTTTTATTTATAGCCTATTTGAGGTTAAAAAAACGACCCTCGTATTTTATATTAATATAAATTAATACCATTTTTGTAAATAGTTCAATTATATATGTAATTATAAACGTTTGTACAGGGTGCTCATTATGTATGGAATATAGTATACATCTCGGTAAATATCGACTTTATAAAAAATTTTGTTATATAAAAGTTGTTTAACATTTTATTTTCCATAATAAGATAGCATTCAATTGTTTTTATTTCAGAAAACAAATGAGTAATGAATAACACTTTAATTTTTTTAAATAGCAATGCACCCTTTCATTAGGCTCATTTGATAGAGATTTTTTTTCTCTTTTCGACGACCTAAAATCTTAGTACCCTTATATCAGAAAATTTTTGAAAAAAATGTAAAAAATTTTTATTAAGTTAATTTCATCAATAACATGAATCTAGATATCCGAGATCGTAAAGTATCTCGAATTATTACCCTAAAATAAACAGATGTGCATCTACATAATGTACAAAACAAAACAAATGAACAAAAAACAAAATAAAACAAATGAACAGAAAATCATGTACGTCTCTTATAAAGCTTGAAGACAAAACGAAATTAGCAATAAAATGGTTTTCATGGCAATAAGCGTTCAAAATGTTCACCATTAACTGCAAGGCAGTGGCCCAACCTATCACGAAAAGCTTGAAAAGAATTTCTGAGCGATCTGGGAGAAATTTCTGCAGCTTCATTTTGTATTCGTTGCTCTAATTCGGCCAGATTCTGGGGTCGGTTTGTATACAATTTTGATTTTAAATATCCCCAGAAGAAGAAATCGCAAGGTGTAAGATCCGGAGATCGGAGAGGCCACTCCACAGACCCTCTTCTGCCTATTCAACGGGCCGGAAATACCACATTTAAATATCGGCGTACATCTAAATGATAGTGGGGCGGTGCTCCATCTTGTTGAAACCAAAGATCATCAAGATTTGCTTGGCAAGCTGGAATAATTTGCTGTTGCAATAATTGCAAATAACGGTCACCAGTTAGAGTACCACGAATAAAGAAAGGTCCAATTATGTGATCTGCACAAATTCCCACCCATACGTTTAATTTTTGTGGTGTTTGGGTATGATTTGGATCATCCAATGGTGATTTTTTCAGCGGCCCAAAATCGACAATTATGCCTATTTACATTGCCATTTAAGGTCCAAGTGTACCCAAAAACGTGTGTTATTTGTTTCATAAATAATATAATAATGTGATAACTTTGGTTTTAAGTTAATAGTCTAGGAATGTTAAAAACTTGCTTACCTAACTTGTTTTGGAAAAAAAAATTTTATTTAAATTATTTCACATGTTATACGTGAAAAATTAATTTTACAAAAACTGTACATTCAAAATTAACCAAAATAATACCACTTATATTTTATAGTATTTGAACTATTTTCCCAGAATTTTAAGAAAATCGTATGTCTAGCGACTAAATTATTGCCACAAAACCTGCTTTTGGCCAAAAAACTGCTTTTTTGGCAAAGAGGAGGTAATAGTTTAGTCCCTAGACATACGATTTTCTTAAAATTTTGGGAAAATAGTTCAAATACTATGAAACTTAAGTGGTATTATTTTGATTAATTTTGAATGTACAGTTTCTCCAAAATTAATTTTTCACGTATAACATGTGAAACGATTTAATTAAAAAATTTTTTTTCCAAAACAAGTTAGGTAAGCAAGTGTTTCTAGACTATTAACTTAAAACCAAAGTTATCACATTATTATATTATCTATTAAACAAACAACACACGTTTTTTGGGTACACTTGGACCTTAAACAAAACGTATAGCCTCGCCAGAAAAAACAATATTATTAAGAAAATTTGGATTGTTGTTGATTCGCTCCATCATAGATTCACAAAATTCAACACGTCGATCGTAGTCATCTTCGGATAATTCTTGCAATAAAGTCGGTTTGTACGGATGTAATCTTTCTGAATGTAATATTTTCTATGTTGAACCTTTACTTACGGAATGGTTTAAACTTAACTGATGAGTTGAAATGTTTGGATTTTCTTCGATTTCTATTAAAAGATCGAGCTTTTTATCTTAATTTGTCGCAGACGTCTGCGGACCAGTCTTCACCAGATCTTTAACGTTGCCAGTTTCCCTAAACCGTTTCAAGGTTTTGCTAACTACTGACTGGGTGATTGGTTCTCGATGTGGATAACGCTCATTAAAAATTTCACATACTTCTAATTGTGTTCGTTTGCGATCCCCATAACCGACCATAATTAAAATTTCTATACGTTCAGTTTCTGTTAAATGAACCATTTTTATTTTTCCATGTACCAACAACTTAATTAAATAAACAAACTTCTGTCACAATAAAAGCCTACAATCAATTGTTAAGACAAATGAAAGAGATCTCGGATATCTAGATTCATGTTATTGGTGAAATTAACTTAATAAACATTTTTTACGTTTTTTTCAAAAATTTTCTGATATAAGGGTACTAAGATTTTAGGTCATCGAAAAGAGAAAAAAAATCTCTATCAAATGAGCCTAATGAAAGGGTGCATTGCTATTTAAAAAAATTAAAGTGTTATTCATTACTCATTTGTTTTCTGAAATAAAAACAATTGAATGCTATCTTATTATGGAAAATAAAATGTTAAACAACTTTTATATAACAAATTTTTTTATAAAGTCGATATTTACCGAGATATATACTATATTCCATACATAATGGGCACCCTGTAATATGTAATCTTATCTTATAAAAGATATTTTGCATAAAGTTTGAGTTCCGCTGACACAAAGATCCAAGTTAAACGAGGTAAGGTAATTAGTAGGAGATTAGTACTTAGAAATACAAAAGCATGATTTATTTATGATTGACTCGTACCTACTGTCGTTGAAGGAATCTTATTCTAAAATCATCATAAAAAGTATCACGCTTAACTTGATGTACGAAACAAGGTACAGATGGCACTGCCTGCATCTCTTATGAACATCTATAGCAGTGTGTTCATGAAAACCACTGTGATTTAAGTGTTACTATGCTAAATGTTTTCAGTGTTTAGCAAATTCCAAAGGATTTTATAAACAAATAATATTTAATAAGTTATTTTATTTAATACTTTCGTTGACCTTCGCCGTTGTATAATATATATTGTTAAAGTTTTATTGTCAGTTCTATCTATGTATTTTTTATTATTGTTTAGTTAGTTGTTCTATAAATAGTAAACGATAACACATAATTGTTCTAACAACTGAAAAAAATTGTTTGTTTTACCATGCATTAATTTATGAAAAGAGTTCTGTACCCACAGTAAAATTTGAATAAATAGTAATATTTACTTTTCTAAATTTATTATGTCAAAACGTACGCACTAAAAATAAAAATTTTGATTCGAAAATCCATTGTTAGAAAAAATAACGTGGGAATTAATTAACTTAAATTTAAATAAAATCAAAACAGCGGAGAAGGTTACTGTAAAAGTATGAGAAAGTTGAGGAAATCTAGTTTTCTTTCAATTTTTGAAGGTTAATTATGTATCAAACTAATAATTTGCCAAATATTTTATTAAAAGGATGGTAGTAGTAAATATGCACCTTACAAAATATTTACGATGTTCTTTTAAAATGGTAAAATGATTACTTAACCAGATAAATATTTCACTTTCACTCTGATTTAAATTTGAATCAGAATTTATTTGCTAAGTACTAAAGTAGACTTTTAAATGATGTGGTTTTTAATAAGTTACACACGATTAAGCACTATATAGACTTAATGGTATAGTTTAAAATTACTATTATACATTCATTATGACAATAGCAATGAGATCAGAATTAGAAATTTAAAAATATCTGTAAGTAATTATTTTAGTGGTACTCTCCTGCGTCTAAAAATTCACTCGTCAAGCGTTACAAACAACATGACGAGTTGTCATTTACAAACCAAGAAAACATTGTAAACTTCAAAATTCACATTTACACACGCATCCACCCACTCGTACGCACATTTTCAGCATTCTTGGTCTATATATTGTTACTGTCATCATCCCTAAAGTAGAACTGTTTAAAAATAGATAAAATAGATCAGCATAGAGGTGTATAAACTAGCAGCTGGTGTGTAATTGTAAAAACCACAAATAATGAACCAATGAACGTAGTAGTAATGTCGACTTTAGTGTCGTCATTAAAAAGCTTCATTTTGGTATGCGTTACCAAAGAGGATATACAATAACTGCTCGCGTGATAGAGATGGGTGACATTATTATCCTAGTAGTCATCATCATCATTATTGTCATTACTAATAATGAAGGTAAAAAAGCACAATTACATATAAAACTGATATAACATACACCAACCGCAACATTTTACCATATTCAGGATATCAAGTTCGTCATTTCTATATTAAGAGCGGAAATTTCTATAAAATCACAAAATTGGTGTAACTGATTAAATTAACCATAAATTATAATAAAAACAAAATGAATCTTATATAATAATATTAAAAGAAAAATAAGTAATACATATTTGTGATTACTTAATTATGTAGGTATTTAGTTTTATTTAATAGTACCCATATAATCAATACAGTACAACATTATTTTAAGATTTTAGAAAGCACCATTCATGAAGAAAACAGAATGTTACGTCATATTATTAGATAGGAAAATTACAGTTTTTTGTCTGCATTTTCTTAATAGTCCGCTAGAAACAGTTATAATTTGACATATGCGTGCTACTAAATGAGTTAGTTTTTGTTAAAATAGTACTCGTTTGTCCTGTTAGGGCTTCCTAATGATTGTTGGCAGATTCGGACATTTTATTAATGAACTCGCATATATCTTTAAATAGAAACGATGATTCTTCTAAGATATACAAAAGGATTTATATTTAGTGTATGATTTAGATTTAGCTTCTTGTTTTCACAAAATCAAAAAATAAGCATCTATTGTTTATTTTTGTAGCCACTGGCTTTGGTTTATTGGCCATATGCACATTTTTACAACTGCTGCATTGCTTTTCAAAACATTAATTTAAAATTAACAAAATAAAGCAACATCAAAATCAATATTGCAATATTTATTAAAATTAAACAACCATATCTCAATAGCAAAACATATTTGCACAACATACAGGGTGTCTCAAAAGTCAACGTCATCCCTTGGAGGGCTGATAGGGATGACGGCTCATGACTGTCCACAATATCTAAATATGATATGAAATATGAAAAGAATAAATTAACTCGTGAATCGGGGGCAAAAATGTTTTTTTTTCGAATGGTATGGCACTATTAATTTTATTTTTGACTGTGAGCAATAGCAGGGCTATTCAGGGTTGTGTATCAAAAATAAGAATCTTAAAATATGGAACTTTGTAGCTGTGGCACTCGAAAAACTGATCTAAGGTGTCGATTTTCACGAAATTCATAAAAGTGCCAATATCTCAAAAACTAACAATTTTTACAAAGGTTATATTTAGATATTGTGGACAGTCATGAGCTGCCTATCAGCCCTCCAAGGGATGCCGTTGACTTTTGGGACACCCTATATACAGCTACAACAATTTCAGCACGATAGTTTTTATGATGAAATCTAGTTGGCCATGTTACAGCCTCTTGTTTTAACTGTGTACATCATACACAAGAATTATACTGAAAAACAGATCTACCATATACAGTGTGTCAGGGGTGGATTTACCATTTTCCAGGCCCCAAACTAAGATTTCTTTGAGCGTCCCCTCCCCCGCCGTATTGCCAATAATTTTAACTTTTTAATTACGAGAAACGGTTTCAGGGAATACTTACATTTTCGACTAAATATTTCATATTTTTATTCCAAGTTTAACATTTTTAATAAAAAAATAACTTGAGAAAGGAGTAAAATATTTATTATTAAAAACGTTAAAAATTGGAATAACACGTTTTGCTCATTACATAAACATAACCATTTTTCTTCATTCTAATCTAGCAAATCTGTAACGTCGTTTAGTAATTTCTGAGCCCCCCCCCCCCTGAAACCCGAGACCCCACGCTGTAGCTTATTTAGCTTAATGATAAATCTGCCCCTGTACAGTGCCGTAGAGTTGGACTACATGAGCAATTTTTTTGATATTCTGATTGGAAAAAGAACTTTGCAGGGTAATGACTTCTGCTGCCAAAAATACTTGAAATGCGAGAAATGACTTTATTTGTTAAAATATTGAGAAATTTTATTAAGGAAAGATGTTTCTAATGACATTTTACGTTAACATACCGAGCTTGAACGAGATATCCCGACATAAAAATTTTTGTTTTTTAAAACATTTCTTGCTACCCTCCCCCCTCCGTAACTGACTATTTTGAAATCATTAGAAACGCTTTAAAGTAATGGAAAGGTAACAATTGCATAGCATATTTTGCTAATAATATTCGATGGTGTAGGTATTTTTGATGAATACTATTAAAATTATCAAAAAATAAAATGGAACTTTTTGGACGATTTTCCAATTTTCAAGAAAATAACGCATAATTTTATTACTTTTTTTTATTAACTCACATTTGAATAATACAAAAATTGTTGCAATCATAATTTGAACAACAACTCAACACGAAATTACTACTTAAAAATAGCGTGTATCAAAATATGTTAAAAAACAAAATCTTCCTTATGTTGGAATCTCTCGTTCAAACACGGTATGTGTACGTAAAATGTCATTAGAAACATTTTTTCCATATTTCAACAAATAAGGTCATTTTTCTCTGATTAAAATAGCGAATTTGACAGATACCTAATGTCACTGACAACATGGTGCATTTCAATCATTTTTTAAAGCATAGTTTATTGCCCTACAAACTTTTTCCAATCAGATTATTAAAAAAAATCCCATATGGATCCAACTTGATTGCAGACGGTGGCGTATTTAGAATTTTTTTCGGGGGGCTACTCTATAAAATTCCAAATCAAAATACTTCATAACATAGATTTTGACATAAATGACCTAGAATATTAAAAGATTTTCGGGTTGTTCCAGCCCGTTAGGAAACACACAACACACACACTGAAAAATATTGATTTTTGGAATAATTCCAGAAACAGGTTAATTTTTTTTAAAGTGACGTCATCGGCATTTTGTTTAAATAGCAACTTCCATTTTTTATTCTATATTCTGACACTAGCCAACATGTCAATGTAATAAGTTTGTTACCTCAGATAAGGGAATTTTGGAAAAAAATAATTATAAAGACGGGAAAGTGCTATAGTCACCACACTTAAACGCATCACTCTGTATATCCGAATATTATGTCAAAAAATAGGGACTTTAAAAACAAAATTGACCTGGTTTTGGAATTTTTCCAAAAATCACTACTTTCCCTTTTATCGAATTTATTCCTTACGTTTGACTCGCATTGTAGATAACAGAACTAATAGAAATGAAGTAGGGGACAGTGAGCCACAATGGGTAAATTTTCAGTTTTTGATTTTTAAAATTTAACAAAAAAAAAAGATTTTAACTTGTGCATAGGTGGAATTAAGATTATAGGTAGAGTTAAAAATTGTTGACAATAATATTAACTTATGTATATTAACATTTAAAAAAAATAACAGAACAGCTAGAAAAACGTACATTTAAAAAATAAGATTTTTGACTCATTGTAGACCACCAGTGATAAGTTATATTTCAAAATATAAACATAACTGCTAATATAAATATGATCAAATGATCGTGGGTCCTAGTCCCAGTTGGGGCGCTGATATTTTTCTAATTGGAAAATTCCGCCACCTCGTCTATGGGATTGTGTGTGATTGTTTTTATGTTAGATGGGAGTCATATGATCTTAGCTGTTGGTTTCCCCGTAACGTAGGCGAGATAAAAAAAATTAAATAATTTTAAAAATATACATTTTATTTATTTAATATTTAAATTATTGTATTAATCAATAATACTATTATTAAATAATAATATAATACGATTACTTTAATAGTTTAAGTACCAAATTATGTTACAACCTGACCCGCTGTGCCCCATAAAATTCGACCCATAGTGGACCACTTGGCCATTTTGTAAACAAACTAATTGAACATAGCCTACATGCTAGTTATTTAATCAGTGATATTCAACAATATAATGGAAATTAAAATAAAATAAACTGAAGTAATATCAAAACTAAACTTAACCGGATTATAAAATTTTACTTTGTAGGCGTCAAAACTCGGTTTTCCTTATTTTTCTTGCAACTGCCAAACAAACGCAATAAAACCTTCTTTAAAATGTCTATTGGTACTTCTAAAATGACCACTAAAGGGTCACAGCTTTACTACGTATGAATATTATGATAAATAGGATAGGTAACCAATTGTGGAAAATGACCCCTTGTAGCTCACTCTCGCCTATCCACTAAATCATGTAATTTTACTAGATGTAAATGTTGGTTATTGTAAATACTAGAGAAACTTCATCAAGACATGACGGTCAAAAAGATTGAAGGATTTCCCTATATATAACATTCGTTGTGTGATTACAATTCTTCGGATTTTCGTGAGTGATTATTTAAATAAACGCAACCAAACATAACACTTAAACTTATTGAAATGGCAAATGTCAAAAATAAAGTTGATTCCCAAAGTGAGTTCCGTGGAACCCTGGGGTTTAGTGGACATATTTTGTGGTTCCGCGAGACCAGTTGTAAATTCTGTAATATAACAAAAGGATACCACTTCCAACGCTTTAAACTTTCCTACAATAACGGCCTAATTACTATTTTATTTGTTGGTGCCTTTTGCTACCACATATTTATGTGAAATACAAAAACAAAATATCGCAATAAACTGGATGCTCTTGCATATCAAAATAAATGTTTTAAATTTATTTATTTAAAAATATAGAACTTAATGAAATACAGATATTAAGTAGTATTGACTAATATACAAAATGAAAGCTTCAATGTAAAAACAGAATCGCGCAAATCGGCTCAAGAGAACTCGCAAACGAACTGGAACAAAAATTATCCTTGTGTTTTAAATATATAGATAAGTGGGAGTAGTTACGAAACTCGCCACCGTGTAAAGTTAGATGGCGCCTCAAGTGGATGTTCACTCCGTGTGTCTCAAATTAAACATTTTATATTTATTTAATTAAATGAAAAATATAAACATTAAAAAAAAATTGTAAAAATGAAATAGTGTTGATTCATCTACACAGCGAAAGCTTCAATTTAAAGAAGAATCACGTAAATCGGTCCAGCGGAACTCTCAAACGAACTGGAGCAAAAATAAGCCATGCGTTTTAAATGTATAGATGAGTTTTACATAGGAAATAAAGAGATCGTGAATATGCGACCCCTAATTATCTTTAAACAAAACTGCAGATTGAGCATTATAGAGCTTTAAAATATATATTCAAATCTGATTTTAGTAATGTTAAAAAACCTAAAAAATAAACTTGTAAATAACATAGAAAAATTATATTAGAATTTAGGAATGACAAATTCCATAATAATTGAAAAAATATTTTGCTAGAAACAATCTCAGCAAAATAATTTTAAATTGAATGCTAAATATTTGAATAAAAATAATCCATTTTTTATCGATACCATGACTATGAGATTGTCCAACTTCTAAATTCCGTGGCTATTGATATTCATCACATTTACTAATTCTTTCTTGGGTTTAGTCCAGAATTTGGATCTGATTGGTCAACAACAAATTATTTATTTATTGTTGGTCTAAATATTCTGAAATTACTAATAATTCCTCTTTAGGAATCGATTGACTGAAGCCACAAAGATAGATTTGCAATGTCAACCTATTATTGGCAAAACTTTTAATTTTAAATTGTTACAATGCATTGCACTAAAGTTATTAACAAATATTAATTTATTGTTTAATTATCTCAATATTAAATAATAATGGTATGTAAACATATATTATACTGTTACAGCAAGAATCTGTAATAATTTATTCAGCAATAATTAGTGATAAATGTCATCTTATTATATTGATGCAATAACATATATATCCTCATGTTATCCCAAAAGCTTTGTTGCTTTATGTTTAATAAGCATTTGGGCTTCATTTATTTTTCATAACTTCGGGAATATCTTTTTCTTATTATCAGATGGAATTACCTAATATGCTCCATGTAGCATATTTATAAGCTTCCTATATGCTTTTCTGGCTGAGGATAGAAACCTATATAGTTTGGTTTCCGGTTGTACAGACAAATAAATTAAGTAACTGCACCCACCCACTTTCAATGATGGATTTTTTACAAAAATGCGTGAGTTGGTTTTGTCTCACCAAAAAACTCTCATGATTTTGCAATTTTCTGTAAATGCTTGTTGATTCGATAAGAGCAGCTCCACTAGGGAAGTAGTATTTAAAAACAATTTAGTATCAATACTATAAAAAATTTTACATTCTTGAGAAAAAACTTGTCTTCCATTTTATGTTCTTCTCACACTAACAATAAATGTTTTACTATTGATTGTTTTCTGATTTTGAAAGCTTGTTTCTTCTTCCTTGTTGATCATATTTAAGTACAAATGAAAAAAGCAAACAATTACATGCAAGTAAGAAGTTCATGAGAAAAAAAGAAATTATTGATAATATAACAAGAAACAATAGAGTGGTTGTAGTTCCTGGATCAGTTGATGACAATAACATCATCCCCCACTTCCCCTTAATTAGTAGTAGGTTGTTTTACATGTAGGTATGTATAATTTTATAATCTTGAGTAAGTGATTCAATCTTTTCGATGCTGGCTTCATAATTACACTGTTAAGACTTCCGTTACCCCATATGACCTACTAAATTGCAACAACTTCCAAGTACTATGGTATTAGAATTTTTTTAAACCTGTTCAGCCATTTTGCAATCAGTTTTCATGATTTAAAATCTCACTAGCTTGTACCTACTAAGAGAATGTTTTGCAAGTTACACAAAATCTTCAACAATATTAAGAATATATACTATATCGATACAAGTTTATGATACTGTTTTGGTTATTGTTAATACTATTGTGAAAATGTTAATACTCTTTAATTGAATAATATACAGCAAAATACAACAGACAGCATGTCGCCACTTTAGACAATTGCAGACCAATGAGAACATTGTATGAGTGTATTCAAGTATTAAAACTGATAAAAAGAATATTTGTAAGAGATAGGTTCACATGCATTTATTATTGTTTACAGAAAGTGAGTGTTATATCCATCTAGAATTGTTTTGAAACACTTAATTAAATTGATAAAAAAATGAATAACATTGGTAATAAAAGTAACAATAACTAAATAGAGGAAACAAAATAATAGGTTTAACAGGGTATTTAGCTATTTTTTGATTATAATTTAACTAGGCACTTTTGAGATACAACAAGTTGTTCTATCTCTATCAACGGAAATATTCAGGTTAAATCTACTCATAGGTCATGGTCGCTATTACAAGTACTTGATTGTAATGGAGATTTGTAATCGTGCTTCCTGTAGGAAGTGAGATTTATAATTAAGAAACATCTCTTTATTGACTTTGCAGCTATCCAATACTGGAGAGAGGTTCTAATGTTTTTAAGCTTAGACTGGGCTAACCTTGTACATTTAAAAGCTATAGTATAGACTTTCAAGCACCATTTTAAGATTCTAATCTAGTAACAGGTAACAGTTATTTTATTTAAAGGGAAACAACTATTTTTATAAAATCAAAAAGATCCAATAGTTTGCCCAAAAGTAGATATTTGTAATTTGTAATTTTTTAATTAATCATAATGTAACATAACATAAAAAAGTAACATAAAATAATATAACATAACATTTCTAAATCTAAATCTAAATCAACTTAAGTTTTATGTTCTCTAGTTCACCTAAACCAAAGTGGTTTGAGTTGTGGTCTAGAGAACAATTATGTTATTAATGTCTAATGGACATTTTATATATTAATTTAAACTAAAATTCACAAAAATAAACTAATATAAACTAACCTAAAAGTAATTTAAATAAACAAAAACTATTACAGGTACCTACCTAATAGTATTCGTAAACATTCTTACGTTACATCTTTTCAGCATATCAAACTGTACATACTCTTATTAGATTAACAAGCTGTGAGATACTCCTACCATTTTGCATTTTAAATATTATATTATATTTATATTTTTGAATTTTTGAAATAATTCTCATTTGTTAATATAAAAGTTTTCAATTTTTTGGTAAACAGCTTATAATTTGTTATGTCGGTTATGTCCCTAGGGATAGCATTATAACTATTATACATGTGTCATCGGCATAAGATAAAATCTTTCCTTCCATTTTGATATTAGTTAGGTCGTTAATAAATATAAGGAAAAGAATTGGACCAATTACTGTTCCCTGTGGAATACCAGTTTTCATTATTTTTGATGAGCTAAAAGTGGATTTTATTTTAACATACTGGGTTCTATTTGTTAAATAACTTTTTATTAATTGCAGTGGCAATCCCCTTATGCCTAGCAATTCTACTTTTTTGATCAACAGATGATGAGAAACTGTGTCGAAGGCTTTTGCTAAATCTAGAAATGTTCCGATACATTTCTCATAAGTGCCGTCTCTGTTGACATTTCTTTTCTAAAACCAAATTGGTTAGGACTTAGAACTGAGTTTTCTTAAAAAAAAGACATAATTCGTTCTTTAATACATTTTTCTATTAGTTTTGCAAAATTATTTGTAAGAGATATCGGCCTGTAGTTTCCCATCACTGTTACATCACCCGCTTTATGTATAGGTATAACTACTGATTCTTTCCATATAGAAGGGAAGCAACCTGTTGTGACGATTAGGTTGAAAATATATTCTAGTGGTTCCAGAATATATGGATGTATTAGTTTAATTGCTTTTGATTGTATACCATCTTTTCCTGTAGCGCTGGTATCTTTTAATGTGTTGATATACTTAATAATTTCTGATCTCAGAATAGGTCTAAAAAATATAGTTTTTGTTATGTTATTATTATGTGTCCATTCATGTTGGTTATATATTTGTTCTGCCATTTTCGTTCCAATATTTATAAAATAATTGTTAAATTCATTAGCTATTACCTCCGGATCCTCTATTTCAATTGCATTTTCTGTTTTTATTAATTTAATCTCTGCGTTTTTTCTGTCTGTATTTGTTATCTCATTTACAACCTTCCAAGTATTCTTTGTGTCACTTTTCCTTAGTTCAAATTTGTTTTTATAATATAATTCTTTTGTATTTTTTATAAGTTTATTTCGCTTATTGCGAAACTTTTTGTATTCCTCAAGCATTTGTAGGTTTGTTTTATTTTTTATCCCTTCCTTTAGTTTGTCACTCTTTCGTATTTGCTGTATTATATAATAAGTAATCCATGGCTTGAATTTTACCTCTTGTCTTCTATTAATTTGTACAGTCGCTAATTCAATATATTGGTTTAATTTTTGTGTAAATATAGTTGCTGCAATCTCGGGATCGTTATTTATATATATATATTTTCCCATTTTTCATTATGTAAGTAGTTTATCAAAATATTGTTATTTATTTTCTTGTATTCTACTATCTGTTTTTTATGTTATTCAGATACATGTAGCTTTATATTAGCCACGCATGTGAAATGGTCTGTTATGTCCAGTGTCATATAATTGGCGTAATAGACTTTATATTCAACTGTTTGTTGCAGTTTATGAAAATATGATCAAGACACGTGCGACTATGTGAAGTGACTCGAGTAGGCTTATTTATATATGACTTAAATCCATGGCCCTCTATAACATTTTGATAACTATTTGTTTCTTTATTCTCTTTATTTAGTAAGTCTATATTCATATCTCCTAATAAGATATTTAGATCATAATTTTTATTTTCAAGTATGTTTTCTAATTCTTCAATAAAAATATTAATATCCGTGGGAGATATAAACAGATATTTCTGATTGGTGATATTGGTCCGTGTTCAGGGTTAGTTAGTATACACTATGCACACCTTACTTATTTGCATGTTCTTACAAAAAATTAAATTATGATAGTTCATTAAGAAAATGCAATGAATACAAACAAGGTCATTAACACGAGTTTCTAGAAAAAATAATTGATGCATTTTTAGAGAAAGTCTGGATATATATTATTTATTTATATGAATGAAATGAATGTTTATGAGTTGTATACATAAATATAGTTGTAATGATATTTTATATTTTAATATGGAATATAATAATGTGCTTTTAACAAATGATTTGTAATCTTTAATTAACAATATTTGAAAACAAACAGAAGTTTTGTTTTGGTAAATGATTTAAATCATTACAGATACGACTGGACCCAAGACGGTTAAACTAAATTAGACTAAAACTGAATAGTTTTTTAAGTTTGTTTTTTAGAATGATATATTAAAGTAAATGTTTTAAAAACTGTTATTAGGAAAGTTATTATTGTTTATAAAACAAAACTATTTTAATCTCAATCTTGAAAAACCACCATGCATAAAATATACCTGCTTGGAAATTCAAAAAGCCGCGTAGATTTTGAAAATGAAAAAACACGATAAGTTCTCTTTTTTACACCTCATCACGCACGCACCTTTATTATAGAGATGGTTTGCATTCCAAACGAGTACGCGTACTTCTCTGATGTATTTATATACCTGTAACTGCACCGGGGCTTGGTATGTGTATGTATAGATATGTGTGTGCAATGTCTCCAACAGATCTTAGCTTTCATCCTACCAAATCAAGTTTCAAGAAGTTACCTTCATTTTATTGGCACGTTCATACCTTTATTTTTAATTCTTCATTAGATAAAAAAGTTATTTATATTACTAAGATGCTAAAAAGGTACACAATTAGCCAAGAATCAGGCACGCTAAAGAATTCGAACGTCTGTTACGTAAGCTAACTGTCTTTCTGAGCAGCAACATACCTGAGGGAACTATAAGAAATGCCACACGACTTTTTTCAAACGTTTTCAACTGGCGATTTAAATGAAGAACTACTGCCGCATTTCTGGCTCTATCATATCAAGAAATAAATAACCGTATCTATGGATTTCGCAAAAAAAATTGAGAAATGTTTAAACAGAAGTACTTATGTGGAATTAGTAAAAGTCGACTAACTGGATAAGAGTATGCAAAATGCAGCTTACCTCGTTCTAGAAATAATTTTGTCGCAATTTCTAATCATTACTAATGTAAATGTCAAAAATCTCAAAACATCTAGGAATGCATCGTAATTCAGAAAATATCCAGCATTTTGCCTTTTTTAAAAGTGAAGATGAACACCTGTTCGTTTTAACGATTCAACTACTGCGAAATCTGTACAATCTAAAATTTACATCGGTGGTTTCACTTTTTGTAATTACTTTTCGCTAATAATCAAATGCATAAACAATTAGCATTAAAATAGGTCAGTACATATATTGGTGTGGAACGTGTATGTATATATATACAATACATACAACATTATAATTTCGCCTTTTAGAATTACTGACTACATCATGCAGCATTTCGACCGCAACGGCCTTCGTGAAGCACTAAAACATCTAAAATAGGAAATCACGAACGTTCATGCAACCGAGTTTCATTATGGATTATATCATAATTGGATAAATACGCTTGAAAAATTGCAATTGCAAAAATAACTTATTCGCGCTAAAATTAAAATCCTAAAAAAGTTCACTTTGACATCGTAAGTCAAATTTAGTGCAAATTTTGACAGCGGAATTTAGAAATGAAATGCATAATTATTGAAATTTCTAATTTCGTAATCTCGAACGAGTACGAGCCATTTATAAAGCGATCTTACTAATATACAGTTTTTTACATTTTCAAAATAATTCGATTTTCCTTAATTTTGAAAAATACGACGTTATCATAAAGTAAGGGATATATTTCAACTTATTATATATTTTTAACAAATCAAATTAATAACAAAAAGTAAATGAAATCTAGTTGCTTACATAATGGGATTTCTGATGTCAAACACTGGTTACCGCAATTGCTCGATATGACCTCCATTTTGTTGTTGTAAAATTACCAATCGTTCCTCCAAATTGTATACAGAACTATTCAACATTTCAGGTTGAATTGCACGAATTTGCTCCCTGATACTGTCCTTTAATTCGTCCAGCGTTGTTGGACGTGTTCTAACACTAAATTTTTTAAATAACCCCACAACCAGTAATCCGCTGGGTTAAGATCAGGCGACCTTGGTGGCCATGAATTTGCAAAATGTGCGGAGGTGCTCCATCCTGCATAAAAATCATGTTTTCAGTTCCTTCGTGCTCGTTTTGCAACTATGGAATTGCATAATCCCTTAATATTTGCAGTTATCGTTCATCAGTAACAGTTACAGATACGGCCTCCCCATTCTATATTTCCTCGAAAAAGTATAGATCAATGATGAAATTAGCTTTGAAACCGCACCAAACGGTGACTTTTTTGTCATGAACACCTTGCTGAACGATTTCATGTGGATTTTCTGTTGACCATATTCAACAGTTTTGAGTATTAACTCCACCGTTAAGAGAGAAATGGGCCTCATTTGCCCATAAAATACGGGATAAGCATTCGGGTTAAATTTCTATCTGAGTCAATATTTGTAATGAAAAATCGTACCTGAGAGCAGAATCTGCATCCTTTAATTCAAACAGTAGTTGCAGTTTATAGGGATACATTTTTAGGATTTTCCGTA
Organism: Agrypnus murinus; assembly: GCA_929113105.1. NCBI lineage: Eukaryota > Metazoa > Arthropoda > Insecta > Coleoptera > Elateridae > Agrypnus > Agrypnus murinus. Next base: position 39,407,538 of record OV816023.1, on the reverse strand, counting down.
AAATGTTCCAAACCGTGGTGTATGACATTTGTAATAGTTTTGATATCGCATTCACACTACTGATTGCTAGCGGATTAGTATTGGCTACGTTTTGATGTTCCTGAAGAACTTCTGCAACCTGGACATCACTAATCCTTGGTCTTCCTGATCTCGGAAGGTCAGTTACAGACCCTGTTCTTTCAAATTTGCTAATCAAATTACGGTACCCCTTCATTTGACACGGCCCTACTCTCAAACCCATTTTCGTACGAAATCTTCGTAATCCAGCAGTGTAATTTTTACCGCATTCATAATAACATTGTACTAAACCAATTCTTGTTTGCAGATCCATGTTCAAATTGTTACAATTTACGTTTACGCGAGTTTTATTTTGAGAATAATTATCTAAATTACGATACTTTCGTTTGACACTTGTATCAATAGTTGTCACGACAATTCTTTTGTTATTAATTTGATTTGTTAAAAATATATAAGTTGAAATATATCCCTTACTTTATGATAGCCTTGTATAATAAAATTACAACAATTAATAAATTGTGTGTTTCTCAACGTGGACAATATCGCCCCCTGGTGACCGATTGACATCTTAAACTGGGCGATTATCTGACTATTTGTTTTTGGAGGGTGATGTTCATTTTGCATGGGCGATATATAGATACATTATATAATATATCTATAGGGCGAATGAATTTTTGAGATCTGGGAATAATCTGCGCATGTCTTAAATTCGCTATGTGTGTGGAGTAAAATAAATATAATTAATAAATGTTATTTTACTTTTGTTCCTTTCAAATTTCTTTTTTTGTGTATGTCTTACTAACGCCTAACTTAAGCCTAACGTACATACATTATCTTGGGGATTATCATGCAATTTTAAGATCTTAAAAATTAGTGGACGAATTAAGAATCGGACCTGACAAAGTGGGCGTTTAATCCAAAAAGGTTGAGAAACACTGGACTATACAATACAGGATACACTAACTCTGTCATTAAAACAAATTTTAATAAATAAATCTTAACCATTAAACAACACATGTAACTCATTATAGTCATTCCATGCCAAATCATCACAGCTCATAACCCGACCATCTCAGATTTGGTATAACGGTAGAGGGACATAAAGTAACTTACGTATGTAAAGTTTTGCGCTCAGTGAAACACAGTATTCATATAGCAGGGTTGCAAAATTTACGCTTACAAGTTGAACAAAAACAATTTCTTCTCTACTTCTAATTATTGTAGAACTTTCATCTTAGGCTTGTTTTAAAGCTAATAGAGCATAGTTTTAATAAAAAAAATTGTTTTATAATAAGATACCGAGTTTTTATATTCCAAGGTTACACGATGACTTTGACTTATATCTGAATATCTAGAAAACTGTAACTTCAATTTCGTTAGGAACGCAATATACATATTATACAGCTAGATGCAGTCTCTCTTCGCTGTAACTTTCATTTTGGGAAGCCTTTGGGAACAGGAGTAAAAATAATTGTTAAATATGTAGTTACACACTTTCCCATTACCGAATAGTCAGACTTTACCAGTGGTTAGATAACCATTAAAGAAAGAAAATTCCTATATACCATTTTTCTCGTACTTCTATACTTTTGGACAAAAACAGCATCAAATTTAATAGTAAGAATGCACATGACACGTATTTTGAATTTCAAAGAGATAAACAATACTACCTGTTTTCTATAGTACGATCAAAAAGTTTTTGGATCAGGGTTGCCATGAAATTAACAATCTGTCTATGAAATTATTTATTTCTATTATTGTTGACATTTACTTCACAACTGTCATGTCAATAGACCATAGTTCAAATAAATTCCATTCTGTGTTCTTTTTATAAATGTTATTAAGTAATACTTAAAATAACTGCAAGCACAAGAAATAATAATAGCGTACGCTAACCTAACATTTCCTGTGTACTATGGGGCTCTGTTTAGAGGTGTCAACGCGTCGTATTTTCTTGACACTGGTGGCTGTGTCTCCATTAGCTCTACTTAAGATACATTGGCGCTGCTCTGTACAGTTCACAAAAACTACGGGCAGTAGAAGTAAATAATTCTATAGATGGTTTTTACATTCCATGGCTATTGCGATCCAAAGACTTTTTGATCATACGATAGAAATGTGCAAGCTAATAAACCCGTCTTTACTTTGGCCAAGTATTTCGTAGAATAACAACAGATGAACATAATTAAATAAACAAAACATGTTAGGAAACGACCTCTGGTTTGATATTATATTTCAAAAACGGTATTTTTGTTTTCTGATTTGTAAGACAATTTCAAATTCCTTTTAATAGGCACATTAACCCCTATGTGTAATAAAAGTCTGCAGGTTTGTGAATAAAAAATTATAGTACATCTAATAGTGGCACGTATTTTGAAGTTCAAGGAGATAAACAATACCATTTGGTTTCCAATAAAAAATAATACCTACTGATGGCTAGATCAAATTATCTAAACATGTCTTTTTAACTAATATCTTTTTATTAACGAATAACAAATCAAATTTAATGATATCATTAAATGGATTAGTATTAAAATGATGTCATTTCTGTTTTCTATTAGAATACAGGGAAAACTCCCTGATTAATAGAACGTTTTAAGTGTTTGTCTGCATCCTTGTTGTGTGCATTCAACAGATGTCACGTTTTTACTGATGGTGTCAATTGGTAAACAGTTTGCATTTAATCCTATTCAACTGAACACTGACCTGCATCAATTATACGTACTTTTCTGAAAACGCTGAGCAAAATTTTCGAAATTTCCAAGTTCATTTAATCAGAAAATGTTACTAAGGTTTTCTATTGACCAGAGAAACTTATCCTCAAAGTCCGATCATTAGGCAGTGAATCTAGTATGACGAGTATAGTAGAAATGATGTTGTACCTGTACCTGCAGATACATGTAGTTATACAGGGTGTTCTAGCCAAAAATGACACATTTTAACACCAAACTGACTTGACAAAATAAATTATGCCATTTTCACGTTTAAGTTTTATTTTGTGTTAGTTTTTTCAGCTTTGTTTTAATTTCCCCCCACTTCTACAGGGTGGTATAAAAAATAATAATAAATAAATAATTTAATATATAATTTTCAAAGTTGAACTCTTCTACTTTTTTTTACTAAAAATGTATAAATTCTAAACTATTTATTAAATTGTTTATGATTACAGAAGTCATTAAGATTTTTTAGAAATTTTTGTAAAGCAAAAAACAACTTTGAGTTCTGTTAAACTAAACATTTTAATATAAATTACTTTTTTTAGGTTAGGTTAGGTTAGGTTAGGTTAGGTTATGTTAAAGGTATATTTGTCTTAGTAGATGGAATTTGCAGGTATCTGCACAGATATATACGAAATACCTGATACAACACTCTGGTCTGAACTACCAGATGCTGATGTTTTGTGGATGCATGTTTTATGTAAGAAGTGTGTAACTACCATATTTAACAAATTTTTTACTCCTGTTCCCAAAGGCTTCCCATAATGAAACTTACACCAAAGAGAGACTGCATCTAGCTGTATAATATATTGTATTCCTAAAAAGATTGATCTTGAATATCTAAGGAAGTGTACTTTTCAAAGGTTACATCATGTGACCTTGAAATGAAAAAATCATAATTATATTATAAAACAATTCTTCATGAAACCTATGCTCTTTTAGCTTTAAAACAAGCCCAACATGAAAGTTCTACTATGATTAGAAGCAAAGCTATTAATTGTTTTTGTTCATCTTGTAAGCGTAAATTTTACTTTTTTTTATCATGTTTGCAACCCTGCTGTATGACTACTGTGCATCACCATGTCCTACCAACCTACCAAATTTCGCGAAAATCTAAGATGGTCAGGTTGAAAAGTCGGTGTATATTGGACAGATACTTAGAAATCTCGACAAAGATACAAATCCTTATACTTTTGTACACAACGTACCTTTAATTATTTCAATTATACGAACAAATTGATCTCACATCAGTGATTCTTCGATACAGTGTTGCATACTTAATTACCTTAGTCTATCTAGTTATTCATCTATTGTATAACCACCATAGCGACGTGTTTGTTTCTATGTATTTCATTTACCTTTGATAATGATACGCGTTGTATTGAAACACTTGCCAGGTAAACAAATAATAGTTTTTATTTTTATTCATCAAATATTTAAAAAAAATAAATTTGATAGAAAATATTAAATGCTTTTTTATTACCAATATGTGTATGTGTCTATATATGTCTACGGCATATACATAAACTATGGCACATTAAAGTTTAAATTACTAAATATTGATGAACTCATTTCAAAATTAGAAGGTTGGATACATTTTGATTTCTCAATTACAAAAAGCATAATCAACATTAAAGAATCAAGGTTAAACATAACGAAATACATAAAATAAATTAATAAAGCAGTGTTTACACGGGGTTATTTTTAGTTGAACAATCAAGTTGTGCAATCAAAATTGTTCTTGTGAACAGTTCGTCAAATTGAAACGACCTATATTCAAATAAAAGCTGATGCTTTAAATTTTAAACTTTTATTCACAATGTTTAGTGATAGTTAAATTATACAAATCAGCAATTTTTAAAACTATACCAAAATGTAAAAGTAAACTGTACGTCTTTAAATTGAAAAACTTTAAGATGTAAGATGCACATTTTGCATTCAGATGTCATGCAAATTAATCAAGCAGCAAGCATCATGAGCCTTTATAAAAGTATACAAAAGATTTATTACAGAAAAATTTTTAAATAATTATCGTTAAACAATAATGTTTTGACACGTTTGCAAATGAGGCGAATAGTTTGAATAAAGAATAATAATTGTCATAATAAGTCATAAGCGAAACATAGTAGCATATGTTAACAAATGCCTTTATAAATATAATTAAAAAAAAACATCATGGCAGTTTAAAGTATAGCTTAATTCTTCCTTTTGTTTTACTGTAATAGAATAAATTTTATTAACAATCAATTACAAAGCGTCGCGGCGCTAAAGCATTTAACTAAAAGAAATGTTTTATTAATTGCACCATATGTTGTGATTCATCATCAATCATGCACATATGTGAAATTTTTAATTGGAATATTTAAATATAGGACACCCTGTACATGCTTTTTAAGTGAACTATCGAAGTGCTCAATGTATGGATTATTTACATATAGCTTCTGGTTATATCACTATTCAACTTGTTCTTCAACGCTCTTCAAAATAAAACTTTAGAATTTGTTTTACTTTACTCAATTACAAATTACTTTTTTGTAGATAAAATTGAATTATGGTCTACTAGTTAAGATAGGGTTAGATTCAGTGGCGGTCTGTAGTCTTGAAGATAAGTAAAAAGCTTGTCTGGTTCGGCTCAAGATAAGGATAGCTCAAGATTAGGGAAAAAAGGGGAATATTTATTTAGGTAGCTACTTTTTCTCTTCTCGCACCCTAGAAATCTTATCATGTTCTAAAAAACCATCTAAACATAAATTGAAATTAAGACTTACTTTTAACTAATAGAAAGCAAAGATGCAATGGAAACTTGCTCTTCTCGGTAGCAAGTATGGAACGAAAATCACGTAAACGGAAATATTTATCTCACTAACGAATATTGTTGCAATTGCTCTTATTTCAGAATGTTACAGTTGACACGAGCATCACAACAGCTCCATTTCTCTCCTCCTCATCATTCTTCACGTCTTTCGGATTCGATTGCATCAATCTCAGTTGACTTTAACTTGAGGTTCATTTCCAATGATACAACTATATCTATGCAAAATAAATCTATACTTAATCTTAATGAGTGGGTGAAATCTACCCTTACTGTTGCTTAATGCAACACTTACCTATTGATCAATCCAACTGGTCTAGCAATTCTAGCTGTAAAGATACCCGTTGCCCTACTCCTTACTATAGAGCAGGGGTTTCCAAAGTGTGGGCCGCGACACACTGTTAATAATTAGTAAGCCTGACGCAAGAGGGCAGCACTAATAAAAAACTTATTTGTTTTTCACATTGGCAACCGTTCAAAACCTTACTGTCAAGATTTGCGTACCGATCATTGATTAAGTTCTTATTTCTAACGAACAAAACGAACGACGAAATCAAAGCTGAGCTGGAGTCTGTTTACGGTAACCAATCTCCATCGATTGCAATCATAAAACGATGGATAGTCGAGTTTAAATGTGGCCGGACCAGTGTATTTGATGGACAACGCAGTAGACCCCCAAAAATGTGTGTACTCCAAAAATTCATGCTAAAAGTGCGCGCAATAGCATAGGCTATACACATCTCATATGGACGAGTGGTTTCGATTTTAGTACATAATGAATTGAGTATGAAAAAATTATGTACATTTGTTGACGGTGGATACCACAAACGCGAACGAGAACGCATTTCAGCCCTCAATTTAGCGAAGTTACGATATGATCCGAAGGACTTTTGACGCCGAATAATAACGGTTGATGCAATCTGGATACACCATTATACATCCGAATTGAAGCAGCCATGGAAACAATGGACATAGTCTGGCACAAGTTCTCCGAAGAAGGCAAAGACCGTACACTCGGCTGGAAAGGTTATGGCTAATGTCTTTTGGGAATGCTGTGGGATTCTTCTTATCGATTATCTTCAAAAGGGTAAAACGATAACAGGCGAATACTATGAATCCCTTTATTCCCTTTCAGATCAACTGCACGATGCAATATAACGCAAAAGACCCCACTTAAAGAAGAAACGAGTGCTTTTTCTTCGGGATAATGCACGTGTTCACACTTTAACTTTTTCAATGGTAAGAATTCATGAAGTACATTTAGCTTTAAAAAACTTGGCTCAGTGGCAAGGGATTTGGATCGAATGAGGAGGTAATCACTGAAACAAACGCATATTTTGAAGAGTTTGAGAAACCGAAGAAACGGACAATGAGAAAGTTTTGCCATTCACATAGCAATTACGTAGGGTGGCATTAAATTTTGTAGCTGGATTTATATTTCTTAAATAAATGTATTAAATAAAAAATTGAAAACGTAAACAGATATTTTTATCCAATAAGGCGGGTCGCGAAAAATTTTCATTTTTAAAAGTGGTTGTCGCGTCTTGGTGTACGAAAGTTTAGGAACCCCTACTATAGAGTATAATGGCACTTATTATAGTCTTGGTAAGGTAGCGACTAGTGTGCTGGTCTCTCACACAAGCGAACCGGAATCGCATCCTGATGCCAGCAGATTTGGTTACGGCTTTCTGCAGTTTTTCTTAGTTGTAACACAAATGTGGGATTTGTGCTATACTTTCTATAAGTCGACTAGGCCTTCGCCTGCGTAATAAATAATAATCGCCCCTCCATCCCATTATTGTTATATAAAAGAGTTGTCATTTCCGTTGGTAATCACCTCAGGTAGCTCAGCGGTAGAGCTTCTGCACGGAAAGCAGATGGTCCTGGGTTCGATTTCCAGTCGGGGTGATAGTTTTTCTATACATATAATTATAGCATCTAACTAATAATATCTGACAACTTACTAAGCGAAGTATTAGCTAAGATGAGAGTGGATGTTCGTGAAGTCGCCAACAAAGTTATACTACGTTTATTTTGGTGAATTATTTAAGAAATACATAGAGCTTCACACTCTGGCGACTTTCATCCCTCACATCAACAGAGGCAAATGTGGGATTTGTGCTATATAAGTCGGCTGCAGCCGCACGATAGGCTTGCATAATAGTAATAATCGCCTCTCCGTCCTGCACAAGCTTCATATAGCTTATGGGGTCTGGTTTCCAGATTATGGGTTGTAGTAATTATTATTATTGTTATTTATTTATTATGCCACTCCACTAATTGTTTCTAAAATGAATTGCTCCTGGATTTAGTCGGTGATTGTAAAAGTTCATTGAATTCTATTGGGGGAGGGTTCCTTTTACACGTCTCCTAAAGTTTTTGAGTACTTTATCTAACTTAGGATCCAAGGGTAGCGTTTGTCACCTATTCGCGTTAAATCATTGTCGTTTAATAAAGGTAAAATTGTTTAAAAAAGGCAAATCTTTTGACAGAGTATGACATGGGGCAGGTGGAGAAGTAATACTTCTTTCTCTCTGGCAACAAAAAGACAAACACTTTTTAAATTACTGAATTAGAAATTTAGAAATTTCAGCCCCTAAAAATCGCAAAAATGCAAATCACAAAAAGTATGTTTTTTGCACAATGGGGGAGGGGGCAAAGGCAAGGCAAGGCTGTCGTCCTGGCCACGACGTTCCAACGAAACCCACAATGAATTATTTTACAATCAATTATGATACTACCTGTTCGACTGAGTGTGCGTCGATGCTTTTGAAACAGTGAGGAGCAACGCTCCAACAACTAACAAGTAAGAATAGCTCTGGGTTGCAGGAAATATTTTAATGAAGCCAAACTAACATAGTTAGATACAGAAGTATTGTATATTAAAAAGCAATCAACCTTCCCCCATGTGTCGCATGACATCACTTTCCACAATCCGACGCGCCTAGTGTTGCAGAGGGGTGCTACTGCTATGGTTGTGTCGTTACTTGGTAACATCGTAAATTAAAAAAATTCCCCGTTCCAAAGATGTTTCTTTAATTCTCCTCCTTTGCTTTTGAATTTGTAGTCATTTCTTCCTCGAATTATTATACTTTGAAACTCAAGCTTGTATATCTTCTTTCTGTCGTAATCTCCGATGCAACCGGCGACATGACATTTTTAGTGACCAATGGTTCAACTTATTAACTTAATTATATTCTATAAATAGAAGCTGAATAAATAAACTTTATATAGCAATGCAACGCATTTTCATTGCTGGAAGATGTAAAGGTAACCGAAAAAGTAGGCGGCAGTACATTTTTTGGATAAAAAAGAAATGGTTTGTTTGTAAATATAGCGGAAAGTAGCGAATCTTTTAAAAAAGTTATTCAAATTAGTGCTTTTCTCATAAGGCAGGCCGTAACGATTTGCATAGTAAGTAACTGAGTTGCCTACTTCCAAAAGCGGCTAACTCCATGAAATAAATGGATTTAGCCGCTTTTGGTAACAGGTAACTCAATTATTGAACTACTATCTTCTGTTTGAAACAGAACTAATAGGTTTTTTATTCTAATATAGGCAAAAACATTGACATATGGTAAAGTCGTTACCATGTAAATCACTATAGCCTACCTTACGAGTACGGCATTGTATACGTATACAGAGAAGTTCACTCAACTAGGAGTTTCGGTAGCTGAATTGTCATGCTATCCTCATAGTTGGGTGAACTCCTTAGTATAAAAATCTTTACTGTGTAGCTTTGCAAAAACATTTCGTTTGTGCAAATGTTGAGTTCCAACCAGACTGACTATTTATTTACTGTGGTGATTTCTTTTGATCTGCAATGTTACCGATGGCTATGAATAATGAAAGAAAAGAATTCCTCAAAGCATTTTTTCTTTGATCTGTAAACGTGAATAATAAAATCACGTTTGTAATTAATAATGCAGTTGTTATTTTCTTTAAAAAATTAATTAAATCGCAGGAGCGCCCAGATTTTTATGCAAAATGGAATACGCGCCCAAATGTAGAAATACATGAAAATCCATTTAAATATATCAACAGGGTTCTTCCGCCATTGAGAAACGGAACGTTATTAGTGAAGTGTTATTAGTTAATTACTACAAGAGCTACACATTACAACAGAATGTGAAGTGAATGTTCAGTAGAGCAAAATAAAGCCTTAAAAGAATCGACCTCCCGACACCGCCCGCTTCTTGGCCAAGCTGAGTGATCTGGATGGCGTAATCGCAGAATAAAATACTTTCACTGCCGTGTATTTTATCGGTTCCATCTAACATAGCGAATCTCTTCAACTAACCTACTTATAGTGGTACCATTATTTATTTATTAAGTGTTCGTTTACATTTATGTTGTTGCAGTTCAAAGGCCGCAACAAGTGGATTTTTGTTTTACAACACCTAAAATTAGTAAAATTTGGAAGAACCAGAACGATGACCATATTTAAAGAAGAAAAGTACCAATCTAGAAAGTTTTTTTTTTGTTTCAAGTAATTCTAATTATTAAAAACAAAACAATGTAAATGTAGTCCATGTAATTTATTTATAATGACATTTAAATGTTCTCTTTCCTACATTCTTAAATTTTTGTTTTTTAAGTACTGGTTTGAAACTTGTTTAATTTCCTAGTTTTGTATAATGAAAAGAAAAACACAAAAGGTTGACACAATTAGGAACTGTTTTAATGAATGAAATAGCTCTTCATTACCTTAAACTCTCTAAAGATGGATGATAATTAAAAACCAACATGAACGTACATAGAAGATGCTATTATTGTATGGTTCTCAAATGGCAGAGACTGTATGTTTATGAGAGACTATGACAAGATAGAATAGACTTCAGTATTGGTACTTTAATATTGCACTGTAATGCAGTTCATTGCAGAGCCATATCTGCCCATTCTAACTGTAGTATCTACCATGTGATATCAACTTAATACAATATAGTACGAGTATACAGTATCTCCTCTAATACATTGAAATATACGCATCTTCTTTAACCAACAGAGATCTTTCAGTAGTTGCACTTACAAGGATACTGTAACTTGTTAGATACACTTATTTTTACGTTAAAACCACACTAACTTATCTCATTTAAACTTCTAAATATATTGATTTAAAACAAATAAAAAAGTAGCAAATGTATGCATGTACATACTATATTACTTAACGAACCTGAGAATTAGTGGAAATAGCAGTAACTTTAGTAGAACTAACTGTACCTATAGACAAACAGGTCCTAAAGTTCACTATTACAGAAATTTGTACATAGTATTGCCATGTTTAAAAGTGACAAACTCATTTTTTTACATAGTTGTTACAACAGAATCAGCACCAGAATTTTGACTTACATATCTGCTTGTGCTGTTATTTCCAGAGTTAAATAATAATCTGCATACCTGCGTTTCTTGTACATACAATAGACTAATTCTATAAGTTTTAAGTTTTTTCCAGAAATCGAAATGTTGATGCAAATGTCGGTGCACTCATTATTAGGTCATAAGTTAGAAAACATTTTTGTACAGAATAAGGACTGTGGTTTCCTTAGTAAAGTATGCCAAAGGTGTAGGCCACTGAGCCAGACAAAATAATTTGTCAATAAAGCACGAGTTTGTTTCTGCTGCATAATACTATCAAGAATGAAGATTTGAACTTGAAATAAATTCAAGGTCTAATAACAGCTTCAAAATAAATCTGATTTATAAGAGAATATCTTACCTAATTTTTAAAAAGTATATTGGATTTCCTAATCAGGTAAATTAATTAGATTACAGAAGATTTTTATTAGTGTGAGCAGCTTTAAAACAAAACATAAAAACCATTCGGCTTTATAAGGAAATTACATTTATCCTTTTCTACGATTTCTAATATCTGCGTTGGGATGCGGGTATCCCACGGAGTTGACATGATCCCTTGTTTTGACTACATTAATTAAACATTTTAATAATGAGGATATCCAGGTTTTTAAAATGCCGCGAATTTTACGTCGTTGATGTCATCGTTTACAAAGACTTTACCTACAACAATATCCTTTTCTTAATTATCGACGTTCTGACCTGACTGATTGACCTCATAAAATTGTATTGTAAAAGGATCAGGTTGCATGTTGCAAGATCAACAACGTAAACATAACAAAACATAAAACATCCTTTACTTTATTTATTTTGAAGAACTCTAACAATGTACCGGGTGCTCTGTTATATTTTGACCCTCTTTAAACCTATATAACTTTTGAACTAATTGAGATAGTGAAATGCGGTTTTCACTACGGTTACTATACAGGATGATGGTTTTGTAAGCCCTGCTGAAAGTAAATCATATCGAACAACACAAAGAAGATTTCAATAACATGCAGTATTCATGTTAAAAGCTTATAAAACCATCACTCTGTATAATAACCATCAAAAGTATGACACTTTCGGAAAAGGGAAACAATGGGCTCTCTAACTGTGAAGGATACAAGGAGTTTCATTTTAAATCACAAAGTTGCTCTATCTCCGAGAATACGCTATGTCATTTCCGGTTAAACCGGAAGTAGCCAAAAAATGTCACTTGTGTAATACTGGAAAACAATTCCCACATTCTTTCGTTCGTATAATCTTTGGTAGCAGCAGGTGAACGATATACCAACCATTTTGCGTAACTCTATAAAAGAAGTTCATACTGGTCGAATCGGGACATCTGACAGGCCAATTAGTTGGTCCTCCTCGATCTATACATTCACTTCCGAAAGCTTGATCCAGATGAGGCCGTACTCCCCTATGGAAATGTGCAGAAGCACCATGTAACCAAAACCACATAACTGCTGCCGGTGCATGCTGCAGTAGATTTTCTGGTAAAAACCGCAAGAGCTATCTCCCATATCACATGAATATCCCTTATATCAAAACACACACAAAACAAGGTTGCCGATTGAATTACCGTGACATCCTCTTTTATTGCGTGAACTCATCTGTATAAAAAGTTGTAATTCTTACATTTGGCAACGCCGACCTTTATAAGAAGAAAATATTTTAGGATTGTTAGGGTGTTAGCAGAAGTCTTTCTTAATTTCTGGTAAAACATACAGGGTGTTCATTTGAAAAAATTGAGTAAATTTAATTTAATGTTATCAAGATTTGAAGGTATGATTTGAACACCCTGTACATAAACAAAATTCATTTTAATAGTATTTATAGGCCCTAATAATACTCTCTGCTAATATTTTTTAAAATTCAAGTAAATAAATAAACTGCGAATACTTTATTACAACCTTGCAAAACCGAAAAATTTACGAAAATAATTTCTAAATTGGCAACGTCGCAACGGATTAAAAAATAATCTACTGTTGAAGAACAACTAATAGGGAATGAATTCCGGACAAAATATATAGGGTGGTAGCGTGTTTGCATTTTTATAGTTCTTTTGTTTCTGGATGGCAATGACGAAACTATGTCTCGTCCATACAAAACGATCCAGTACGACGCTCATAATAAATGTTCAAATCTGAATACATTTGACATCAATTCAGGTCATGGCATCGATATTTTTTGAGTTGAATACAGAAACGGAATCTTCCAATATAACCCCTCATCTTTGACTCTCGTTCTTCCAATCTTAAATCTCTCAACCCAAATTTTTTTATGGTTGCGTAGGAATAATAATGAATCTTTTTCTTCATTGTATTCACCATATCTGCATAAATTTAGGTAATAAATAGGTACATTATCACTGATTTTCAGAAAAAAATTTACCTCTGGAAGTTTTATCAAAAGCAAGTGTGAATATCTTTAAATAGTCTAAGTCCACATCTCTATTAGTATTATATTTTACAAAATTAAAATTCTGGTTTGGCAGACAAGGTTGCGGTCAAGGGTGTCTTATTAGTTATCTAGAGAACATTCTTTTTAAAAAGTGCTAAAGTCATAGCAAGTTCATTTATGATGCTATATTTTTGATTTAAAGATACATTAAATTATTAAGGTCATTGTTGATCATAAAATGCTGCTATTGTTTCTTATATTCCATATATCTATTAAACAAGCTATAGCTTTAAATTGAATCAAGTATGTGTAAGTTGTAAAGAGCTATTTTGAAGCTTGAATTTCTGCAGTAGACTTGTGTTACAGTTAGTATGTACCTACACCATTTTATTGACAATGAAGAAATTATTAATTTAGAGTAAAACAATAATGTGAATGTTTATTATTAATATTATTATTATCTTTTAAATGACATTCAAGTCTTGTGAAAAAACAGATTTATTACCAATTGATGGAATAACATTATTGAAAATATCAGATAGATTCAATGTGAATTTAGAAAATATGGTCAATAATCAACAAACATTGAATTATAAACAGTTCAAGCATGATTTATTATAATAATTAGCAAAATACAGTAAAAGAACAAATAACAAAAATGTCAAAGTATGAGTAAACAAATTACTGTATGAGAAAATATCAATAGTTACAATAGCTTTATTAAATATACGAGATGTCTTGAATTCATCTTATTGAAAATTTATTGGACGATTTGATCGTAAACATAAAAATAATTATTTCATGCAATAAAATAAAATAAAGGAATGACATGCTAGGATGTTAGGTTTATTTAATCTAAACGCTACATGTTAGGTCACAGATAGATTTATCAAATTTTAAAATAGAAATTAAGCAGAATAAATTTCAAGAAGACGTAACCTCAATTTTTATATATAAAAAGTCTGATTTATAAAAAAGGATATCAATTATTTAGATTGTTTTCATAGTAATACATGTTTTATACAACCCAAGTCACATATTAGGATGGTTTTTCCATTTGTCTGGAAGATTTAATTTTCCTGATTAGATTTAAGTTCTACGATCGATAACGTAGGAAGATTTTTTTCTGTTTTCCATGAGACTGACTCAGTTTCGGGATCATATTTAACTAAAATTATGTAAATTAGGTCAATTTTGTAATAAGTAATCTAGCACAATAAACTTACAATCTCTGTATACTAATAAAGAGCATTTATTTTAATGAAGGTTTCGGCTTTGCTGATATGCTTCGATTTTAACAAATATTGATTCTTATATACGATTTTTCACCATTATTTGAATGCAAACACTTAAAGGACTGTATGCTGGACAAGTTGACTATAATTTAACTTCATTTAAGTTGATGTTGATGATGTATTTTGTATAAGCATCGTTGGGTCTATCAAATCGTAGAGAGGAATCTTTATTTATAATTTTCTTCTATTGTAAAGGTGTTCTTATGGGAATTTTATATGTATCAGTTACATAGTGTAGTTATGTATTCATTTTGTAAAGGATTAAGCTGGATTTAATGAGTTGTGCGTATAATTAAGCTCTAATGAGATTTTTTCATTGTCAATCGTTTTTGTTAATTTTCTCGGTTATGGTAAATGTTAATATAAGTGTCTTATATTGTTTTCATCGTTATTTTTCCAGCTACAATCCTATATTTTTAGATTTAAGATTAGTGTTAATTATAATCAGCTGTCTCGGTGAAGTAACGTCATAAACAAGGGGGTTGATATTGTTTTTTTAAAATTTGACATAATCTTCATTTGTTTTGCTAAATCATATATAGGCCCAGCAAAAATTAAAAATTTCAGTCGATAAAACGCATTTGGAGAATCCACGTTCGACTCGAGATCAAAAATCTGATAAATAAGTGAAGTTAAAAGTGTTAACCATATGTTTGGATGTCAACAAAAGAAAATTCAACGAAGTATAAGGAATATTTACCTGAATATTTATTTATTTGTTATTCTACAAATATATGGAATTGTGAACGAATTATTTATTAAAATAAATTCAAGAAGGATTTTATTTCCAATATTGATTTGGATATTCGACGTATTTACAATATAAAATCATCTGACAGATTTAAAAGCAGTAATACCAATTTAAAATAAGATTGAAGTGGATCTCTACGTACTTTATATACAAGGTTGGTCAAAATAAAAGGTTTTGATTAAATTTTCAATAACAAGACAATCTGAGAAATTTCAGAATTCATTTTTCTCACTTTAAAAGTTTTTAAATAATAAAATTCTTACGAATAAAACAATTTAAATTTCTTTATTAAAATTTAATTATCATAAATTAAATTTATTTTAACATTTGTAAATATTTTTATTTGATTACATTGATTGATGTCACTTCGTTCAAATGGAGAACTGTTATAGCCCTATGTCAGGTTAATAACGACACATTTGAGCAAGCTCAGGAAAGAATTTCCTATTTTACTTTACTGTTTTGTTCTAAATATTTTTCCTTTTAATTTTCTTTGAATTAGATTTTCTTTTATTCTCATTAATAAAAATAAAGACTGTGTTTTCAATTTATCTGTGTTTATTTGATGTGTATACAAGCATCCATTTCTTTTTCTTTTCACATATAGAGTTTATTTAGCTTGCTGTTGTCCAGTTGCGGAAGTCCAAGTGTCTTGGTAGTAAGTTCTTTTCTTCCAGGTATAAGAATCAATAAGATTTTATTATTGCATTTATTTCATGCTCTATCGAATTAAACCTGAGTTAGCCAATTGGAAAAAAGGAAAAATATTGAGGTATTATTTTATTTTATTAAATTTCACCGCAGATATTTTATGACGCTTTCAACGTGAGGAAAAAATTTCTATATTTTATATTTTATCATTATATCACCTCAATACAAACATTGTTTCTATTAAAAGAAGACAAAAAGACTTATAATAATGACTACCACCCATTACCTGGCGAATCAGGCCGCAGAAGCTATAAAGGTTGTGCGTAATAATTATCATTATTACGCACGCTCATCGTGCGGCTGCAGCCGACTTACAATGGTATAGCACAAATCCCTCATTTGTGTTAGAGCTAAGAAAACTGCAGAAAACCTTGACCAGATCTGCCGGTACCGAAATTCCAGTCGCTAGTCGCTATACTACCAATCTAGGAAGAACTTATTTAAAAATTGTTTATGCAATAACTGAAAAAGATAACAATTCAAAGTGGCCTAAGATTAGAAGGGTAGATTTCTGAATATTCCAATCTAGGCAAATGACAATAGGGCACTTTCAATGTTTGGCGATAACAGCCATTATAGCTACCAAAAGTAGCCAAAGGTTATATTTTATGTTATGTTTTATAACGAATAACTGTAATATAATCTGCTAGTTTGTGTAAACTAAGTTACAGGATTGGATGGGCCTCTAGGTCGAAAGCTACTTTTATTCTACCGATATGTCAACCTATATAACTACAACAGAATACAGTAAATAGATCCAGCAATAAGATAGTTATTAAACTTCAAAGTTACGACCCTGGTAGTATTTATTAATTATTAAACTAAAATGAATACGATATGAAAATAAGGACATATATAAATGAAGGACATATAGCAATAATGATACTGATAAAAACTTTAATTATCCCAACAATTTACAAAGGAATGCCAAAAAGTTTAGAGAACCTTAATAACACAATTAATAACTAAGAATGATTTTCTCATAACATAATTAAAAGGCGTTTGTTTAATGTTTTGAAGATATTAAAATGACATGATTCGAAAATTAAGCCAAATAACATAGAGTTCAAGGACTTTTGTTATTTGAATTCCAGGCTAATATTCGCACTTGTCATGGTTCTTTAATGAACAAAGCACAGTATCAACAACCGCCTTCGTTTTATGTTTACAGAACAATAATGTTCGTAATTGTACTTGAGAAATCGCCTTTTTGCACTGTTTATAGTCCCGCATGCCAACACTCTTTTAAAATTACATATGTATGTAATTGATTTTGATATTGTAGGAAGGTTTGCCAGTTGTAGTATAAATACTTTTTAATCAAAATGTTATTATGCTGCACTTGAAGCTTATGACACGTTATCCTTATCCATCACTAGAACAGCCATTGAAATCTACATCTACAACGAAAGCGATCTCGGATACATTATCCATATACTATTAAAGAACTTTCAATAAAAATGTAATTTTTTGACACTAAAAATGATAAAAACGAAACAGAGACAAAGGATTTGACAATGTATTTGACATGGGAAGCACAACGAAAATCTTTCAGTAAATCTTATCAATATAAAAAAAGGTAACAGTATCTGTAGACGTTTCGCAAAAAAGATGAAACAAAAGAAATCGTGTGAATTTACGCTTAAATAGTAGTGCATTGATCATAAAATCATAAAAATGCAAACACGTGGGTTGACTGAATTGGAGACTATACCGGGGAGGGGCCATGAAGCATTTGGGCCTAAAATAGATGATGTTTGAAATGATATTTATAATAAGTTTTCATCAGTTGGCAGATTGGCCAAAACAAGAAAACATTCAGAATAACAATTTCTATAGACAATTCAAAGAACAGCAAACAAAATAAGGACGAAGTTTAAGCTAGAATTTAATAAAACTAGAAGGCAAACAAGTATCTTGTGCTGCATCCAAGTTTAGACATCACAATCTGCTCCAAATACAATATTGTGATATGCCTTGTACCAATTAAAAATAGATATGTATACAAAATTGTTGGCCTTAGAACTCCTAGGCTATTGATAAAGACTTGTGAAATATATATTTTGAAAGTATCTTGAAAACAACTTTTTGAAGTCTTTTTACATTTTTCTGAAGCAAATGACAAAAAAAAAAACACTGCAAGGTTAAAAGTTGTTTGTTTTTAAATGACCTTCCATGCGACACATGACTCATCAGAAATATTGAAGTTCAAATATACGGGCTTGTTAAGGTAGTTCGATCTGAATTTTAAAATGGATATAATTTTTAATGATTAGCAAAATTTTTTACTGTTAATGATGTAAGTCTTTCAAAAAAGTTAGGTTAGAAAAGCAAATTTGATTTAAAATTGCAAAATTAGGTAAAATAGTCTACGAGTGGCACAGATATTAAACTTACTATCTGGAACGAGAATTCTTATTTGTTTTATAAACTTAAAATCGCAGGCCGTCTTGAATACTATGTTATAACGGTTTATTAGTAGTAATACTACGCATAATAAATATGTTGGAGAATATTCTCTATCCTTTTTTAATTGTTTTTTCCCTCCATTCTACCATTACATAACCTGTATAGAACTACCTATTTGTTTTTAGGTTATGTTAGTTACAAAAAAATAAAATTGCTTTTCGAGATGACGAACGCGCATACCACAGCTGCAAACATAAAATCTTCCAAAATAAAAACCACTTGCATAGTTTGTAGCTTGCTTTAATGTCCTTGACCTTAAGATATTTTATAGGCTACCTTGGTTGTGGTTTATGCCCGAGGTTCATGCATACACTTAATCATTCAAACAGCAACGTTTTTACAAAAAAAAATTATAGAGTTACCGCATTAAAAATTTTTTTTCAACAATTTATTTCTGTTTGAGCTATACCCAATTTTTTTTCTACAAGCTGATGTACACAGAATTGTCATGACGAAACTAATACTTACCTTGAGCTTAAGTTAAGTAAATCAAGTTTTTAATTTAAAGGACAACTAGAAATCAGGATTAATATTCACCTTTAATTTTTTTTATCTTTATCTTTAATTGGCTCAAAATTTAAAAATACGATCTATTGCAAAAGTTGCCGAAGGTGATTCGTTAAGACAGGAAATCACCTTGCATATTGCTAGTTTTCCGCAAAAATGAACAACTAATTTTTTAATGCAAAACCATATTTAGCAATCTAAAACTGCATTTAAATATGAAACTCGCTGCCCTGAGGTAATTCCATTTTATGGTGCCAAGGGCAAACAGTGAGAACACCTTTTCGTTTTACAAAAACAAAAGCACAGGTGGGTGGGTGTACTTTCGTCCTTGCGATGGCAGACCTGGATCGTCCTTTCAACATTTTCTATGCTCGTCTTTATGAGGTTAAAATGCAGGTGTGTATGTGCGAGTCGACATATCATGCAAAGAAACACTGCTGATAGTTTTAGAAAGGTGCAAATACCACCACGAGCAGGATCTTTTGTAATCTAGTAGCAATTACCAACATAAGACGCATTATACATGAGATCTTAAGCATGCGAAACTATAAATTAGAGTGAAATCCAATCTCTCGCTTTCTTCGTGACAATTGGTGCTGCAAGATTTACTTATTCCCATGGTCCATGGTCTGTTACTTTTCCAAATGGCTGCCCCCGACAAATAAAATTTTAATAAAAATGTAAACCTAGATACAAATTTACAGTTAAAAATGTATATCTCCTGTCAATCTTCGAGAAGCAACGTTAAAAAATAATAATCATCCATCAAGCATTGCGTAAGGTATGAACCAACCAACAATCTGGGTTTGACCGATGTAGGTACTGTTACATAAGCGTGTGAACGCCATATAAAAACTATAATATCTGGCGCTAGTGTATGATGAGCACTTTGTACAGTCAATCCAATACAGAGAAAGAACTGCTCAGCCTTCGAAGGCCGAATTCCTCGTACCTCTGAATTGATGATGTATGTAATTACAAGACCCGGCGCAGGTAAAAACCAACCCCACATCAAAACAAGATCCGTTCGCTATCCAATACACAATTTAAGATATCTTATGAAGGAAATAACTATTTCAAGAATCTAAAGCATCTTAAATTCTTTAAAATGAGGTTGCAGCCTTAAACTTTAACATAAAAAAATTTATAAAATAACTTTGTATAAACTAAATATTCGGCCATTAATCTAAATTTCGAATAATTAGTTATTATACTTAATTAATCAAATAAATTAAACTGTGTCAAAATAGCATTTTTTTCAACTGTATGTATACATAACCTCCAATTAAAAAGGTTAGCTTGCGACCCGCGGTTTAAATTCATAATAGTTTAATTAGTTGTAATATAACCTTAATTTATAAGAATGAGCGCCATCTCTTTCTGGAGAAATCTGTTATAAAAGAACAATTAATGCGAGTTTATTATTAATAACGGCAGTTGTAAATTCGTAACATCTCAATGGAATCATCAATACTTGCCCATTGTGGGATAATTTGAAAAAAACAGAAACCACTTTAGATTTAACCTGTCGGACAGAGCAGGTGTGGAATAAATAAATTGCCAGTAGACCCTATAGGCCGAGGCCTAGGATGGCAATATCTAGATAGGCGGCTGCTGTAATCGTAATTGGTACATTATTTACAGCTAACTCGACTTCAAACTCAAATATCTCAGAAAGTACACCCTTAAGATAGGTTATGTTGGTTTCAAATTTTTTTTACTAAATAGTCGATAGCTTTCGAACGGTATATGACTCATTATGGTTCTAACAGGCCGGAAATACGGGCTTACCACATTGATACCTTTAGAACAGGTTTTTTCCATTGCATTCTACTTACAACAAGCATTTCCCGCGTTTTGGGTTTTTACTTTATAGCAATATTTATTGATGAATAAAAGACCATTGCATATTTTTTTTATATAATGTTGTTTTCGAGAAAATGGTTTTCAGAATTTTAAGCCTTTTATGAACCTAAAAGACGGTTCTTCCATTGGTTGGTACCATGATGACAATAACATTGCTGCTACATTGTTAAATAATCAAACAAAAGTGTAATCTATTCAAGATCAATCCAGTTTTAAATTTTTTGCAACTTGGGATTTTTGTAATAATTAGAAATGCTAAATATGAAAAAGTATACAGAGTGGAAGGGGTTACAAAAAATAATAAAGTTGTAAACTTTAACATCATTTTGCCGCGTTAATAATATTAGTTTAATTATGGGAATTGTGTCGGAAGATGCATCTCATCTAGCACAACAAAAAACTTAATAACATTTTTTCGTAGGATCAATCATATATGCGTAAAATTGGATTCTCTTTCAATTACAACTTTTTGAAAAAATTGAATTTCTAAATGTAAAAAGAGTCCGATTTTACGCGTAAACGATCATATCGATCATATTGATCATATAAAAAAAATGTTAAGAAGGTTTTGTATTGTGCTGGATGAGATGCATCTCCTGACACAGCGCCATAATTAAACTATTATTATTAACGCGACAAAATGATGTTAAAGTTCAGACTTTTTTGTTGCTTTTGCTGTTTTCTATTGCTCCTTAAAATTAACGCATAGTAACCCCTTCCACTCTGCATACTATAACATTGAATTGATATATCTTACATATGTGTATAAAAATCGCAGACATTTTATAGATCCCCGCATTTTCAAGGGCTCTGTAACCTTTAAGGAAGAGATGTGAATCTTACTACTTTCTATATAATAGTTTACTACGAATAGTAGAGAAAAACCCCGCAAAAACAGTTCACTGTTCGAAAGGCTCCCTCGAAAGTTCAAAAGTGAGTACTAAAACATTCTTAGACATAGCTCGTAGAGTCGTAGAAATTCTCAGGAATCAAAAACATAAAATAAACGGTTTAATGTTCTATTTGAGCAAGATTAACGTATGACAGATAAACAGTACACCTTACCTTGGAGTACTCAAAAACATCGATGGATAATATCACTCATGAGATGTTGAACGGAAAATAGAATTTCTAATAAGAGTATGAATTTCTTGTGCTTAAGGACCCAGATAAACTATTTTGCTTCGATGTTTCGCCAGTGACCGTAAATTCAGGAATACATTCTTTTTATTCAAATGAGCTTGTCCAAAATCAAAAAGGGAACTTACAATTCGAAAATTGTTGCAATGATAACCTATAATTTGGTACGCAAAGTTGCGATCGTCTGAAAAGTGTACTTATTAGCAACACTTAATCCACGCTAGAATTTGGGTTGACAGCTGATTACAACTATAGTAGACTACCGAACCTGTATAAAAACAAGGGAAATTGATTATTGTTATCTTCATAAACATAATAAAAAAATAAAGTAAACAAATAAGGAAGTTTGTTTAAATGTAGGACCATGAGAATTTTATGAAATTCTTCCTTGTTCAATAGTGGTCACTTGATCAGGCATCTTTGTTTTGTTTTTTCAACAGAAACAATGTTGTTCTGTTTAGCCAAACACTGTCAATCAACAATAAAGCTAAATAACCTTCAAATAAAACAAATAATGATGAAAGACAGAGACATAATGATAATATGAGTGAATCACTTTTAGCCATGAGATGTTTATGTACAAAAAATATGACGCCAGTAAGTGTAAATATTCCAACAAATGGTAGCAAGAAAATACCAAAATTTCCAATATGGATGTGAGGTGTTTTATAGGTCTAAGATCTAAGTGTTTGATTCGTATCCATCTGTCCTTGAAACTATCTATAGTGGTTTTAATACTGCAAAAGCCCACAAAACTGGGCTTTTGCCCACAAAATACCATTTACCACATCACTATGGGTGGCACTATACCCTATATTTACATATACATATTACCGTCATGTCATTTACTTACAAGATTCAAAATATTTATTACTGATAAAGGCCTCATATCCCTCAATATGCTTTAGGCGTCAGTTTTCAATAAAACTTTATGATCATAACGAATTTTTATGCCTTTTTGGTGTGTTGTTATTTGGGGGCATTACAAGTTTACAACCAAAAGGTATTGCTTCTCAATGTAGGTGTAACAATTAATAAATTTAACATAATACTAAAAGATCCATAAAACTCTTGAAAAAGTTGTATGTTTTGAAAACAGCAATTTTATACTTTGTCATAACCTAGTAGGATGACACCTACTGAAGCATAAAAAACTTAAAATTCGATTAAGGTCATTATATAATTCAGTTATTGTCTAAAAATAAGTGCTCAAATAATTTTTATTATGCCCACATTTATGTTATGATTTTCTGAAGATAAAATATTGGTCATATTTACAAACACCAACTTGATTATAGTGTAATAACATTAACCTAAGTGACAATTTCAGTTTTTCTAATCCCAAAGATTCCAAAATTTAAAAAACAGAAACATGATATTTTTGTACTAATATTAACATTACGTGCCCAATGTTTAACATTACTTGCCCAATGTTTTCAGTATGCCGAATGGGAATCCACTGAGATAGGCAACATATTGACAAACACAAAGCCCGATCAAAAACTGCTGATAAACGAATTATTCGAACACCACTAAATTAAAAACGTTCAAACAGACTCATTTGATCAACAAATGCGCACGCATGCGTACGATGTTGAACGATTGTTTTCGAGTAAATTAGTGAAATATCAACATACTGATTGTTCGATTTGAAGAACAAAAGCTCACAATTAGAAAATTAAAACAAAACTGTTTTTATAAAATCTTATCGGATTTACAGTTTGAAAGGCAAACATTGGCTAATTTTAAAAACAAAAGAACAATTGAACAACTAATTTAGTTTGCATTGTATAATGAATTTTCTGCGAAATATTTTCACATAGAAATCAAGGTAAGCATGGAAACAATTTCAACGGTATCAATAGTTCGTACTCAATTGTGGAAATTCTCAATACAATGGGATTTTTTTTAAATTTTATAAACATTTTTTATGGAAGATTTATTAAAAACGACTAAATTGAAGCAAATTATCTAGAAATTATATAAGCGTTATTAGGTTTTTTTTTTCTTAATCAGATTTGCTACCCACATATTGCTCAATAATGTGGTCATACTCTTTTGGATGTTGTATGTATTTGGAAATATGTACATAAAAAGTTTTTGCAGTATACTTTACCGAGAGAATTAAAGGATTGTGTCTAGATATTATAAAGACCAAATACAACAACTCATAATTGCATCAGATTTTCTGGATTTGGTAATAAGAGAAACGAGTCAAGATGAAAAATTCTAAATCTTTATATTATCTCATCTATTTATGGATTGATTTGCTTAGAACTTGGAGAGGATGGTGACTATCCAATCAAAGTGTATCTAAGATCGCTAGAATGGGGGAGGGGGTTGCCACAGATTTTGGACATCTCTCATATTCAGCTATTTTCCAGGATTCCCGAAACTCTCCCATTCCAAGGACAAAATTGTGTAAGTGTTAAAATTGATGTACAGTCTCGGACTTCAGTAATGATTCAGCTCTAAACCTAGCTACATATATGGAATACATTTTACAAATTTCGACGGAATACATAATTTGACAATATTGTAAAAGATTAATCATTAATAAATAATCACGAATCATTACTAAAGACAATATTTCTAGAAGGTTCTTCCGAGTATTTTTATTACTTTAGAACCTGTCAATTCGGTTTATTAGTATGACATCACAGTGGTGATCTAAGTTGTGTAAATTAGGCTTGCGAGCCACACCAACGCTTTTGCTAATGGCTGAATAGTTTACTTGGCTCGCAAGCCTGATTTACAACACTAGAAAATGGGGCTGCGGCAAAATGACTAGCAACAGACCGAATTAGTTATCCGTAATGTTAGAAATACCTTCTCTTTCATTGTTTTGTTATCTTTATAATTAGAAGCAACTAATTTTTTTATTATAATTTTAAAAAGCAATAATAATAGCATATTTGCGTCAGTATTTTTACAAAATTCCAACATAATAGCGGTAATTATTTGTTATACCATTTTTATATCTCAATTTCATAAATAAATAATACCTTTATTTCAATATTAGTATTAGTTTTGCAAACAATGTAAAAGCAAGATTCAACGCTGATGATTCAATCAAGCTACAAAAATTTTCTTAACAATTATCTAGTGTTTTCGTTATTTTTTTTTCCTTCGGGTATTATAAAATTACAACGTCTATTTCCAAATGAAATGTAATTAACATTAAAAATAATTAATCATCACTAAAATTTAAAGGTTGTAATTAAGATTGAATTCTATACTGCCTATACGAAATGTTTATTGCATCACGTAAGTAATTTTGAATACCTCCATCAACATTATGATCCTTGTAACACAACAATGAAATATGACTAAATAAGATTAGCCACAATCATAAATTGTTGATTACCAAACACTATCTATATGATGCATGTATGCTAGGCAACCTTTTTTATCTAGCGACCCAAAAATATTAAAGGTGACCCATACGAGGGGGAGAGGGGGGTTTACTTAAAATTATAGTACCTTATAAAATTATAAAAATATTTTTAACATGAACCTATAAATGATATAATAAAAATAAATATTTATGCGACCTATTTTTAAACTTTGGTGATCCAAAATTGGGTCGCGACCCTATGGTAGGGGAAAAATAAGTCCATATAGGTCCCATAAAAAATCCGTTAAGTGCTTAGTTTCATTTTTGCCCAAAAACTGTATGTAAAAATGAAACAATACAAGTCATTCAGTAACTATAAATATTTCAAAATGAAACGGCAAATACGACAGATCTAAAACTGTGCATATATTTAGGAGAGTTATTTACAAATGATTAACGCTCACCTGGTA
The DNA here is from genome assembly GCA_929113105.1 of Agrypnus murinus. Taxonomy (NCBI): domain Eukaryota; kingdom Metazoa; phylum Arthropoda; class Insecta; order Coleoptera; family Elateridae; genus Agrypnus; species Agrypnus murinus. The sequence goes on along the minus strand of OV816023.1, from coordinate 39,381,705 downwards.
AAATACAAGCGACCAAAGACAATTTCCTGAGACGTTTATCGACTTTTGACGAAAATAAACACTTCTAATTACAGAAGACCGTTATCCATCCTATAGCACATGTTAGTGCACTTATTACATATTCATACTGTTAGCATTCTTTGTTCTAGTGTTTAGCAAAAAATGTGTTAGTTTAATAAGACAGCTTATAATAGGCGGTACGAACAATGATTGTTTGGCCATTTTGTTTATTTATATTCCAACAAGACACATTAAACCTGGTTATATTTACACATTTGCAGCTTTTACAGCATCAATTGTATTTATCATCTTGTTACCTACAAACGCCTCTTTTTTCAAATGTACGGCATTACGATACTCAAGTTGAACGTAGATGGCAAAATACTATAAGTTTAGATTTTTGAAAAATTTAGATTGCAAACAACAACAAGCGTGTCAATCGTACCATCTTCTCTAAACTATTTTGGACTTAGGTATCTATGGAAAAATAAATGAAAATCAACTGCTTACCTTTTTCACTCCCTTTTCTCCATTCAATCTTTTAATTGCTACTGGCTCTAGCTTCTTGTATTTCGTTTTTCCAATTACCTGAAACAAAATAAAATATGTCAAAATCGGATAAAATTGTAACAGATAAGTTGGAGCACTAAGCACTCCTAATCAGATCACCCAGAGCATATAAATTAATTCAAGCATGGTTGGTGTAGTTCTTTTCTTTTTCATTTTGAATATATTTTGGTAAGTTGTGAAAAGTGTCTTCTTTTGTCCTAGCTTGCCAAACCAAAAGACTAACAAGCAAGAAAAAGTCATCTTGTGTCAAAAATAAATACATAATTATACACTGTAGCTAGTGATCTGCATGGCATCTTCACAAACTAATGTCAAAATGGCAAATGGGGAAAATTTTTGACTAACTACGGTATAATTAAAATTGTATACCAGTACATGCCTAAAATTATTTTACTACCAACTTGAGAATAAATTACTTTTTCCTTTATTTTCAATTCAGGAATAAATAATTGCTTACATAACCTCAACAAGTTAATTACAATTATTAATCTGTAAATCAAGCATAACTGTAATTAAATTCACTTACAACACGTGAAATGTTTACAGCAAATTCGTGTTATTTAACGTTTATTAATTGTTGTACCTGGTAATTGAATTTAACAATCTTAACGCATACATACATACAAATGGTTATAACTATTAATTCTTTCACATTTGCTCTAGATAAGGTGTGCCTATATTTTTCTAAATCATTTTACTATCTAATCTGTTTTTGATTATAAGATAAGCAAGAAAACCTTTAATGTTGTTGTTGTTATGAAGCAAACATAACCACAGGAATAGCTAATCTTATCATTCTTTATTCAGATCCTTTTAGGTATCTTCTAAGCTAGAGCATTAGAACTTAAGATAGTGTACAGCTTAATCCATCTTAAGGCCTTAAAATAAACTGTACTCGATAAATCTTATTTTGGCTTGCAATAGATGGTGCAATAACAGTCTTAAAAGCAGCAGCGTTATCTATTAGATAATAATATAATCTATCAGCAGAATAAAAAAACCACTAACCCTGTATTTTACTGTATCGTCATAACCAGAGAGCGGTACATTCACGACTGTATCCACCATTTATTATATCTGATCAAACTCTTTTTGCCAACTTAAAAATCTTGCATAAGGTTATTTATTAAATATTCCTATAGTATAATGAATTTTTACGCAATTATATTATTCAATTACTCAAAGGTGTTACTCTAATTAAAGGTCTTATAAAGTCACGGTTAAATTAATTAACAAAACAACAGGAAAATAAAAATTGCAAGCTATTTGTCAACAGAAAATATTCTCTGGGTATATAGTTACGTAATAAATACAACAAACCTTGATCGTATAAATTTGCAACAAGCCATAAACAAAGATAAACGAAATATGCATAACCAACCTATTCTGCTATTGTGTTTTAGTATACGCCGGACAGTGAATTGTTTGCTGTCAATTGTTTAAATTAATAATTAATGTTATATATAATTATTGCTTAGAACAATTTAAACAACGTTGAGATCTTGATATTCAATTCTTAATAATATCCATTTATACACCTAAACAATTCGCTATACATGCGTACCTCAATTGTTATTTTACATATTTTGTCTTGTTATACTACAGCGTGAAACCTGTAATGGAATAAATTCGTCAACTTATTGGTGAAGACGCTGGGACACGTCGAATTTGTTTAAATATTTCACGTTTTCACTAAAACTGTTTTTGATTATACACCGTATTCCATAAAAGCGCGACAGCCACAGGGTTAATTTTTAAAATGGAACACCCTGTATATTTTTATCTTATATAATTGGTCCTTCAGACATTGATTAAAACAATACTCATTATGTGGTTCTAAACTTCATCGTTTCAGAGTAACTTAACTGTTTTCTGGGAAATTCTTCGAAAGACCCACTTTGGAACAGACAATAATTTATGCCGTTATTTATTTAAAAAGATTAATAAATAAAATATTAAATACTTTATTTGACTCTGTTAGCTTAACTAAATGAAAATATAAAGACCCCAATAATTTTTATTTTACCCAGTAGCCTAACTCAGTCTTCTCGAATTCGTTTGAGCATGAGACCAACATAAAACATCAAATAATAATCTTACCAATACCTGTAAAAACTTACATCAAGGACACACCTGGCGTTCTGCAACTGGACGAGAAATATTTTTATAATTTGTGCTATTGAATAGTTGAATTATCATATAACACATAATAAATAAATAATTAAGAATTATCAACACAAGTTTTCCTTATTAGATACATGAAGAAAGATTAAATAAAATAAAATACATAAATTAAAAATTGAATAAAATTTAACTAAATTGCTTGCTGAAATGAAATATATACTATTTTGTTGATAGCATGACAAAGGTGTTTTATAACAATGTTCATTTCAGCAAACTAAATTTTAAATAAATATAAATGTTATGAGAGAGTTCTATTTTTTAATTAAATACATATAATTCTTGTAATAATTGAAGTTTGTTTATTTACAAACAACATGAGGATACATAAACCAACTTTATTTTGGTAAATTTTAAATCCAATCAGACAGAGCTTCTGCCTTTTGATTGTGACTGACTGAAGTTGTTTTCTCTTGCAGGTCCTTGTATACCTTGTGTTAAAAATATTCGAAAAACCTCGAATAAAACGATATAATACACTTACGGTCTAAATTGATTCCTAACTGAATAAATTAACAAAAACTTCCAACTGTTGCAAAACTAATTAAGACTTAATTACACTTTAATTATACAAATTCCAGTTATTCTACAACATGGGAAAATTGCATTATGGCACATAGCAACTTTAATACTAACGGAAAACTCGGAAAATTATAAATCGGTCACTTCGACTTTGTGGAAAACATGATGCAAACGCATGCCATGACTTAATAAAACCTTAAAACTAAACAAAATTCCAACCATTCTCGTCCAGGGTACACTACTTCAGGTGATTGACTTAAAACAATGGTGAAAAACATTAAAAAAACATCAATAATTTGATAAACTGTCAAATCGATCTTGATCTCATGGCAGGTTTAGGCTAGTTATGGCATAATAGAGTTTAAGATAATAACTTAATTTAACTATTTTCAGTAAAACATCCACTGGAAACTGTGTTAACTTCCTGGAAAAAGAAAAAGACTTCATCATTTTCTTAATTCTTTGCTTTCCAACACTATCGGAGACTTCAAAAGTTCTATTTTTATTATTGCTTACTAATGTTAAAGTATTACGAGTTTCCACACTGTATACTTGAGTAGAAATAAAATACACCTACACACAATCAATACGCAATATTCAGACACTATTTTAAAGCAATCTTCGGAAGTTAAACTCGAAGGTTGTTTAACGGTATCTAGTTTTTCTAGTTTTGGCAAAGAATTTATCTTCAATAAAATAAATCAAACTCTGAAATTATGTAGCAACCAAATAAAAATATTCAGATGATATTTGGTCGTAAAGATAGTACACTTCCACAGTTAATTAAAACTGGCTACTGATGATACATACAGATTATTTAAATTTAATTTTATAAAAAACCCATCGATGAAGCATGAAATAATAAAGAGAAATGCGTAATCAGACGGTAAAGGTCGAATAAGAATAAGATGATTCATCTTCAAACAACGTCGCAATGCAACCAAACCAACAATGAATGAAAAATGGAAAGGATTCCTACAATACCTTTTTAAAATAAAACTTATAGCATGTTGGTATTTGAAAATTAATCTCAGTAATAAAGTAGTTGATAACATTGTTTAATAATTACATTTTAGTATTGGTATTTTCCGATTATTAAATTGTATTAATTTTGTAACAATCTTATCAAAAATACTGAAGTTATAATTAGCACACATAACATATTTTGGGCAGACATGGGCGTACTAATTATTCCATTTTTTTCTTTTAAAAGGAAATTAATATTATAAAACAATTATAAGTTTCCATAATATGCCAACAATAAAATGTATCCACTGACAAAAAATCCATTTGACTTCATTTATTTTGCTTGGGGGTATCTTTTTATTAGGGCGAGTTGTATTATACATTTAAGTTCACTATTGCTTATCTTACACAATTTATGAAATAATAAATAGCAAATAATTTAAAATTCAGATACCTGCCCTTACCATTATATCGGTTGTTAAATTTAATCAAAATCTATCACAAAACAACTATTAAAGATCATTAATCAATAAAAAAGCTTTCAACATTAAAAATTATGATTACTACATACTCAAGTAATGTAACAATTTTCATGGATTATTATGCAATTTTACAGTTTTTATTGGAAAAAGAAGTCTTTTTAAGAACAATAAAACAGCATTATCGGTATTGCATACAATCATACGGAAAAGTAAGCACCTACCTACATACTATGTGTATAATATTAATTATTGGTACATTACATGTTCCTGTCAAAGACAAGGAAGTACATATTATATTTAATTAGTTTTTAAAATTACCGAAGGGGCCGTCCATAAACTACGTCACGCTGCTCGGGGGGGGAGGTTTTGGAAATGTGTGATGATTGTGACGATGGGGAGGGGGCTAATAAAATTTGTGACGTTTCATTGAATTATTAAATTAAACTTTTAAATTTCATTAAAGCATAATATACAATTATTTTATAAGTTAATTGCTTTATACAGGAACCATGAACTTTATTGAAAAAAAATGCAGGTTGGGGGGGGGGGGGTATAAAAATTGTGAGGTCATACTTAGGGGGTAACGTTATGTGTAACAGACTGTGACACGGGTGGGTGGGGGGCTTAGCAATGCATGAAATTAGCGTGACATAGTTTATGGACGACCCCTAAGAAAACAGTCAATGGCTCACGCCATTTTATTACATTTCAATAGTTAATAATTTCAACGAAAATTTAGAAATTGTAAAAATCAATAGTTTAGAGGTTTAGACAGTTAAGTACTCCATTTTTATACTTTTGGATAAATAATTAAAATAAATTGATTAACCCTGTAGTGTAATCCTACTATCACTTTTGATCAGTAACTGCTTGAAGACTGTCTTATAAAAAATATTAAAAGCATTCCCATACAGATCCACACTAATAAAAAACTTTCCTGTCACCACAATATTGTGGTTTAAGATTCTGCCAAGACATTAACCCTATTTTAATGGCATTAGTTTTATCTACACACTAATAAAATATGAAAATAAATCGTCCCACAATTTTATATTGTACATTCTACGTTAGGTACCTATATTACAGTGTGGTTGTGATGATAAAATACCTCATTGGAATTATAGCATTTGGTATACACTCAATGGTAACCACAACATGCATAAAGATGTTATAAAATTTATACTTTCGGTTTCATGAAACAGCATAACATCTCCTATACTATAACAAATAGATAATCATAAAATACTAATATATATTGATCTTATATAGATTCATATTATTACAATTTTATAGTTTATTCCAGATACAAAAATGTACATATCTTGTATGGATTTTCTTAATAGTAAGAGACTGTTGCTTAATCAGGAGAAAGCTGTACATACACTGGAAGATCACTGTCATAAGAAGAAAAAAGGAGAAAATAAATAATAACAAAGGTTTTGAAGATGTTGTGAGGTAGCTATAATAACATAGTTTCTCTTTACGTACTGCCAAAACTTGTAATTTTACAAGATTTATATTATATTTATGCTGTTCTTTCAAAATTACTTCTATTAGAAAGAATATTTCACATAAATTGCGAGTAAAAAAAATTAAAATGTGGAACAAAGCAAAAGTACGGTATTTGAATACTACATTTTTTATGATACTGGACATAGATATTTCTTAACTCATTTACATATCTACCGAAATTCTTATACGCATTATAGTATATCACGTTGTACATACATACAACATATATCAAATGCGATTTGAGTGTCTTTATCATCCAGTAGTGGATTTAGCACTTGAGAGGCCCCCTCTAAATATTTTCGGTACCACTACAGTGTGCATTCGACGAGCACGTTTACACTATAGCACGCACTCTAGATTTGATGTTGCGGTTTTAATCATTTTGGTTGAGAAATTCTTTTATAAATATTTTTACTAATGCTTAAATGAAAACATTAATACACCGTTACATGCAGAGATGTATATTACAATTGTAACAGTTCTATTACATTAGCAAAGCACCTATTACTCTATTACAATTAAGTCTATTACATTTTTAATAATTCTTATTTTCTCTCTTTCCCTACTTATTTTATTAAAACGTTTCAAAGCAAAATATATTAAGGCGACTGTAAATTAATACCATAAAAAAAAGAAGTTCAGGGCGAAAATAAATACGGAATGGTGTTCTTTAAAAAATACCGAAGTATCTTTATCTTTAAAGCGTTTTTAATGATTTCAAAATAATCAGTTACGGCCTTTAAAGCGTTTTTAATTATTTCAAAATAATCAGTTGCGGGGGTTCAAAAAATGTTAAAAAATAAAATTTTCCATATGTCGGAATATCCTCGTTCAAACTCGGTATGTGGAGGTAAAATGTCATCAGAAATACTTTTTCTTAATAAATTTTTTCCATATTTTAACAATTAAGGTCATTTTTCGCCGATCTTTTAAAAAATAATGAATTTGAAGTATATACCTAATGTCACCTGTCAACTTTAACATGTCGTATTTCAAGTATTTTTGGAAGCAAAAGTGATTACCCCACAAAGTTGTATTTAATCAAAATATTAAAAAACTTTCCTATATGGATACAACTTTATGGCGCATACTGTATATAAAACAGTTTGTGTCTTGCTCAGAACTAACACTTTTGGACATGTGAGGATTCTCAAATAAATGATTCATATAGAGAGTTTACTAACTTCTCATATTAAATTGATCTAAAATAGAAGTTGTTAACAAAAATTTAAAGAATATCTTCACTTTCATTGCACATGATGCTTACTACGGCTGATGGTACTCATGTGGAAGTGCAATATTTTATATTATAGTAAATTTTTGACCTATGATCATAGATTGGATTTAGAGGGCAAAACTGATTTCATTTGAGTAATATTTTGCAACATTTATTTAATAGGATTCTACAACTTCGATACAACTCTTGATCATAGAAGATAAAAAAGAGTTGTCTTATTTGCAACTGAAAACATAGATGGTCCTTTTTCAATCCACATAATTAATTATTATCAATGTTTGAAACCAGATACAGTGAATATTCACCAACAGACAATTTACAGCAATGAGAAATCTTTAATAGTTATAAAATCAGGGCCAACCAACTGGGTGCTGAATGGGTAGTTAAGTGCACAATTTCGTGTAGTCGAATGTATAGATATAAAATTGTATTAGGTATAAATTCTATAGCTATACATTCGACTACACGAAACTGTGCACTTAACTGCCCATTCAGCACCCAGTTGGTTGGCCCTGGCTTATAATCAAAGTCATAAAACCTTATTATTCTAATGGTAGAGTGTCAAATTGCTTTTAACGAGTATGGATTCGTACTTTATAAACTTTTACGCAATTCACAGAATATAATTACCTATGTGAAAATGTTTGAAATCTTTGCTGGGTTACTTACAATTGTAAGATTCTGCTTAGCTCTAATAATCACAGCATTAATATAGCAAAATAAGAACATAGCAAGTACACGGTGATATTTAATGAGACTAAAAATCATTCTATTTTCGCAATGAATATCCTAAATAAGATGATATGTTATAATATAATAAGGTACTAAAAAAAGTACAAGAGAGGAAGTACTAAGAAACAAATGATGGCTTTTTAATTCCCCTTTAGGTTTATAAGGTATAGTCAGTCTAGCCAAATTGCATTCATTTGTTTAACTTTATGTGTTGTGCTAACATCTACATGATCTTTACTTGAAAGTTACATCTATTTATATTAAACAACTAGGGTCAGGTGGGGCTATTCTTAAACTAAAAGCAAAATCTTTTATCATGTATAATTGTCAAATTTTGACTAATGTAATGGAGAAAAAGTTGTACCAGTATACAGGTACCAGATAACACTCGAATGGCCGAGCTCAGCAATGGAATTTAACGAAATTTGGGATGGAGTAGGTATAGAGTCATTACTTCACTCTAGCAATCAGAAACGGTCACCTAATGTACCAACATTTTTTTGGGCGAAGATTACCTACCGGTCTAGAAGATTTGGGGGCGCCCATTACGGCGCGAGGACAGTTTGACGCGGTACACTTCGAGACAAAGACAGTTCGGTGCAGGGACATCTAGGTGCGGAGATACTTCGGCGCATGTATATTTTTGCGCGTACTACCCTGTTATCAGTATAATATATTTTTTATTTTATGTACACACATAAACCTTCTTAATTCCAGAACTTCGCTTGGTTTAGTTAAATTGCGTTATTCTATAAGCACTAAGCTGTATCCATTTATAGTGTTTCACAAGACAAGATTTCTTGTCTTGTGCGACTACTTCTTATCTTGTCTTGCAAAACAAGACAAGAATTCTAATAAAGGCTTGTCTTGCTTCATTCTTGCAAACAAAAATCTTGTTTTGCTTGCAAGACTCTTGCATCTTCTTGTCTAGCATGCTTGCGGTTGGAATTTACGCCGGGACTTCCCCGTTTCTTGATTTTCTTGGAATTGGACAGTGTAGTGTAATCATACAACAGTATACCCTGATTTTCTTTGAAAATAGTGAAGCCTGTATACGTTAATTCCTGGTTTGACGTTTTCAATGGCTATAATTATAATAAAGAACCAAACTTAGGCGTTTAATTACGTTTCTGTAATATTTTCTTTTATTGTTTTAGCTTTTAGGTTATTACGTAATTTCTAGTCACCTAAATCTTATTAGACACCACACTAGAAAATCTGTGTAATTTGTAATAGTGTAATAGAAAAATATTTTATGTTTTTATATTTTTTGTTTTATTTATAAGCTTTTAAATAAATAAATAAGATAGATTATAAATATCATGAATTTATAATATAAATTCATGATATATCTAGACTAACACTGCCAATAATAATTCAAACGTACCAATATCTTTTCAAAACCTGAATTTTAGCAATACTGCAAGAGAATGCAAAAAAATCTTGCTATTCTTGCACTTTTCTTGCAGGAAAGATTCTTGTCTTGTCTTGCGGAACTGATTGCGATTCTTGTTTTGTTCTTGTCTTGCAATTTGTGCAAGAACAAGACAAGAACAAGAAAAATGCAAGACTCTCGTAACTATCCATTTATAAGTGTTACTATAATATTGCAAAATAAATTCATTTGTATTCAGTTGTCAACAGTATTATCAAAAAGTAGTTTCTAAAGGGTTACTATGGAACTATCATTTTTGCAGCAGCTTTTGCAATTAAAGCAACACTAACATCCGTTCCGGATTATCCATTACGTTAGATATGAATAGGCCCGACCCTTCAGAAAACACCGTCTTTTGGCGTCATTCATCTTCAGATGCCAAAAAATTTCTTCTAGCTAAATAAACAGTGCTGACCACACTAATAATAAAGAATACTCATACAATAATTGATAATAATTGATAATTGGCAAATATTGAGTTTTTCCTCATCATACTGTATTTATCGAATACGGAATTTTTTACCTGTAAGTACCTACAGATTTTGTGTATGTAATTATGACAATAATTCTAATTTCTCCAAATAAAGGCGTAGTACTACTTATATTTGCGGTGGAATCTTTTAGCATGGATGCCCCCTTTCGCCGAACTGAAATGTTCCTGTGACGAAGTGGCACTGCGTGTGCGCCGAACTATCTCCGTGCTGAAGTATTCCTTCGCCTAAGTGTCCCTGCGGCAAAGTATCTCTACGCCATCTTCAAAAGTAGGATGGTTTATAACCTAATTTTGCATTTTAATATAAAAATATAATCATTTAATTTACATATAAACCATCCTATATTACACGATATCTTCATTTATTTATCTATTTTCTAGTATTTTTATTTTTTAAATTTCAAATGAAACGACACTGCAATTCTTCCCTTCCCAAAAATTATTTTGGCCCACCAGGTCAGTGTGTTACTGGTTGTTAGTAACCAGTGCCTCTGCACCTACGCCAAGCCAAGTTTCATTAACTTTTATTAGTGGGTTCCATCATACTGCTACTTTTCGAATTCGCAGATTAACAGAGTACCTACCCAAAAACTTTGAACTGTGGTGCGACGGAAACCGCTAATAGAATTTCATGAACGTTGACGTGGAATAGGTTCAGAGGCAATACTTCGCTTTAGCAACAAGAAACTAAAGTATAGTGGGTCAAGAAAAAATTTCAAAGTAAAAGTTATGGGGGTGCTCTTTAAGAAAAACTATTATGGGCTTGAATTTCTCGTGATTTTTCTATTGCCGAAATATCTACTCTCCTGACATTTCTTGGGTTATATACTTGGAACGCTATATTTCGGTAAGTTTGTGTTAATACTGTTCCGTCCGGGGACACTTCTAACAACTGCCATCTTGCACTGTAAATCTAAACTATCCCTCCATTCAAAATTTGAGAGACAATTCTTTTTTGTAGACCCCTAATATATTTTTATTTTACTTAAGGCCTTAGTCGTCATAATACTTCGTAATACCTTACCGGTCCCAGATCTTTTCTTTGACATATCTATTTTTTTATTATTTATTTGCTATTGATAAACCCCTCTGTACATTTTTATTCATGGTCGATGAGCGAAAATTCTATTTTTACTTACCATGGAGTCTCTAAATCCAGCCGTTCTTCATCAATAGATCCTGAAGTGTTTTTTAGAAGATAATCCATTTTAACTTATGTACATTTCAACTTCCTTCCATTGCTTCTTAATTGTTTCGGTTGTTTGAAAATAGATATTCACGTAATTTATATTAATGACTGATTGAATGTTTTTATGAGAATGCGCAATTCCTATATAACTAGCAGAGAAAAACTATCAATTACACTAATGAGTTATTTTTCATTCATAAAAAGAACAAGAAAAACAGTGTCATCTAGTGTCATAGTTCTATACTTTAGCTTTACTAGTAGATTCTTAAATTAAAAATGTCTTATTATTACACATAAACAACCGACGACGTCACGTTTTGTAACCATTATTTATAGTTACTTTATTTTTGAAACGGAGGCTGTTGCTCACAGCTGACAACTTTTATTTTAAAAATATAATTAATTAAATAAATAGTGGAAACCAAGTAAATTCGTGCTCACTTTATTACCGCTAGCGTAGTCGGAAGCGTGACGAACTTAAAAACAGTTTTTTCACTTTATAAACAGAAGTGGCGGAGAATCAACATTCACAACAAATTATTGACAAGATTGATAATATATCACGTAGGCGACAAAAACAACTATGCAGCTCTAAAATTCTCAAGAATTTAAAATTTCTAAACCCTTTTCCTGGTATAGTATTAACTATAAAATACATATAATCCGCTATGCACGACGTATTAAAACACGACTGACAGCATTTCGAACATAATCTCTTACATTTAGCTCAAGTTAAGTAAAAATAAATCCAGTCGAGGCTTGAGCATATGAAATATCATCCCCTCTAGCTAACCTTCTGTAAAGAAAAAAATCGGTGACCTATCCTGTATCAACTTCCTACTTGCATATGAGTGACTACGCCTACACAACTATTTTGAAATGCACGTCTTTCAGAATTTAAAATGAATATTCATTGGAATAATTTATTTATTGTTATTTTATACTGAATTTGAAAACATTAAAAAACGAGTCAATGCACATTTTTCATAGCACGTGTAAGGCAATTTTAATTAGTGTTTACAATGTCGCGATCCCATCCTCGTCGCCAATATTATTTTACAGCTTTAGAAAATTTTAATGCATTCTTTTTCACACATATCAGCTTTAATATACTATTATTAAGTGTTAATATGTAAATGATCTTTTTATTTTATTCATAATTGGGATCCATCCACAAAACTAAATTCCAACAAAATAATTTGCATAAAATATAATGAGAATGAAAACTTATATTATTTAAATAATTTAGAATGTTTAAAATAGCAACTTTCAAACTCGCAGCGACTGTAATGATAGGTCAAGCAACGAACCCGTATTTTATTACGAAATATTAAATTATTTAATAATAGAAAACTGCGTGGATGCATTTATCGTGCTTATACTATGTATGTTTGGTATTTTCCTAATTTGTTCTTATTGTTCATTACAACCTTGGATTTAATAAACGTAACATTTAATCATTTTAATTACTTCTGATATCTACCTCCATTTACTACGACTCTTGACAAAAGATGAAATAATTGATACGCTGATACGTATCGATACACGTAGGAGCTTTATTTTATTTTCTTGAAAGGAGTAGGAGGATAGACGCATAAAATCAAAAACCAGGCATGGGGGGAATCGTAAACAGAAAACAAATGCATTATTATTATTACCACAAAGATAAAAAATATAGCAATAACATCCACCTACCACAGAATATATCTATAAATAAGGTATAAAAGCTGGGTTATATTTAATGGGGTTGTTCTGCATTTTCTTTTGTAAAACATAACAACAGAAATGTTACCATCTAAACTATCAAAAATATTCCTACAAAAAAGGCAAAGAAGAAAGCATAAATTATATACAGGTATTTTAAGGGATGACAGGTTTTGTTTTTCTGATGGAACGAACGCTAATAACCAATTTCCTCTCTTCAGTTTCCAGATGTTAAAACGAAACTAAACAGATTTATTTTGGAATTTAAAATAAAAAAATATAGAGAAAAGGAAAAAATGGAAAAAAGTCGACAGTTTTATGTTTTTATTATCCTTTTGCGTGCACTTCGAAACGGATTATGTTTTAAAATTATTAGAAATACAATCGGTTATTCCCACTAAGATTACGGGAGATAGAGCATCAATCTTTTGTAATAAAAAGCCATAAACATGCATAATTTAGCTTCTACAACAAAACTTGGGCTGTATCATTCAACAAGTGTGCTACAAAATAAACAAAGCTGATCGGTTTGTTTAGACTATGATTTGAATTCAAAAACAAAGTCAGGGGCGTCAGTTGCGAAATGCTATCCTTTTTTTAAGATCCTTTTCATGTCTTCTATTACCCCTAATTAAAATTAACACGTAGTAAATCCCTACACCCTGTATATACTGCAACGAATAGTAAACCCACATATGACGTCATCAAACATTCTAGATGTATGAGTCATCAACTGTATGACTCATCAATCAACACGTGCAAGTATGACTCATCAATACGCCTCATTGACGTGGCTTATCGGCAGCTGCGTGTATGACTCATCAACACGTCATCGAACATTCTAGATGTATGAGTCATCGTATGAAAGATATGAATTGAGATCGCGAGTAGAAGGGAGTTAGTTAATGTTTAACCGGCGTCGTGTTGAAATGTACTCTGAATAATTAGTAAATAATTATTGTAATACATAAATAGTTTTATATAAATAGTCCTCATATAAATTTGTAAATACCTAGCATTTATTTAAATGCTTTAGTTTGTTAAATAGTTTATAGTTATAGTGTTTTTAATTAAGTGCATTGTAAATAATCTTTTCTTTATTAATAGACGATTTTAAACAGCATTTTTGATTATTATTTTAAAAAGAACGTAACAGTGGTGTCAGGTGTGGGGTTTAAAATAAATAAAATCGTGTAATAAATAAAGTGCTGTGAGAATAAATTTATAGTGTTAAAAACAATCCCAACAAATAGTTAATTAAAATGGCGATGCAATTGTTAAAAGATCTCTTAGTGATAGATTTAAAACGGGAATTGGACGAGAGAGACTTAGATAGTAATGGAAAGAAAGAAGTTTTAATAATACGGCTAAGAGAATGGCTTTTAGAACAGAAGGAAGATCCTGAAGATTACCGCTTCGAGATACCTGGACCCGCAATTGATACTAGTTTGTTGTAAAGTAAAATGGAAGAGAATTCTAGAAAGTCCGAAGATAATTCTAGGAAGCTAATGGACAATACTAAAGCACTGGAAGAAAAAGTTTTGGAAAATTCTAGAAAGTCCGAAGAAAATGTTAGAATGCTTAAAGAAGAATTACTGGAACAGTCCGAAGAGAATTCTAGAAAGTCCGAAGATAATGTTAGAACGCTTAAAGAAGAACTACTGGAAAAGTCCGAAGAGAATGCTAGAAAGCTAATGGAAAATACTAAAGTGCTGGAACAAAAAGTTTTTGAAAATTCTAGAATGCTTAAAGAAGAATTACTAGAAAAGGCCGAAGAAAATGTTAGAATGCTAAAGGAAGAAATACTGGAGAATTCCAGGAAATCCGAAGAAAACTCCAGAAGGCTTAAAGAAGAATTGCAGGACAATGTTAAAGCGTTGGAACAAAAAGTTTTCGAAGAATTTTTTGAGAATGCCAGTGAGTTAGGACTGTTGGAAGGTAGATTGGCGGAACAAGATAGGGTAATAAAGATGGTAGAAGAGAAAATAGCCCAAATGCAATTACCACCAACAACTAAGAAAGATAGCGTAACTAAAATGTTGGAAGATAGAATGAGTCAACTACGGTTTCCCTCAACGTCTGAGTGGCCGTTTAATGAAGGAAAGAAACAATTTAAAGAAGAGAAGGTTCCTGCCGTAGGGATAAAAGTAAAACCACCCACGTTCGATGGAAAGATACCTTGGTCCACCTACTACAGATAATTTGAGGTGGCCGCTGGGGCCAACGGATGGACAGGCAAGGAAAAGGCCGTTTCTTTAACTGTGGCTTTGCGTGGAGTCGCGTTGAACGTCCTGCAAACAATCCCAGCAGGACAGGAAAATGATTACCAGTTGTTAGTGTCTAGATTGGAGATGAGATATGGAGACGCGCATCTTCAACAAGCGTACCACGCACAAGTGAAGAATCGTGCCCAGAAGAATGCAAAAAACCTTCAGGAGTTTGAAGCCAATGTTGCGCGGCTTGTCCGATTGGCGTACCCTACGGCACCCGATTCATTTCTAGGACAACTCGCTGTGCAGACCTTCATTGATGGGTTAAGAGACGGAGAAACACGGCAGCAATTAAGGCTGGCACGACCAAGAACGACTGATGATGCGCTTGCCCATGCTCTAGAATTCGAAGTCGCAAAGCAAGCGTCCCGAGGCCACGGGCGAGTTCGAACCGTTGCCGAAGAAGAAGAAGGTTCGAAAGATCGCCTAGAGGAGTTACTAATGAGAGTTCTGCAGAAGGAAGACAGTCGTAAGAGGAATCCTCAAGAAGTTCGAGGACCCCGTTGCTGGAACTGCTGCCAACAAGGACACATACGACGCCGTTGCCATAAACAAAAACAAGTTCAGCCGTCGGAAAACTAAAGGGGGTCGACGAGAGGGGGCGAACGTTGACCTTGAGTGGAGATGCCCAGGAGATCACTATCCATGCCGTAACATCAAAGAATAGTACCGGCAGTTTGTTCGTAGATGGGGAGATTACTAGCCGAATTGTTCTACTACTTATTGATACAGGGGCGACAAAATCAATTATACGCCCTGACCTACGAACAAGTATGAAGCTGTTACAGACAACGACTCAACTCCGTACAGCAACAGGTGAAGTGATACCAACACGCGGAGTGGTGAAAATGAAGATTGGCATTGGAAGTGAAGAACGTGATCATGAGGTGCTGGTAGCCGATATCACTGATGAATTCATCTTGGGAATGGACCTCCTGAGAAAATTTGGTTTTACGTTGGATTTGAAGGAGGGTAACGAAGAACTTCCGTTGCACCCACGAGAAAATCCTGTTGTAAGGGTTTTGCTGATAGAAGATGTGATATTGCCGGGTCAAAGCGAGATGGTTGTCGAGGCAGATTTGGATGGAGATCTTCGGGTAGGATGTGTGTGAATGATGGAGCCTGTCTGTGATAAGAAGATCCATAGTGGCATACTGGTGGGAAAAGCGCTGATCAAGGTTGGAAAGATAGTACCGGTGAGAATTATGAACGTTAAGGTGGATCCGGTGACATTGAAGAAGAGTACGCTTGTGGGACAGTGTGTGCCAGTATTCCGAGTAGCCAGGTGTATGGCTGATGTTCCAAAACCAGTGCCCAAAGACCATGGTGAAAAATTAGTGGGTATCGTTGTTAGGTTGTGCGAAGACCTTAATGGAACGGAAGTGAAAGAGGTACAGGATTTGGTTCACCCATACCAAGATATCTTCGCTCTTGACGATAGCCAGAACGGACGAACAGATATGGTGAAACATAAAATCAATACAGGCAACTCTATGCCTGTCCGTCAGTAGTCGAGGCGTCTACCTCTAGCAAGGCGAGCAGAAGCCGAGATTATTACCGATATGGAAGAACAAGGAGTCATCGAGTCATCCAGCAGTCCATGGGCATCACCGCTGGTCCTGGTCAGTAAGAAGGACGGGTCAACGAGATTTTGTGTAGACTATCGGCAGCTGAATAACGTGACCAAGAAAGACAGCTATCCCTTACCACGCATGGACGACACGTTAGACACCCTGTCTGGTTCACGATGGTTTTCGCCTTTGGACTTGAAGAGTGGTTATTGGCAGTTGAAATGGAACCTGAAGACCGGGAGAAGACCGCGTTCACTATTAGTTCCGGACTATGGCAGTTTCCAGTTATGTCTTTCGGTCTATGTAACGCTCCGGCCACCTTTGAGCGTCTAATGGAGACCATCCTAAGAGGGCTGTCGTGGAAGACTTGCCTGGTATACCTAGATGATGTGATTGTAGTCGGAAAATCATTCAACGAACATTTGAAAAATCTAGAGGAAGTGTTCCGAAGACTACGTGGAGCCAATCTGAAACTGAGTCCGAAAAAGTGCCACATATTCAGAAAGGAAGTGAAATATCTCGGGCACGTCGTATCACAAAATGGAGTGGCAGCCGACCCCGATAAGATTCATGCAGTCCAAGAGTGGCCAACACCGAGAGATAAACACCAAGTTCGTAGTTTTCTTGGGTTATGTACCTACTACAGGCGTTTCGTTCCTGGGTTTGCCAATATAGCGAAGCACCTGACAAGGTTAATTGAAGATGCGCGCGAGTATGTTTGAAGCGGAGAGTGTGGAACAGCTTTCCAACAGTTGAAGCGTGCCTTAACAACAGCGCCAATATTGAGCTACCCACGGACAGAAGGGAAATTCATACTTGACACAGATGCAAGTAACCTGGCCATTGGGGGTGTACTTTCTCAGATACAGGATTTACAAGAAAAGGTCATCGGCTATTTTAGTAAGGTTTTGTCGAAAGCCGAAAGGAATTAATGTGTGACCAGAAAAGAATTATTGGCTGTCGTGAAGTCCGTTGAGCACTTCTACAAATACTTGTACGGACGGAAGTTTTTATTGAGGACGGACCATGCAGCGTTGAAATGGCTTCTTACAATTCCGTAATCTTGAAGGCCAGGTCGCAAGGTGGATCGAACGATTACAAGGATACGACTTTGACACGGAACATCGAGCGGGCACTAGTCATCGAAATGCCGATGCTCTTTCAAGAAGACCCTGTCCGACGGACTGTCGTCATTGCTCTCGTCTGGAAGACAAGGTTTGCCAAGTATTAAGAACTACTATCGTCAACGACAACTGGTTGCCGGAAGAATTGCAACGACAGCAGGAGGCTGATCCCGAATTAAAAATGGTACTGGAATGGAAGCGTGTGGGGGAAAGGCCTGTCTGGGAAGCTGTCAGCCCTTTCCACAGAACCCTCAAAGCATATTGGGCCCAATGGGACTCCTTGAAGGTGGAAAACGATCTGCAGAAGCGATTTCTGGAGAGTGAAGATGGCACCATCATTAGGTCTCAGTTTGTGGTTCCAAGGAACCGAGTGCCTACAGTATTGCGACATCTCCATGACGGTGCCTCAGGAGGACACTTCGGTGTGAAAAAGACTTTGGAGAAAGTTAGGGAGCGCTTTTATTGGGTCAACTGTAAAGAAGACGTGAAGGAGTGGTGCAGAAAATGCAAACTATGTGCCACTGGTAACGGACCCTTGGGGAAACGAAGAGCACCTATGAGACAGTACAATGTGGGTAGTCCTCTGGAAAGAATAGCTATAGATATTGCCGGACCATTTCCCGAAACCGACGATGGGAATAAATACATCATAGTGGCAATGGCCAGAAGCATATGCCCTACCAAACCAGGAAGCTGCGACTGTTGCTGACGTACTAGTCAAAGAGTTTTTCAGTCGTTTCGGAGTGCCCATGGAGCTGCATTCGGATCAAGGCCGCAATTTTGAGTCTGCACTCTTTGGAGAAGTCTGTCGATTGTTGGGCATTCGCAAGACTCGGACAACGATATAAATTGAGATCGCGAGTAGAAGGGAGTTAATCTTTAACCGGCGTCGTGTTGAAATGTACTCTGAATAATTAGTTAATAATTATTGTAATACATAAATAGTTTTATATAAATAGTCCTCATATAAATTTGTAAATACCTAGCATTTATTTAAATGCTTTAGTTTGTTAAATAGTTTATAGTTATAGTGTTAAGTGCATTGTAAATAATAATTTCTTTATTAATAGACGATTTTAAACAGCATTTTTGATTATTATTTTAAAAAGAACGTAACAATACATATATGCTTTTGCTACTCGGATAATGAACGAGTGATTATTCTGCGCATTAGTGACGGGGGCGATAAAAGAGCTGCAAACAAATTGTATTGTTTTCTTTGTATTGTATTGTATAAATGTTAATTGTACTTAACATTGCCAAACCACTGAATTGAATACATACCTACTTGTACGTGGTATAGGGCGGTTATTTTTAACGACAACCACAGAAAGATGTTTATATAATTGTCGAGACCGACTGCTTAACGTGCCCATCTGACAGCACGGCGAAGTGTGCTGAGGCTTTATCGACTTCTACTTTCTACTTACTAAAATAGATAAGAACAAGTGTAACGAGATAAACAATATGACCACATCAAGAATTTTTGCACCAAAAATTTATCAGCTCCAAACGGCCTGAAACTCTAAAATTTCATTCTATTTGTACTGTTGGTATCGGAAAAGTTGTAGCGAAAACTTATTCTTTGTCAAATGATTGTTTCGAGCATGATTCGTTAAAACAAAAGTAGTAATAATTATAATTCGTTGCATTATCATATGTAATATATATACTAGGTTGGTCCGCAACTGCGTTCAGTAGACATCGGATAATTCTTGTAGGATGAGTCTTCGAGAATTCACGACTTGTAGTATTTTATACCATGACATTAAAAAAATGTCCCAACTTCCGATTCCATTGGGATATCAAATTGAAATTTTAATATAATTATAAGGACATATTATTTAAGCCATGGTAGCTCAGTGGGTATGGCACTTGACTACCATTCTTGAGGTCCTGGGTTCGAATCCTAGGAATGACACATTGAAATTTTTAAATATCTAAGGCTTCCAGGTCGACTCAGCCTGTGAAAATGAGTACCTGGAAAATCATTTCCTGGGGTATAATAGGCGGTCGGTGTGTAAAGCTAGCTACTTTACCGCCCTTGAGTAGCGAACGGCTCGAGTAATAGCAGCCTACCCTGCTATGGACCTTCATGGCCTGTAAAAGGGGACTATTATTATTATAAGGACATATCATGCAATAGTTCTGATTTCTTTTTTTGGAGAAAATTAATGGAACAGATTTTGAGAGTCACATTTCGCTGTTCTTTATACAAGGATTTCGTTTCTGAATATTTTATTAGCACGACTATAGAAAAAAAGATCAAAACTTCTGATTCCATAGAGATACCAAGTTTTAGTAATGCAATTATAAAAACATTGCAAGCAATAGTTGTAATCTTTTTGGTAAAAATGATTAGAACCGATTTTGAGAACGGTCAGAATTTAAAAAAAAATCAGATAATATACTATCTTACAAACGAATAAACCGTAGATAGTCCATTTAATCCTCTTTCAAATGCAAGAAAACCGACCATCCTAACTAATACAAAAGCCGAGTAAATAGCATTTGAAGACATGTACGTTTAAAAATGAACCTCTTATATCTCGCGAACGGTGTATTTATGGGCAGTAATATTTCAACTTTCTATAAGGCTTAGTAAAGGTATTACATGAACAAAATATGAAAGAAATCTATGAGTTGAATCGGCGTGGAATGTATCAATTCAATTTTTGAACTAGAGCTCCATCTTCTTGACCCTACCACCCTACCACATTATCTCCATAACATCCAAATAATTATCTGTTTTTACTCAATTTAACCGAAATTGGACTGAATAACTGATTGCTAGAAATCCCTGACCACATATGCACTAATTAACTTTAAATCGATGTTGCTGATATTGTTTCCTGAGGGCGTATGGATTTCTATGAACCCTAATTGAGGACTATAATGAACATTAAAAATCTCATCTCATGTAAACGTCACTTCCTCAGGCGATCTAATATTTGATATAAAATATTAGTTCTGTTTGACTTGATTGCCACCGACAATATGGGGTAATCTTCTGGCTGAAGGCTTTGAACTTGTTGAAAATGATCATCTTTTAGAATTGCATGAACTGTCTGCTTTTTACAATTTTATAAGAATTTTGTCTGATACAAAAAATAAACTTAACAGTTTAATTTACTTTGATTTAAACAAATGTATGTACCATAGGCGCCCGCAGAAATTTGTCCAGGGGGGGTCAAGGCTAAAATGAACGGTATGCTAGGGAGAGGGGCAAGCCTAGAATAAACGACGTGCTAGGGGGGCAAGTCTAGAAAAAACGGCCTATTATACAAAATTTTCAATAAAATTCAAATCGTTAAACTTCCAGGGGGAGGCAAGCGCCCCTCGCCCCACCTTCCGGGCGCCTATGGTATGTACACCAATACACTTGTCATTATTATTTTATTTGTACGTTGTTATTACAATTATCAGTGCTACTAATGGAATTACGAATCGTTAGACGTTCCGTATTAAAGTATAACACGGGATGACTATAATCGCTATAACACTGTAAAAAATGACTTGAAATTTACCTTGGGAAAGATTTAACTTTCCTCTTTTATTTGCGGTAGTTTTACTCTAAAATTTAACTTTACCTATACGTTAATAGTTGTTTTACTATTTGTGGTAAAATGTTCTTTAATTGTGTAAAATTACACAAATATAAGTAATTCTACTACATTTAGATTTAAGTAGTTAAAATCACCATCCATAATGTAAATTTACATAACTCAGAAAATCTTTCCTTGGAAATGTATTATTACCCAATAACTTGATTCATTTTTAGTATAATATTAAAGATAAGACGAACTTGAACAAGAATAGTGTAATTTTACCCTTAATATGTTTTTAACCGTTGAGATACTATTTCGCTGGTTGCACTTGTTTGTTGATGAGCGGTGACCTTCGTTTCGTGAAAGAATTCAGGAACCCATTATGAACAGTCCAAATTGGGCTTTTGGGGAATGGTCGGAATGGTGTGTACCAATTCTTTTATGATTTCTTGTTACAGGTTTTGCAATCGGCGAGGCGTACCCTATCGATATCGAACGAAGTGTTCATTGCTCATTAATATTTTGTTTTTCGTTGTAGTGTAGTGCGGATTTATTAAAGGCAAATATTTACACGTATGACCCAAGATGGGAAGAATTTTATTTTATAGTATGTTATGTTATGTTAAAATTACAAATTTAAACCAATAAAATAAAAATATTTAATTTGATGTTTTTCTAGGATGAATCAAAAATTGAAGAATTCGAAATAAACTAGCATAACTGTAATTGAGAAAGGTACTCGTGTATAATTGTTTATATAATTTATAAATTTTAAATTTTCTAGGTGGAATCGAAACTTTATCTGAATGTCTTTCAGAGACCAGATTTTTCTGAAAGCCCCTTAAAAGAAGTTCTGTTGATGTCTTATATTTTATATAAGTACATACGTTCATTAAAAATTACTTTGATTTTATTTTGTTTCATACAATTCATTTACCTATGTAAGTAATATTCAGAGGAACGATTGAATTTGCAAGTACTTTCGCAAGTCATCGTAACATTCAAGAAGTATTTTCACATTTGTATTTTAACCCTGAAAAGTACTATTGACATGAAATATTAACTTTGTCATGTAACTTTACACAGGTGTTTTAATGTTAAAATGTAAAATTACATTGAGATTGTAATTTTAATCTGTAAATTTATTTAAAAAGGAAACATTACAATGCAAATTTAACCTAATTTTGAAATTTTCCACTTCCTATGAAAATTACACTTTGAAGTAAATTTACCCCAAAAAATGGAGGTAACATAGTTGCCTCCATTTTTAGGGTAAATTTACCGGTAATTTTTTAGAGTGTAATGCTGGATTATGTATCCTTGTGTTCACATTAAAAACTTTTAGGTTAAAAACCTTGTTACGCCTGTATAGTATTGACAGTGGGGATAAGAGTAATCGACCACAAAGGGTTTAATGAAAACCCTTTTAAGGGAGAGATTTTACACCTTAACATGTACATTTATCTACACTGATGAACTCAAGTATGTGTCAAGTGTTCCAATCTGATATCAGAGAGTGACGGGCTTTCCTAATTTTTATTTACGAACTTAATGGAAAAATTACTGATATTTCTGATCACGTAGTCCTTTTTTTCCTAATGAAATAAATCACTATTATTCAGGTAAATGGACTTTCAAAATTTACTAGTACACAGTAAAAAAAATCAGCCTCGTGAACAATTTAGAGTACTTGGTAAAGATTTTCGAGTTAAAATTTAGAATTGAAAAAGGTTTTTTTTCACTCTATTCTTATAACAAAAATAATTCTTCTACTACTGAAGTCTATTTTCTCTCTATATTATTAATCAATTGAGAACACGCTCACAGTCAAATCTATGGAAATAATTAACTCTATATATAGATAGAGTATTCTACTTTAAAAGTATAACAAAATCCACTCTAATTTGTTTTTTTAAGAAAAGAAAAGCCGTTAAAAAGTGATCTAAATTGGTAAAAAATGTTTGTTAGTGTTCATGTTACTCTAGTTAGAGTAAATAAAAAGAATTGGCACCAATATACACTTGACAGTGTATTTGATAAGAGAAGGGTTTAGATTTGTAAAATTTTGAGATTCCCGCCAATCTTCGGTTAACAGCTATCCGCTGTAGACGAGAGATGTGAGAGTAGTACTCGCATTCGGTGAGTTCAACATCAACGTGGGGCGGCAGAATTTTCCTAAATTGGAAAATTCGGCCACCTCCACTATGGGCGTGTGTGATTGTGTTGCCTGTTAAACGTTGGACGTAAAGCCTTAGATGTTTGGTCCACCCGTAGTGTACGCGTTAAATAAACAAAAAGAATTATTCAAAATTGTTTTGTAGTTTTTTATACACTCATTAAAGACCATCATACGAAAATCTCGAAAACACCTGATATATGGCGGCAACCAAATTCGGAGCTCTTTTGTGAAATGATCCACTCCTCTCGCATGCCATTAAATAACTATAATAAGAAGATTGTTATTGGAAGAAAGACCTGCCCTATTACAAACTTCCGCCGCTCTTCTATTGTTGAGTTGTGTTTTGAATTAGATTGTATAAGCCCACGTGAAAACGGGGAGGGCTTTATCGTATCTATAATAAAGAACATAAAATTTTGATAAAGCACTTATTCAAACAAATGTAATTACGTTAGTTTACCGATCATTTAATAGATTAGATTACATTAAAATATCAGTAAAAATTTATTATTCGATTAGTTATGATCAATTGTATAGATTCATTTAACTTGCATAATTAAATTAATAATTATCTAACCCTGAATAGTAAATGCCGCAATCTAATCTTTAGCTTAACTCTCCCATGTTGATATGCCGAACATACGTAGGTCTACTTTAGTATACCTATTGCTACATATAACAATCTTATAAAATAAATTCTAATTCTAGTCACGGGGTGGGACAAATTAGTATGATTTAACGAATAATAGTAATATTACTGTAATATATACAGGTTTAGTTAAAAGTATGGAGACGGCGATTTATTGCCGTTAATATTTATTTTTGGAAATAATGTTCAATACAAAAGTTTTTTTATGAAATTTTTTATCTACATTTGAGTATACTGGAAAAAATTTTTATTTTATTTTAATAACATTTTTTTTCACAAAGAATTTCAAGGTTCAAGTATTTACGAATAGTATGTATATCTAAGATTAAACTCGCCATTGCTAATATTAACAGCAATAAATTGCATACAATTATTGTATGCACGTTAATATTAGCAATGGTAATTTGACAGATACCTAATGTCAGCTGTTAACTCTGACATGGTGTTTTTCAAGTATTTTTGGAAGCAGAGGTAATTGCCCCACAAAGTTGTTTTCCAATCAGAATATTAAACAAATTTCCCATATGGATGCAACTTTATGGCAGACACTGTATACTATATAATTTTATCAAAGATAGGTTTTGACAGAAAATAATTAGATGGACGACAAAACTTCTACACTTCTGAATAAATACAGAGAAAAAGGACGTAGATAATAAAAATGTTCATTGAGTCTTTGGAAAGATATTGGAGTGTTTAGTGGAGTTATTGCTCGGAACATTTTTTTAAAACGAATCTATGTAAAAAAACTAGGAATTATGAATCTTATAAATCCATCCATCATTTAAAAGCATTTTCCTCGTTTAAAGCAACCTTTTGCTTCTAAGTGTAACCATTTCGGTATCGATGTGGGGTCATTCCATGCGAAATCGATCACTAAAATACGTTGATCTCACGGATTTCAATGAAAATCACTTATGAGGTAGCAATCAACTAAAGAACATAACTTTCATTCATCAATTTGCTAAATTATGCAGAACTTCGGAAATATTCAAACTGAAAAAATTATCAAAACTGCTTGCACACCTTTAAAGAAATATAAATATCTCGAAAAGTATTTACCCTAGAACAAATATTTTTTTGTATATTGCTCACTAGAAGACGGGCTTTTTGGACAGCCTAATAATTTTTTGTTATCAAACGTATTTTTATTTTTTTCTAAACGAAATATTTTAAAAATGCAGAAAAATCGGTGTGGTCACATTTTTAAAAATCTGAAAAAAATTGTACAGATTCTTTGAACATTTCTGTATTTAAATGCAAAATGGCAAGCTGGACGTTTTAATAGTTTTGGCAGGGCAAATTTTTAAAGATCGCGTTGCAGGCAGCTGGCGCACCATAGATCACGGTCAACCGGCACAAACCGCATTCGCTACCTTCTAGTTAGTAATAATACGGTCCATATTACCAGCTTAACTCTTAACCTTAACCTCTCAACTAATGTACATAAGATAAATTTATATTTGTGTGGATATGATTCTACCTACTAATTAGTTAATTACTTAAGTATTTAAATCGATTACTTCGGGTGTGTTACATAAAGTACTTTTCTTGCGGCTGTCCAAGACCATAAAATATAATGCAACAGCTTTTTTAATTTAAGTTTTAAAGCCAGATTCTATTTACCCCAATTTATTGGGTAACTGGAACCACCGGACATGTTTTTAAAAAAATATTTTTAAATGCAATAGTTGGCATTAGAGCTGCTTTATTTTTACATTTTCTTTTGGAAATATATTAAAGTTACTATAAAACAAGGTCCTAAACTTATACTTCACTATAAAATATGAGATAAAGAGTTTGAAGCAAAAGAGTTGTATATCTATGGACCAATTACCTCAACTGGCCTTAAAACTGAAATTAAAAAAGCTGTTGCATTATATTTTATGGTCTTGGACAGCCGCAAGAAAAGTACTTTATGTAACACACCCGAAGTAATCGATTTAAATACTTAAGTAATTAACTAATTAGTAGGTATAATCATATCCACACAAATATAAATTTATCTTATGTACATTAGTTGAGAGGTTAAGGTTAAGAGTTAAGCTGGTAATATGGACCGTATTATTACTAACTAGAAGGTAGCGAATGCGGGTTGCGCCGGTTGACCGTGATCTATGGTGCGCCGGCTGTCTGCAGCGCGGTCTTTAAAAATTTACCCTGCCAAAACTATTAAAACGTACAGCTTGCCATTTGGCATTTAAATACAGAAATGTTCAAAGAATCTGTACAATTTTTTTCAGATTTTTAAAAATGTGACCACACCGATTTTTCTGCATTTTTAAAATATTTCGTTTAGAAAAAAATAAAAATACGTTTGATAACAAAAAATTATTAGGCTGTCCAAAAAGACCGTCTTCTAGTGAGCAATATACAAAAAAATATTTGTTCTAGGGTAAATACTTTTCGAGATATTTATATTTCTTTAAAGGCGTGCAAGCAGTTTTGATAATTTTTTCAGTTTGAATATTTCCGAAGTTCTGCGTACTTTAGCAAATTGATGAATAAAAGTTATGTTCTTTAGTTGATTGCTACCTCATAAGTGATTTTCATTGAAATCATCCGTGAGATCGACCCATTTTAGTGATCGATTTCGCATGGAATAACCCTGTGGTAACTACGAGGAAGAAGCAGCCGAAGAAAGGAGAACACATTAGAACAAAAATGTACAAGGGATGAGACATTATGTACATATAATAAAATACTTTAGTAGTTAAAAATTTTTAAGGATAGCTTTGATATCAAAAATATCATCACTGCATGAAAAATAGCTAGTCACCATAATCCGCAGCATTCTACTTATGGGATCTCTTCAACTTTTTTAAATTTATTTACAAATTTCAATAAAACTTTTGACCATTAAAGGACACTGACTTATTTTGGAAATGGTCATTGAGGCATAGTTTGGAACATTCTGTTAAATATAAAAAATATCGATTCCAGCCGTCATTGAACTGAATTTTTTCCCAAAAGACAACCAATCTGCTTTGGATTTGAACGTTTATTCGTCAACCGTTCTTATATGGACAGGTTAAAGATGTAAATACCTTCCTCCTGCGCCATTTTGGCCACTTTGGGATAATGAGAGGGGAGTACAAATTTCTACCTGGCTGCCGAGGTATGTAGTATGTATTGTAATGTTGCAGAATTTTAATTATGAACTGAAATTTTAATTTTGTTTATTGGTATGCACCTACACAGAAAAATATTGTACACTGTATATCTCAGGTCGCTTTTATGATTGTAAATAATCTTATTATTACTTATGCCCTGTTTTATGAGACCAAACTTGGATAGTGTATCCTCAATTGAGTTCCTTTATGAGAATTCACGGTTTTGATGAAATGAGATTTTATCAAATGGTCTGCTTACCTCTTTGATGTCATGATGGTTTGGTTAAATGGGAAATCCCTAATCACCTCGAAAAGTCAATTTCGACTGTTGGTTTCTAACATAACCTCAAAATACAAATAGCACACTTTAAGTTCTTTTAACCTTCATTAAACTAATTTTGAAATGGATTCACTTTTTCTCTTCCTTCAGAAGAGCACTAGTTATGCTTTTATTAACACTTTTTATATTTGTCACAATCCTTGAATTTTGATTCACTTGTTTTCCCTCACCACGTACGAATATGCCAACTGATTCTGGATCTAATCTGCCTACGCATCTAATTAAATTACCTTTTTACACAACTTCTTGAACAACGTTCAAGAATAAATTTTATTTTTTTCTTCTTTTCTCGGGTCTTGGTTTTTGCGGGTCTAGTAGGTCTAGTCGAATGGTACTTCACCTTTACTGCTCTCTTGTCTACCGTTACGTTGTATTTTTCTTCTTTTAAATTGTCTTTTTTTATAGTTGAAACAAATATACGCCTTTTACACTTAATAAACTATTAAACTTTTATTATTCTTGCTTTTTAAACATTTCTTTAATAGGAAAAAATAAATTTTACAACCATCTTCTTTTTGTAATAACTTTTATCTGCCTTATTTACCTAACTGACCGTTGGTAACTCAACATTATTTTAGATTGCAATTATTTTTTATATTTTACTGTTGTTTATCTTTCAATTCAAAATAGCTTGTCTTTGGTCATTATTTTAATATTATGATTATTGTCAACCATGTAACTGCATTTCAAAACAGATACATATTAATTGCTTAATAACCGTAATCAAGACTACTTTAGTATTGTTATAATATTATTGTCAATGAGATATGTATTTTTTTATAATTTTACTAAACTAATACATTTTCTTTCTTTCAGATGTAACTACAAGTGAAAATCCTATCAACCTAAAATAATTTCCTTAATCAAATCTTGTTGTTATGTATTTACATGTACCAAATCAATAAAATCAACTCGAACTTGAATCGTTTTCTGGTAAATTCTTTATAAATGTTCAATTAACAATCATTAATGATAACCGCAAACAATCGACATTTAATGTTTGTTTATTGAGTAACAATAATAATTCATGATTTTAACTTCAACAACTGAGGCAATTAATTCTTATTAATATTATGATGGAAAATCATTTCAGTATGTATGATTTTCCGTTTAAAAGTTTAAGTGAAACAAAACTAACGTATTCAGATACAGAATCTTACTATATTCAACTCGTTCGTTTTCTAATTGCCACTTATAGCGTCTTGTTGTGACTATGAATTTCCAGAAAATCTAGAAGTGCTAAAAACTTATAACAAATTTGAGAATTTGAAGAAAGTTCTTTAAATACGGAGTTTTGCTAATACAGGGTGGCCAGCAAGAGTGGTACTTTTAAATTCAAGGTTTTTTTCCCGGCTTTCCAGGTCGTAAACTATAATTTTTCCCGGTTTTTCCTTCAATAATTTACGCATAGGTACCCATATTGATGATAAAATTATTTGTTTAGAATTAATAATAACATCATAAAACTATACTTGAAGCCTTTTTTATTATCGGAAGAGCCTAAAAAACCAAATAACGATCAGAAATTTAACTGAACTGTTTAAAATAGCATCTTACAGAATTAGTCTCATAAAAAGCACGTTTTTAGCACACGCGTCCAATTTTAGAAAACGGCCCGCGTAGTGGCGAGGAGTTTTCTAAAGGACAAGTGCGCTAAAACGTCTTATGAAACGAATACTTTATATTTTTTTTTTCGATTTGGCCTTTAGTATCATTCTCCTTTGTAGATTTAGACGCGTGCGCTAAAAACGTGTCTTATGAAAAGAATACTTTACACTAATTTTTCTACTTGTGTGACTAAATTAAATCATTTGGACACGCACTTTGCGTGTCCAAAAGAGATTTATTTAAATACTGTAAACCATAATATTTTATATTTTAAATTTGTCACCGTTAAATAGCTGTTCTTAAAATGCTAAACTTATTTACGATATAAATTTGAAAAACAAATGCACAATTACAATTTTTTAGCAATTTTTAGTGTCGGCAACTGTCAACTTAAGTTGCCTACATAACAAGGTATACCTAATAACAAATTTTATTTACAACTACGTTATTTTTTTAAAATGGCTACAACCTTTATGCAAACAGTATAAAGTATTCGTTTATCATAAGACGTTTTACCCCACTTGTCCATTAGAAAACTCCCCGCCACTACGCGGGTTGTTTTCTAAACTTGGACGCGTGTGCTAAAAACGTGTCTTATGAAACTATTCTTTAATATACTATTTTCTATTTGCGTTAATTTGTAATTGTTTTAAACAAAATTTGTTACGAATACTTTGTTAAATAGTTGGACAGTTGGCAACTTGGAAAATTCTAATTCTGCATTTGTTTTTCAAATTTAAGGAAATAAGTTTGACATTTTAATAACAGCTGTTCAACAATATCAACTTTAAAAATAAAATATTACTGTTTCTAGTATTGAACCTCGTGTCCTGAATGTCTTTTAGGCAAAATGCGTGTCCAAATGGCTTCGTTTGAAAACGGAAATAGAAAAAAATAGTATTTGTATACTAAGGTCGCAAAATCCTTTTTTAACGTACCGAGAGAATAATTGTCGACAATCTCGGGGACGTTCAAGAATTTTGCGAGCAAAGTATACACAATATTTGTTGTACAACTGTAAAAAATATGTAAGATATAAATGCAATAGTATTTTCAGCAAAGAATGATTTTTGTTAACAAAAGTAATTGTTCGTTGGATCTTTTGGATAATTTATAAAGTAAAAATATAAAATGTTATGAAGCTAGATTTTATTACGTTACGTTTATCGTGAAAATATTGCACTTATAGACAACACAATTCACCCCATGATGACGATATCAGAAATTTATAACTTCGTTAATAAAGTAATAATTGTTACGTTCGTAACAGGGTTACGGCGGGCGGCTAGTTTTGCCGTAATAATGAGCTACATGTTATTGTTTGTAGCCGATTCCTAGTTTTGGTTTATTTATTGTTCCCTGAAAAACGATTCCCGACTTTGATCACTAATTCAAGGTTTTTTCCCGATTTGACAAATTCCAGGTTTTTTCTCGGTTTTCAAGGTTTCCAGGTTCGCCGGCCAGCCTGTAATAATTTATTCAAACAAGGTAATTTTTAAATGCTCAGAAGCTAATACAAGCATATTGTAACGTTCTTTTTAAAATAATAATCAAAAATGCTGTTTAAAATCGTCTATTAATAAAGAAAAGATTATTTACAATGCACTTAATTAAAAAACACTATAACTATAAACTATTTAACAAACTATTAAAAATGGTAGGTATTTACAAATTTATTTGAGGACTATTTATATAAAAACTATTTATGTATTAACTAATTATTCAGAGTACATACATTTCAACACGACGCCGGTAAAACATTAACTAACTCCTTCTACCCGCGACTCAATTTATATCTTTCATACGATGACTCATACATCTAGAATGTTCGATGACGTGTTGATGAGTCATACATGCAGCTGTTTATAAGTGACAATGAGGCGTGTCGATGAGTCATACTCGCAGGTATTGATTGATGAGTCATACAGTTGATGACTCATACGCCTAGAATGCTTGATGACGTCATATGTGGGTTTACAATTCGTTACAATATATTTTGGATATACGTTCTTTAACTTTTAATCAGATCAAATTGCGACTATGTAGGAAATATGTCAAAAAGAACTTGTTTTTTAACCATAGCAGCCAAATACTAGTGCCAGCGGTCGTAGCAGAGTTAATTGAAAAAATATGTAAATAGTGACTAAATTTTCTTAAAATATGTACTTTTTAGCGTCTTTTTTTTTAAATATGTACCAAATATGTATGTAGTTTATAAAAAAATAGTATATTATTCAACAAGCATATAATGATGGCTATTAATAACTATAGGCGAAGTTTAAGTTTATTAGAATCGGCTGAGCGAATACTCGCCATTATATGCGAGTCGAATACTATACTTTGTCCACAACTGTTCCATTCAATTTTAATTCGATTTTTTTATTCCATATATGTTTACGAACTGTTTAAAAGCCTTTGTAGCTCAGTGGGTTAGCAATCGAGTTTGTGATGCAGAAAACAAATCCCGTGGTTACGAAGATGACGCATTTTTGTATTCACGGTTGAAGTTTATCAGGCAATATAATATACCCTTCTCAATAGTACATTCTAAATTGCTAATAGCGCGCTACGCTAAACAATAATGGTTCTTAAACCAATTTTGAAACAAATTTGATACAAGTCCAATTAATGGAACTGATAATATACTTATAATGGATTGTAAGGACTGTGGTTTATCACAACACTATAGTATATATAACGGTGTCTCCTAACCACACATTGTATTTGACTAATTGGCAATACCTATCTCGGTAACGATGTTACCCTTATCATTATTTTTGAACTTTTGTAAAGCTACACTTCCCAGTAGAGAAAATATTTCCAAAATGTGACAAAAAATGGCGAAGTTTTGGTCATTAAAGTAGTGCAAGGTACCAAAACTGGATGAGGTACATTCAGCGGACTGGAACCTTGAACAAATAGTTAAGATTTGTAATAAGTATTGATGGTTATTAAGACATATGACTATCATTGAGAAAGCTCTAGCAATAAAAAATATCGGAGCTAGAAGTGTTGATAATAAACTTACCTACCATCAAATAGATCAAAATAGGTAGAGATGGTTTGTTATCTAAGAAGTGTTTGCGTTGCAATAATATATTGTCACAAATCAATCCAATTAAAACAAACATTCTGTCGATACCATACCATTCACATACCTTTCCCTTTTTCTTTTATCACTTGAATATTTATTAGCGACAGGAAAAATCACTCTACTTGTGCCAAAATAGAAAAACATAAAAGTTTGAAGTGGTTGCGTAGACCAATAAATCAAAAATAGACAGAATCATTTCATATATACAAGTAGGTGTTTACATAACCCTAAATGTCAAAATAAAGTTATTGCAAACTGTTAACACATATATATGTATATATATCAACAAAATAAAATTTAACTGTCAATAAAATAAATAAATTGATTCAATTTGTTATATAATAGTTGTCACGCAAAGTGACGTATATATAAGTATTGTTTTTTATTCCATTTGGCAACCTCTTTTTTATCTCGCCAAGATCTATACCAACAAGAAGTCTTTAGAAACAAAATTATTTTAGTAGTTCTACTAATTGATTTGGCAAATCGAAAAAAACTGATTTGAAATTCTTTAAGAGTTATTATTGGAATGCAGTAATTATAGAAACACTGAGCTACTGATAATTAAAAACACTTAAGTTTAGAATTTAACATATTTGTGTGGGCAAACCAAAAATTACAAAATAAGAATTTGAAAAATCGAGGGTATTCAAGAATTATACAA
Source organism: Agrypnus murinus (assembly GCA_929113105.1). Classification (NCBI taxonomy): domain Eukaryota; kingdom Metazoa; phylum Arthropoda; class Insecta; order Coleoptera; family Elateridae; genus Agrypnus; species Agrypnus murinus. Next base: position 39,348,522 of record OV816023.1, on the reverse strand, counting down.
AGCGATTTTTTTTTAAATAAATTGTTACATTATAAAAACTGTTATATGCACATATTCGAAAAAAGAGCCATATCGGGAGTGTCTATAAAAATGAGCCACTCTGTATACAGAATGGCGGGAAACATTGAATGAGGTAAACTAGGTTAGATTTAACTTTTAGGCGTGTTGAAAAGTTTTCCAATGGAATTTGCAAGAAACGTTATAGTATGAATTGATTTTTTTCAATAAAACTGGTTTATCTTTTATTCATTTTATTTTTTTTCTAATTTCAACTCGGATTCATTACGATACACGCTTTTAATAAGATCGTGCAGTTTGCCTACAGCCGAATTAAGTAAAAATTGTAAATAGAAAAAAGTTGATTAAAACCAGATTATGCATTCCAATTACGCAATTTCTAATTTGTAATTCAGTTGTGTCCTACTTTAGAAAAACTTTTGTTAGTGATTTTATAGGATGAGCTGACGAGTTCTTTAATTGGAAAAAATGGAAGTTCAAAGCACATTAGTAGTGTACTAAAGAAACAGGCTGGGACCAACTGTAATCCATCAGTTAGTTATGGTTCAGTGCAATTTGCGGAAATTCGAATGAATGGAAAGGTATTTCCTGTCACCCTTGTTATGCAGTAGTCCTCGTCGATCGCACAGTATAAACAAATTGGATTCGCTAAAGTCGGGCGTGTTTCGATTTTGGATGTACGTCCACGTAATCAATTTGTAATGTATATGAAATGTGCTTGAGGTTCAACGCACGCGTTTAAAAGGCCGTGAAAGTATTTCCATTTGACAACAAACCAGAATAACAAATATTCAATAGGTTAGTTTATGCAGGCGACTAAAATTGCTAAAAACGTTGAGAAGGAAGTAACGATGTCTATTGAATTAGGGTGAACACTTATATCTATCGTTCATTCACTGTTACTTAACCCAAATCTTATCCAACTGTATCACAATGAATTGTTACTATACGGAGTTCCTGATATAAAAAAAACCCGTTGTTTCTTTTACGAGATGAATTAAAACAATATTACATGGCGAGTTTAATTTTCGATTGAAGCGTTTTTATTAATAAATTCAATGGAACTAACGAAATCGTATATAAACGGAAGAAACAAATGACACGCTCTTGTTTTTTACACTTTCTAATACCTAGTCTCTATTTTACAACATTTCACGTTAACAATGCGAGTGAGAGTTATTGAAACTTAATGGTTAAAAATGAGAGAAAAGAACCCTTTGAAACTTTTCCATACCTTCCTATTGATTATTACTTTTGCATTTAGCCCACCAGCAAAAAAAACAGAATCTAATATTTTAGATTAGCCTATAGCAGGGGTTCCCAAAGTTTTGCCTAGGTGGGCCAAATTGTAAATTCCTAAATATTTGGCGACCAAAAAAAATTTTGTCAAAAAATACTTTCAAATAGATAATAAATTACTTTTTATTAGAAAATGTTTATTGACACATTTCAAAAATAATTAAACAAAAATAACTAAAATTCAAATAAAAAAATAATAAATTCCTCAATCATAAGTGTCCCAGACAGCATACTTTGTCTTAAAGACATCCTTTTTACGTCCATATTATGTCTGAACGCCTGAAGATCAAGAAATGACGTCTTAAAGACATCTTTTTGAAGATGTCTTAAAATAACAAAAACTGGACATCCTTAAGACGTCTTTTAAATGTCTGTCATGTTCTTTTAAAATAAAGTGAAATAATATAGTATATAGTAATATAAAACATTACAACCAATGTGGTTCCTAAACCTATTGTTTCCCACATTTGCTTATTTATAAAAATTTTATATTAAATAACTTTACACATCCTAATTTTATGAATAATATAGGTACTTTGTGACTTGTAAAGTTGTTTTCTTTTAATAATATCATTGAGTCTTGGTTCTAAGTCGGTTGAATGTATTCTTAACACCGCTTGTAAATGTTCATCAGTTAAATTTGATCTCAATTTGGACTTATTAATACTCATCAGCTAATCAGCCTAATCAGCTGAGAATTAAATGAAAAACTTTATTACGAGTCTTTATTATTAGTTTTTATTAGTCTCCAACTTTATTACTAATAAAGGTGGAGAAGACTATGAGTTTTTCATTTATTTTTCAATTTAACTGAGACATATGGAACAACATCAAGATTTAATCAGCTGAGGGCGACCGTTAAGACAATAAAATATATACAATCTATATAATAACAAAATATATTACATATAAAATTTAGTATTTGTTAACTGAGCAATTTTGAATTATAATATGATAAAATTTATTTATTTTTTAAATTATCTTTATGAATTCTAAATCGCAAATGATCTGACATCGGGGGCCGCATTTCTAGAGTTTGAGGGCCGCATTTGGCCCGCGGATCGCTCTTTAGGAACCCCTGGCCTATAGCGATCAATAAGGCAATTTTCCGCAAATTTCTCAAATTGTATGACCAATGAAGTCTTTTTACAGCCTAACATACCTACCAAGCAAATCCGAATCAGATGTTTTTCTTCTGGACCAATAGTAAGTACATTTTCAAAGCATATTGTCTCATAGTGTGAGCTATCCAACATAAGTTGTTTTGGTTTTCATATTAGTATAGGTACACCCAGGCCCGTTCCTGGGGTGCTTTCCGTCAAACTGCAAAATTAAAGTGGCCGCCCCTACAAGATTTGTTTGTTGTTTCCATCTAAAGGTCTATTAAGTTTGTACAAGTTAAGCATTAAACATATTTTTAAAAAGATTTAGCATTATTTTTGAAATATTTCGAAATAATTATCTCGAAAACTATCCGGTTTTCGGAAAAAGTGACTATTATGAAAGCTGTTGCTCGCAAGATGTGCTACAAAAAAAGGCTCTATGACTTCTGCAAAAAATCCGACCCTATCCACACCAGTTTTTTATGTGGTATCCCCGGTAGGTCTAATCCACATGTTATTTGGAATGTAGGACAATTATTCTAAATAGTTCCTTATCAAGTTGTAGATCATTTTCTACGTCCTCGTAATTCTCCTGCATATCTTCGTCTTCTGCCTCGAAATTATGTAAAGTGGTTGCTATGAAAATTGTTGCTCTAAAATGTACTAAGTACATACAAAGTCCTACGACTTTTCTTCATATAACTAACCCTCCTTTCAGTGATATAAGAGTCTGAAAGCACTAATACAAATTTACACTTGACTATTGCATTATACATCGACGTTGTCCTGACAAAAAGGCGTAATAAGAAAAGTAAAATGTGAAAAGTCATAATGAAAGTACAATTTATTATACTAACTAGGAATACAATTTCGAAGACATTTCGGTACAGTACTCACTTTTCTAAAATGGATGTCATAAAAGGTTCGGACCTATCAATTGCTCGAACTTCAGTTGCTGTTGTTGTATAAATGTTAATTGTACTTAAAATTGCCAAACTACTGAAGGAAATTCACATTTGTGCGTGGTATAGGGCGGCCATTTTTAACAACAACCACAGAAAGATTTTTATGTGATTGTCGAGACCGACTGCTTAACGCGCCCATCTGATAGCACGGCAAAGTGTACTGAGGCTTTATCGACGAGAAAGATTCTCTCGTCGGTTCCGGGGAGAACTGAGTAAGAGTTGGACTCTTTACCGTGCGACCACCAACTTCACACAGTTGATAAAGACATTTATTTTCTGAAACCAGTCAAAGAAAAAACCCAATCAACAATATATTCATCGATAAGTTGAGATTCCTTTGAAAACAGTAAAGATCATATTTTATTTCTATATGCCGTTAGCGGGTGCGATACTACGTCTGCTCTATTTCAGATAAGAAAGAAAAGAATCAATAATTAATAATGGAATAAGAGTCCTTTTGGCGATGTAATAATGCTCCGTATAATCAGACATGTATTAATTCTTTCAGATGTAATTCATTGATACAATCGACAACCCCTAATAAAGCTACTAATTTATCAAAGCTCCGCCCTACATCCACTGCTGGCCAACAGCATTTATGTAGAGTTTATATACAGATTCAGAAATGGTTAGATACTGATCTCAATGCAGAGGAGTGGGGATGGATAATCAATGATCACTTACAGTCAATTAAAACCCTTTTGCCGCCTGTTCTAGAAGTATTGCTCAACCATATTTTCTGTAACTGTACAAAAGGCTCTAACATGAGTTGCGGTTGCAGGAAGATTAGTCTCTACTGGTCTGCAGTATGCAGTCATTGCTATGGTCAGTCTTGCCTGAACATGTTTCACCTGACATTCCTGAAAGCAAAAACATCGATGCATATGAAGATATTGACCCTATAGCTTTCGAGGCAAAAAACGAGGAAATGCAGGAAAATTACGAGGAAGACCTACAACTTGAGGAGAAACTAGAATAACATTCCAAACGACATGCGCATTAGACATACTGGGGATACCACATAAAAAATGCGCTTATTGTACAACATACTTTTATTTTAACACTGTACCTGTGTTAAAATAAAATATTGATGATTGAGTGGATTGCGGCCAGTAATATTAATACTATTCTACAGACAACCACAGCTAAATCTTATCGTGTTTTAATTTATCTGTTTTAAGTTGTCATGATTTTGTTTTCATAGATATAGCAGATAACCTGAACAATGCATTAGATGAAAACTGTCCTATAACTTCTTTATTTTTCATTTTAAAGTGGTAATGAACAGAAACTTTTGTATTTATAATATCGTTGTCCATTCATTTCTACAAAAATATACAGGGCGTCCCTTAAAAAAATGTTACTTTTATAAATAACTCGAAAACGCGACGTTCAATTGTTTCTTTGGCTTCGCCCATATTAATCAATAGAATAATAACTGCGAACAGCCTGTATACAGTAAAACCTCACCTTAGAGACACGTTATTTATTATTGGAGACATTTCTATATTAGAGATTTAGCCGTTTAACATGTATTTATAGACATCTCCATATTAAAGACATTCGATATAACCGACGTGGACACAAAAATATCAGTGCAACTCATTACAAAAATTTCCCATTATTAAAGCATTATTTCCAGCAGTTCCTAGTAAAAAATTTAATTATCTTTATAGTATTAAGGGCAGTTCCAGGTAAAAACATGTTACAATTCTTCTGAACAAAACTTACGATGCTATCAATGTTCGAGAAAGTGAATGTAATAAAGTGTAAACAAAAAATCTGCCTTGAAGAGTAAGGAGGATAGCTGGCAAATTTAAAACTTGGATGTTAACTCTGGTGTTAGAATCTCGATATACGAGATGCCATATGCCGGTCGCGTGGGTGTCCTTAATAATGAGGCTTTTCTGTATATGAAACAGCTATTCCAATTGTGGATTAAAAGGGCGCTAAACATAAGCATGAATTTTTCGTTGTATCAGCAGACACTCATAATCCATTTTTTTGTAATATTTATTATTTAGACTAATTCACTTATTAAAATGTTTGAAAAATAATATCTAGCTGATTTCATTTTTCTTATATTTAGATAAAATTCTTATCCAGTACACAGTATAAAGAGGTTTCTAAATACATACTTGGAAATACTATCGCACAAATGAAAAATAAATAGATACTTTTCTCATCCCAACTTTACTCTGATGTTTCACAACTATGTACTTAAGAAATTTTATAAATACTATATCAGGTGAATAATGTCAAGTTGAAAGGTCTTTTATCAACACCTATCCTGCTTGGTTATCGGGTTACAAGACTTCAAAGGTTTTATAACATTATTTAGATAGTGGATCAGATAATTTTGAGTAAACAAAATTCTATATGAATTTATTTCTTATTTTTCTTGGTTATTAATTTTCCGGTTTCTTCTATAAAATCTCTTGATCTCGGTAACAAAAGCATTAACATCTTTGAACTCTTGCAGGTCAGTAACCAAGCGAAGTAGGACCTACATTTGTAGAAATGACCTTCCAAACAACTCGGTAAATTCTTTACACAAACAGTGCTTGACTAATACCAATACTAGCAACAAAGATTATAGTAATCAACACTTCTTATCTAATGAGTCTTCGTTGCAGTTGTCTATATGAGCCTTTAAAAAATGATTATGTCATATAAAGGAACAGTGCCAATTGGAGAAAAAATATCTCAGAAGCAGGAGAGAAGCACAGCAGTACAAGAACATCAGACTAACATTGTTTCAATGTTAGTAACATTGTTGCATTTGGCATACATTGGTATATAATCGGAAATGAAATATTTGGCCAATCTGAGATGTGAACAGCTTTCAATAATGGTTAGATATCACAAAATAATAAATTCCCAATATTATTTTATATTCAATTAATAATGATAAAGCATTATTTGTTAACCATATTGATGCAATGCGTTGTACATAACAATGTAACATACATCGAGTCAATTTTGAATGTGGACATCAATCAACATTACAAAACAATATTATTATATAATTTTAAATACAATAAACAAGTGACTATTGACAATAGTCAGAATGTTGTAGTATCTGAAAGAAAGCTTTGTTATCATCAGTAAATGAGAACAGTATCACTGAATCCCAAAAATTACTAATACTCCCATACACACCTACAGCGTATCTTGAATTCAGATTAATGATTATTTTTTAATACTGTATGATGAAATGATAATTCTACTTTACTAAAAGTTATGTCAGTAATAAACTGCAACGTTAAGTTCAAAAAGTACAAAACTGCAAATTAAAGTTAAGAAAATTACTTTAATACAATAGCCGCTTTTTTCATTTAGTATTAGATAGGTCTGAAGAATATGAAGACCAAAATGGGATTTTGGTCTTCTTTAGGCTATCAAAACCAAATTTGGTGAGTGATTTCGATTTGGAATCCTACAAATGAAATGCCAATGTATTTTTTCATTCTTGAAGTATAAAAAATAGCTAAGGTAGTAATAGTTGGGTTAGTGGTATTTACGTAATTTATCGTATTATGGCGACTTTTTGGCCAAACACAAAAGACGATCGTTATGACAATTTATAGAAGATCCAAGTTAAAAGTAAATCAAAATTCTAGAAAAATCATAGGAAATCATAGAAATCATGGAATTATGGTACACGATATAACTTCGACTCCTACAGCCAATTTTTTTTAAGTGTGTTATATCTATCTAGGAATAATAGAACCAGCAAATAGACTAATTTCTAAGAGAGCCTATGTAAAGAAATCATACTTTGATTTAAGATCAAAATCATCAACATACTTTTTAAAATAATATAAATTTCGATTCTTTGATGTGATGGGTTATGGCACAATAAATCTGGACCAAAACAAACCCAAGGTTAGACTTATTACTACGAGACACCAAAAACTATAAACTGTCTTCATGCTAACATGGTGGCTATTTGCATTGATCACATTTTATAACATTTTTAAAAATTTTAAAATCATGAGCCCATCGTGCAACACGCAACAAAGAAGTGCTCGTATATCTGAAGCCTAAAATATTAATTTTATGGTTGTTTAGGTAATAAAAATGTTTTGTGGGTGAATTATGAATTTGTTTATCGAGAAGATAATAATAATTAATTTTTATTATGAAACAAAATCCTTAATTTGCAAGATTTATAGCGTAATTACAATAATTCGCTATGCTGATATCAATATTTAACATAAAAAAAGAAATTAATTCAGCGATTTATGGCATTTTTAATGTTAATGGTACTTAAAATCTGAAAAATAAAAGAAAGAAGCACCACCATAAAAATTTTAAACCATAATAACAACAAAAATTTTAAAACAGGTTTCGGCCCACAATTGATACACCGTCAAGGTAAATAGTTTCGTATGTAATGTTTTTGTGGATTATAGAGAAAGTTGTGTATAAAAGAAACATTATCAATTGTTTTAAAGAGAAATTATTATTTAACGAAAAAGCCAGGTGTGATGCATTAATAATAATTATTTGTTTTCACTTTATATTAATTAAATAGTTAACAGTAACAATTAATTGCGGAACTAGAATTAAATTGTTCTTAAAAATAAATCTAATAGAAATGATTGTTAATAAAATCAATAAATTTAATGCTTCAATTATCGCGATTAGATAATGAAGAAAGTATGGAAATCAAGTAAATTTTGCAAAAATTATGATTATGCAAGGTTGGATATTCAAAAATCTGGAAAGTAAGAATTTGAAAGTATAAATTCTTAACTACATATCAGCAAATTTCGGCCGTTTCTTACTTTAGAGGTATTGAAAGGATTCGCTCGACTAATCGGATTAACTCACTAATATTTACATTTTATAGGATTCTACGCTTAACATTTTTTAGAAAGAATTGGGGTTAAAATACAAATATACTCTAGATAAACCCACAATCGATAATCAGTAGCAATACTTAGTTTATGGCCAGCTTTTATTGCAGCAAGTTCGAAGGTTGTTTTGCATGTTAACAGTTAGAATTACAGTTAATTCAGGTAGGCAAGGTTTTATGGGCTTTACAGAACATATCCTTTACACAAAAGCGATTTCTTAAACATTATTGGACGTTAGGTAGTCCATATTGCAAAGAAAAACATAAAATTGAGAAAGATAATGTACCTGGGAATAATAGTTCGCAATACAACATAAATTACAAAATTGACATTTGTATGCCTACACATATTTTATCAGAAAACTTTACAGCGAAACTTTGATACAATACAACAGAGAAACTGTTATTGGATCAAAAAGAAGATCTACGAAACTATGATGTATGGAGTAATTGAAATCGTGCTCAAAATGAAGTTATTATTATTATTCTCAATTTATTTATAGAAAAATCCTATAAAAAATCATTATCAACAATAGAAACAAAAGATCACAAAAAGTACAATTGCCCAACAGGATCTGAACATAGGACTTTCCTTACTTTCCTTCCAAGTCCAAATCATCAATTGCTACCAATTTCAAAATGGATTTTAAGGTTGTCATATTTATATCGGTAAAATTATAGAATATAGTATAATACTATATATATAAAACGGTGTCTCCTAACCACACATTGTATTTGACTAATTGCCAATAAGTATTTCGGTAACGATGTTACCTTTTTCTCGACATAAAACCGTCAGACGGTGAAGAAGAAGTGAACACCATAATTCGGGGCAGCGCTATTTCAAACCATTTCGTAGTGTTTGGTTCTCCTGTCATCGACATTTACCTCAACCCCTAATTACTAGTAGCTGCTCCTAGGGCTTTCAATTCAAACAAGATAAATGTCTTATAATTGATTGTTTAGTTTTCAATGTAAACTTTCCGCAATTTCTAAAATCTCATATAAACTTATCTTTCATATTCATAGATAAGTATTTCGCGTCTTTACATACTGAAGACGAACATGACAAATATTTCAGTTCTATTTTACCACGTGACATTTTGAATAATCATTACGATCTCATATATTAATGACAGAAATTATGAACTACTATTTCCCACGTCCACCATTGTCAACATTTGTAGACAAACTAGACATAATCCAAAACTTACCTGAACCATATATCCAACCTACACTTGACACAAGATTAGGGTTGGCATGTTTAAAACATTTTGGTTAAAACACTTAGAAAGAAAAATAGATTACTACACTGCATTTTCGAATTTAGATAGCCAGTTTCCATCTGAAAGGTTTTTTTTATTACGAGTATAAGTATTACAACTATAAATTATAAAATGAAAAAGTATAGACAATTTCTTGATTGCTTATTATTTAAATCTGGCTATAAATAACGCAAATAATAATTACAGAAGACCCTCGTTACGTAAATGGTAAATCTAAATAAACAAGAATACCTGAAAAAATGTTTCCCTTCAATATGAATTTTAGCAATAGTCTTTCACACTTGAGAAATCAAATTAATTTAACGCGCATATTTCTTTTTTGCAATGGATACACTTGGAACGAATTGTATGAGGTTCAAAAACATCTTTACAAAAATTGTTAGAAAATGCTGCCATATAGGGCGCTTTCGTCGACTCGTAATCATTAATATATAATATTCGACTAATTTTCTATTTATTAATTTTGCATTCTTTTTAGAGGTTTGAAGATGCATTTAAAAAGAATAATGGATATAATGATCCTTTTATTTATAAACTACAATTTGCAAAGTGTTGACTTAACAATATATAATACTTTGGTTTTGGCGAGGAATGAAGTAGCTTCTTTATTATTGTTTCCTTGTGTTATTCTTTACTAGGAAGTCCTAAAATTAAAAAAGTCATGATAAGAACTTTTATTATTGTTTCAGGCATGCATAATCTTGATTCATTATGGTAATTTGTACCAATTTAATAAGAATATTTTCTTGAAAGCTTTCATTGAAATATTTCAAAATTTCTATTAGTTTAAAACAGTTTAAATCATTTTTTAAACATGTTTTTTATATGGAGTGTTGTAAACGAATTTTCGATAAAAAACAACTGTTTTTGTTTTTTTGCCAACCCTGCACAAGACCAACCATCTCTTTGGAGCACGAATTAGACCTTTAGGCAACGACATTAGTTAGTATTCTCAGCGATGTTACTATAACTGACGCCATTAATACAGGTTCAGAGAGACTAGCCATGATCAATGACCTCCAACCATAGAGTCAATCTAAATAGTCATTCAAAAAGTTAATTGATGGATTATGTACCACTAACACTAGTTAGCAGTCCCATGGTAGCACAGCCTCTTGACTGTAATCAACCGATACATTTATTCTATTACACACAATATAGGAACAGGATGTTCAGTTAAACCAAGCCAATTAAATCCTAATCAATTATGTTTTTTAAAGAAACAATCGGAACAACTTCCGGAGGCTGGTGTTTTAGAACGGTCATTCAGAAATTGGCGAACAAAGTTACACTTTGTTCCAAACCAACAGATTTCCTATAAATTATGTATTTAAGTTGTCTACAATTATCAGGATGGCAACCTTTTAGAACATTTAAATGCCTTCCTGATCTGTTACTCCCTCTGCCAACCCAGCAAAAACTACAAACCAACTTCCAAAAAAAACGCCAAAAAAAATCTACCACAGTCCCTGACATTAAGTAGCCGTATCTGTTCATCACATCGGAGATGATCCAAATCAGCATACGAATAATGAATATATCAGATTAAATAACCGCGAAAAGTCGGCATCCTATTCATGTCAGGGGTAACAGAATATAGAGAAAGAAATCCAGTCAAGTTCGCTCTATATACATTAACTAGCGCCGTTCTGCTCGTTTTTAATATACTCATTCGATTTGTTTTTATTGAATCGGGAGTTTTGACAGAGCAATTAAATTTCAACACATCGAAGTGGATCTGCAACAGGACTGCTAAATTGGTTTTATGGTCCATCTTGGGAGCAACAATCGACTTTCTGCATCTACTTTCATGTTATTTAAAGAAAACGTTGATATTTCGAATAGAGGATTGAATCTTAGAAATAATGAACATAATAACACAGATTGTAGTTCTATAAGCCAATTTTTGGAGAAATTGCATTCGGTATAGTGTTACTCTGACGACAGAAATGAAATAGCTACACAAACAAAATTAGCATATGTTTAGATAGACAACTTTAAATCCAATTCTATCCAGAAACTCCGTTCTCAATGGCCTGAAAAACAGCGACAGTGTTACTTAATACTGAGTGTACTGTGGCGGTCTTGGGGTTACGGCTCGCAATTATGTCCCAACCTACCGAAGAAAACCGGCCCAAAAGGCGTTCTAAAAGCACTGTTTTGGCTTGTAGCGAACTTATACAATATGGATGATTCTGATATAAATTCGCACGCCCTATCACTTGATCTCAAGTTCCCTCTTGCACATGAAAAGGTTTTGTTGCATGTCACTAGGTAAGTTTAAAAGTAACCAATTCAAATTTACATTAGAAACATTAGGGAATTTTCAAGTATTTAGTTATGAGGAAGCTAAAACATATGTTGGGAATTTAAAAGTTAGGTATAGGGAAATTAATGGAATTGAAGTAAAAACTTTCTAGAAAAAGAGTTTGGTTAACTGTTTGAGCAAATCATGCTCAATGAATTATGAGCTGTAATGACTGGACAGTACCGAATCAAGTAGTCGTACTTTGAGTACAGTACGCTATCGACTATAAAATAGCAAATACTCCTTATTTGAACGTTGAACATTCACTTTGATTATTTCCTGGGTACGATCTTATTCAGGAAAAAAGATCCAAGGAGTCCCATGGACATATACGCTTGAGGTTTAACATCTAGAATTACTCTATTGAAGTGAATATAGTTATATGTTTCCAAACCTGAAAAAATCCACATAAGACCATAGGTTGGTTGTAAGTCGAAGACTATGGAGACCATATACTTATAAAGTCTAGACCAATAATATTCTGTCCTGATGCTCATAGGACATTGTCGATTTTAGGAATAGACTGGAGACTGTAGATAGGTATATGGATTATGAATACATATATATGGATATAAGCTGTATAGGCCACGGCAGTAGAGTATGTAGGTTGTGGAGTACATGATGAACGCAATGAGTTATGTACTATAAACTATCAATTGAAGTAAACTCCACAGGAGAAAACACCAATTTATGGGTATAATTCACATTGTTTCAAAAGAAAAAGCTGGACAATACTGTTTTACACCATTATCCAACAGACAAATTATCTGATAGCACAATCCCAATACAGATACACAAGAGTCAAACATGTTTTATAGAGGTCCCACAGCTGCCAAATAGTCTAGCTACGGATGAATTAAAAAAAATAATGATATCATGTGGGATATAGATATTAGGAAATGTGGGCTAGGAATGACATTTACCTACTATAAATACTTTTCTTCTGTTTACAAACAAGTTTGTAAAATTATAGGAGACAAATGTTTCTTAAGAACTCCGTATAATAAAAGTTCTATGGTGTATGCGATATAATTTTCCTCGTTGGAAGTCTTTAAATGTGTATACAAATAAGATCCCAATGAATACCCCATTTGTGTACATGAATATGATGTATACATGCTTATATTGCTCTAATACTATAATCGTGTACAAATTTCTTGAAATGAAGTTCAAAATAGACCAAGACATCTCAAACTAACTATCGTCTAATTAAATCGACAACAAAAAATCATGTCCGCCTTAAAAAAACAAATGAAAAATAGAGAAAAAATGTATCCCACTTAAAAGTATAATAGATTCAATTCAAGGTTCAATCTTAGATTTTGTTGAGAGATATTAATCAAAATCAACAACACAACTAATAACTAGTTAATGGATTTTGTCCTAATTAAATTTGGTTATTAATACAGCTGTCATTTGTCATATTTCTACCTTGACAACCAAAAAAAGAATGGTCTTGCATGCCAATCACACTTTTTAAAAAGTTGTGCCACCACAAAAAAAACGGATTTAAGAGATGTAAACACACCCAGGATATTTAGATTGTAATAAATATGTAAAAAAGATTTTAGCTTTTATAATAAAAACAAATGAATTTGTCTGCAATCTTCAAGGTAAACAGTCTTGAGGTATTTATATGCATTCCTTGTGTAAATTTGAACAAAGGATGACAATAGAATTTCTGCTAATTTAAATTGGTGTATAGTAATCTAGTTTTCTCTTTCTGAATGCATTTTGTTTTTTAAATAACCTTTCTATTGGATGCGTGTTTTGAAAATTCAAACAACACAAAGAAAATTTGAAATTCGAAGTTCGTTTAGGTGAATGAAAGAAAGCAGATGTGTAAAGATGTGCAGACGTTAGGAAATACTAAAAATACCCAGATAAACAAACATTTCTGTAAAGTCTAAGGCAAAGTACTGGATGTGTATTTAAAGCTAGTGTCGAAGGTCGGTTTGAGATTAAAAACAATGCGAAGAGCTAGAGAGAGACTGTGTGTTCAAGTCAATTATATAAAAATGTTATTAAAATTTTTCTTTATGGCTTTATGCCAGTTGATTGTATTGTTCTACATGTTGCTTACCAACCACAATAAAATGTTTTTATATCGTTTATTTCGTCGATATTAATTTATTTTGAAGTGCACCGGTATTGTCGTTACCGTTGAGAGCATTTTCTGTTCTGATTGACAGAAAGATACACTCGTTCGCTTCCTGGTGAAAAAATATTTAAAAGGAAGGAAGCATTGGAAAATAAGATTATTAGAGAATAAAATGGAAATTAAAAATCAGAAGGTGGAACTTTCGATTAATATATTTAAACACAAAAAACTGATAATAAATTCTAAACATTTTTGTTATTTTATTGTGCAGCAATCAACAATTACAAAATATAAATAAAACAAATTATTGCTTCCACAAACTTAATTAAATACACCTTTGTTGATATTAGCCAATATTTACAAACAAATGAATTTAATAGTGTTTGAAATATTACTTTCAAGACGTTTCGATATTTATTACTCGCATTAAACTAAAAGAAAAAATATATAGGTACTCTTAATCTTTGACAGTACAGATCCGTCGGATGATCATACTCATAAAGGGCTCAATAAATCCGGATATCAAGCATGCCTTATCCGGGATCGAGTTAGGAAAAAAAAACACTTGGAAATCGGTCCATAAACAACAGAGATATAAAAGAAAACAGTTTTTATTTTATTCAATCTTACCATTGCCCCTTTTTCGTGAAGATCTCGTGGTAGAGAGCTTCTTGATCGACGCCGACGCGACTTTTTGCGTTTGATCTGATGTACAAAAGAGAAGAATAAAATATGACCAAAACTGGAATACCAGCAAAATAAGTTTAGTGCAGAATTTTGACATCTTAGGATCATAGGAACGGAAAGAAGTTCAAATGGTCGCTTCGATACAATAATTCCAGATTGTAACCATTTTGCGCCATCATTTGTTCTATAACTCGACCTAAAACTCAAGAAAATGTACTGGTTGCTGGGGCCTCACTCTCAACTCTCCTTCTATACAAGGCCATGCTAAAACCCATATGGACCTATGGGATACAACTTTGGGGCTGCACAATAAGGTGGTCCAAATAAAAAGCAAAGTCGAAAATCTTATACTCTCACCCCCTAGGATTATTGTACATCGAAAAAAAGTACCCCTATTTTTTTTATTTTGAAATCGGACGATGTTTAGGAGTGTCTCAAAGCCCTTAAAGTTTCCCCTGTATTTTATACGAGAAAAAAAACACGTTTTCGTAGATACTTGGTATAGAATCCTAGAAAATTAGTATTTTTCGACCGAACTACTCTCTTTCTCTTCAGAAATGTTCAGAGAATGACATTCAATAACTTACTTGGTAAATTTTTTATACTAACTATTTTTTACAGAGCCGCAAAAAACCCATAAATGGAAGAAACAGGGAAAAATTGTTAAAAAATATTTATTACTATTTTCTAATGTAAAATATTTTGATAAATAAATTATTGGATGCCATTCTCTGAACATTTCTGAAGCGAAACAGAGTAGTCTGGTTGAAAAATATTTATTTTCTAGAATCCTATACCAAATCTATGAAAAAGTGTTTTTTTCCTGTACAAAATACATGGGAAACTTTAAGGGCTATCCGATTTCAAAATAACAAAATTGGGGTACTTTTTTTTCGATGTACAATAATCCTAAGGGGTGAGAGCAAAAGATTTTCGACTTTGCTTTTTTGTTGGACCACCCTACTGCACAAAGGCCTTTCATACCAACATATTACAGCGGTTCCAATCTAAGACCCTCCTCCACCTGATCACTAACGCACCTTGATACATTCGGAACGATACCCTCCATACAGATCTGAACATCCCAACTGTTGCACACGAAATCCAGAGACTCGCCACTACCTACCATCACCAGCTCGCAGGGCACGAAAACTCTCTCATCGAACAGCTGTCTAACCCACGTGCAATTACCCGCAGACTCAAGCGAAATTGGCCACAGGACCTCATCCACCAGCCTCCACAGCCATAAGATACAATATCCGGGAGAATAGCGCGGGCTATATCTTCCCACATCTTATCCAGTTTTTTAATATGCAGTGAAATAAATTTAAAAAAAAATTGTTCTACAGACTTTCACCTAAAATTCGTATCCTACAGGTGATAGTACTCGTCAATATAGGAACAAAAAATCCTTATGCCGTTTTTGATTTTACGAACATCGAACTTGGGAATGGTGGAAATAATAGTAAGAGCAAACTGCATCAATGTACCAGATATCACGTTGAAAATGCAGTTAGGTACATTCAGCTTCAATTGCTATTCTTAAACCAGTGACCACCAACCCACTTTTCAAAAACAATTTCTTTTCTCGGTTATTATGAAATATCATTATGTATACTATCACCTGTCCAGAGAATACGAATCTTCAGTAAAACACCCTGTATAATCATCAGTGACAAGCCTTCCGCAAACAAGTCGCTATTTGATGCCGTTTGACTATGAGAAAAATCATCTCTAATAAATAACGTTCTGTTACATTACAGTAAACAGTACATCAACTTTTTTGGTATTTATTTTTGATTACTATACTGACAATTGTACTGACAAGTACCTCACAAGAATAATAGTTTTCAGTATGAATTTGAAAATCTTGTATTTGTGAATTAGCTAGTAGAAGCGAAGAAACATTGAAGCAACTACAGTGATTTGGATTAGAAATGCAGTTTCACAGTTATGTATTAACTAGTACAAGAAAAACGGCTTTAGAACTCACCAACAAATTTTTTTGAAATAAATATGAATGCGAAAACAAGAGTTTGTTATGGTTTTTTGGAATTTAAAAATTTACCTTACGATTTCTAAAACCTAAAATATCGTGCTGATTTGAAAAAATTAAAGAAGTATGCGAAGAAGACTTTTCAATTATTTTTTCATCTACAATTCAATAGTTTCCTATAGTTATCGTTTTGTTCCATAGTGAACATGCATTAAAATGAGAAGAACCCATAGCAAATACACGTTTTTACTATATGTCTTAAATTGTACCGTTTACGAATTACAAGTTTTTGGGAAAAATTGTAAATTATACAAGAATGCAAGTCCCGCAAGCATTGTTAACAATAATGCTTCGCCAATTTCATTAATGTTGCAATTATATCACCACAAAATGAAAATACCTATACAGGGTCCTGTTTGTCAGTCTACACTCAATCATTCGGACAAGCTTCTGACTACAGCAATGCAATTAAAAGAACCCTCTAGAAGTTATCTATTTTACGAAATCAGTATTAGAACTCATCTTAGATCTTGTGCTGGTACCGGATATGACGTCATCGGGATTTCTTTAAATAGAACGATTATATTTGAAGTATGAAAATCGATAGGAAGTGGGATTCAGAATAAAAAAGTATTAATGTACTACAGGTCTAAAATGGACAATAAAATGCAGCTAGAACCAATTAACGGATTCTGTCCTGTTTAACAGTCTACACTCAATCATTCGGACAAGCTTCTGGCTATAGCAATGCAATGGTAAGCAATGGTACCGAATATGACGTAATCGGTATTTTTTATTAAATGGTTCTAGCTCAGTTATTATGCATTTTAGATCTGTAGTACCTCAATACTTCTTTATTCAGAATCACACTAGCCATCAATTTTCGTACTTCAAACCTAATTGTTCCATTTAAAAAAATTACGATAACGTCATATCGAGTACCAGCACACGGACTAAGATGGGTTCTAATACTAATTTCATAAACTAGAGATCGAAATATGCAAAAGTCCTGTTAATTGCATTGCTATAACCAAAAACTTGCCCGAATGATGTTAAACAGGACACGCTGTATATGAACTTAAAAGCACAAAGTGTTTCACTTTACAGATATCTTTGTTATTTATAATCGAATCAATTCCAAATAAAAGATTTGTATGTAATTAGAAATTCCATTTATTATAAACTACTGGCCTACGATGATCAAAAATAAATGCAAATAATCGAAAAAAACATAGTAGGCCTTGTTTAATTGGAAAAGTCGTTTTGTCGTTCGTTTGTTCTGAACTGCCTGAGAATTTGGTTTTGGAGTTTCCAAATAGTCGATAAAAAATTTCCATAACGACTTTTACAATTAAATAAGGCCTTCTATGTTTTTTCGATGATTTATATTTTTTTTGATCGTAGTGGGCTAATGGATTATAATAAATATACCTAATAAGAATTTGGAGTCCATTTGATTACAAATAATAAGAATAGTGTCTTTATTATTTGTTATAGCTATTTTTACATATGTACATGTATGTAAAGTTCAGCTTAATGACTGCTCTTCCACTTAACCTATAACAATAATAACAAGTACAGAGAAATATCAAGCTGTGGAGTGAAACACACTGTGTCTACAAATTTCACGACTATATCAGAGACACCGTTTTTGTTCAACTGCCTAAATGGTCGAATTGAAATAAAATTTGATTGGTAAACTCTATTGGTCAGGTTATCCGTCCGTTTGTCATATTGTCAATTGTACAAAGTTTGCCGGCTCCGTAACATTCAATGGACATCCAAGTCAGACTATAACATACATAAAAGTAATCATCAATTTCGACGGATTGCCGAATTTTACGTTATATTGTAAGTAGAGCTATAGAATGTCAAAAGGGCGATTATACGACACGTGGCCAGCACAAATTGCAATACAACGTTTCCATGGATAATTTATTGAGAATTATCCGTTTGTTTGTCACGGCCTAATCATCATTCAAACTTTTATATCAATTTTTTAGTTTAAATACTATTGAATCGTTACATGAGAAAATGCGAAAACTGTGTCCCACCACGCACTACCCTTTGCGTTTAATTGTATAGCAATGTTGTATGAAATGGGTGGTGCGTGGTGCGGTGAGTTGTTCTAATTCACACGCTCCTGCATGTACTATAGACAATTTCTCAAAATATGTGATATGTTAGTATGTTACCAAGTGGGAACGCAAATTCTTTAAGGCGCTGTTTGTTGCATTTCTCTCGAGTATAACTTTTATGCACTATTTATTCTAGGTGGATAAAATATTATCGCTGACTAATTAATGAATTAGAAATTAAAATATTTTAATGTTAAAAACCTTAAACAAACAAAAATGCATTCATTTGTAATAATTAGCTTGAATTCAATTATTTCTTTAATTAAACGATTTCACAGCTCGATACAATAAATGTTAGCGCCGCCATAGAGCTTGCTCCCGGCGTTAGGAATTTCTTCAAATGAATCCTGGGAAATTAAAAAATTAACACTTTTACATAACCACTATGTAAATGGACGGACTATTATCGTTAATTAATGTATTCGAATATTTTAAAAGATGCTTAAAAGAAGATTACTTTTACAAAAAAGTTAATGTACTGACATGCGAAAATATTATTAAAATAAAATCGTGATTTTGAAAGTTAAAAAGTGAAATTTCTCGTAAAATTTCACAACTTAAATGATCTTGATAACCAACGAATCAATTTAACATTTTTTATTAGATGATGTTTCTTTTAAGTGCAAGGATGTATTATTTTTTATTACCTTCTAATGGTTGATTAACGAGATATTGGAGAAATATTATGTTCAGTTTGTTTGAAAGTACATATACATATATGTACTTCTCAATGTTTATGTCTTATGAATTTTTTATCAGAGAAAATATTTATTTATTATAAAGCATCATTTAATAAGTCTATAAAAATTTTATTGGTAATTTTTACGATTTATTTATGAATAATTAAAAAAAAAACAGGACAAGGACAATGCAATAATGATAACAGAAATTAGTAAATTAAATTTAATTAAATTTTATTTTATAAAAATTTTTACATAAAACATTTTCGTTTTTCTCCCATGACTTCCTGAATGTTGTAAAAAAACCGCCACCACTATTATATTATTTATCAACAAAAATAAGTCTCTTTTTATTTTATTTTTTTTATTTTACGCCTACACTCCGCGGGAACTATTAACAGCCAAGATCACATGCACTCATCTAAACACGAAAACACAATCATCACACAAGTCGAATTTTCCATTTTTGAAAAATCCTACCAACCCCAAGTTTGATTTGAACCCACGATCTTTGGAATACGAGTCGTGCTTTCACATCACTCGTTTTCCGTGCTCCTAACTGAAATTTTACTTGTATTTATATATTTTGAATATTCGCTACCAAGGCAATCGTGAGGAATTTCGATGAAACTTGGTACATATAAGTACACACTGTATTTGACTTAGCATCTCTGATCTCCTAGGGTGACCATATATCAAATTCTGGATGCCTCTCCTTCTTAATCACCCGAGATAATATAATTATACAGCTGAGTTCACTCTGCTAATAGGTGTATGGTTTCGCATGTTTTTGGCAGCACCAGGTGCGTTTAATTCACGAAAATAAACATTGCACAGTTTTAAATAGTAAATTAATCTCTGTATACTATTTATAATGTTTTATTAATATTAATAATAATTAAATAATTATTAAACAAATAACCCCGGAAATGTAGTAAAATATGTGTTTGTTCTTAACTTTTTTTTTCAATCAATGAAATTAATATCTCATGTCAGTTCAAATTTCTTTTAGTTTTTAAATCTTGAATTAATTACATTTTTGAGTGTTTCATGATTCCCAGAAATACAAAATAAACGCCCTCATTATCACTTGACATTTATCTGTACTAGAGTAACTTCAATTGTTTTCATATATATATATATATATATATAGTAGATATCTATTGTTCCTTATCATGTAAACAGTTATTTGTTTAATTAGTACAAAAAATACATGTTTTGAGACCAATACGAAAGTTGCAGGACGACGTATAATTAGCAGAGTCTGGATGAGTTCCAAAAATGCATTTTTTGTATAAATTACGTATATTATTTTTTCTCCAACCACTTCATGCCGTTAAACTACATTTTTCGCCTACCTGATCAGAAAGTGCTTTCTAAATGTCCTGTTTTGAGGGCATTTAAGGCTTCTTTGCGGGCCTCTTATGTCTAAACTTTTTACTGCCCTCTTATATCAAATACATAACCTCTATATTACTACTAGATGAAAGCACGATTTATTTATGTTAAGTTGGAGATACTGTAAAAATTGTAATTGTTTTTAAATTGTCATACTTTGACCACTCCTGTGCATTATCCTAAAAAGTTTTTAATCAAAAAATGAAAACATTAGTTTTTAACATTAAAAATAATAACTCATTCGTAAAACTTTTAGCAACGGAATATGACGGAAAATTTAATATCAAACATATTTTTACTTAACCTTTAAAAATTAAAAAACATACGTCAAATTTTTCTAGGCTTCTTAGATCATAACTTTGATTTTCATGTCTTCGTCGATAAATTTGTCGTTTGTTTTTTTCTTTTCACAGTGTCATTGTATGTATAAATGGTGGTTGTGACAATTAATTAATAAATAGAAAATTGTGATTTCAATAAATTATACAATGATAGACAACAATAACGACATTATTGAAAGCGATGAGTTGCTGTAGACCACCTGAACTTCGAGAACAAGCTACTGTCTTTTTATATATTTTTTATTATTATTTATTAGTGTTTACAAGTAAAGCCGGCTGAGCTGAGCGGCCTGGTACAGCAACAACCTTTTCTAGTGGCCTAGCCAGTACTAAACACTAAAAAGTCTAACAGTGCGACCGTGTAGGAACCGTGTGCGAAAATGTAGCAAATGGGTCTACTATAAATTGATCTAACTCATATTAATTAAAAATCATATCCTGTTCCTTCCATTTGAAGGGAAACAATGGGTTTTTGATCACAAGTAGACAATAAATGTGTTCTATCTTTGAGGAAAACTTTATTCAAATTGGATAAAAAATAAAAAAGATTAGGGTGGCGCCGCCTAATTTGCGACACACTGTATCTTAAGAAATTACTTTAATATTTTAATATTGTCAAAGAAAAGATAAATGATACGTATAGTAGTAGTATTTATAAATTGATTAACTATGTAATTAGTGTAATGTTTACATATCTTAGTGGATTATTAATAAACGCACACATGTTTAGGTACGCTTCCTCCATTATACGCGCCTGGCGCCCGCCGAACACATGCGAACTGCAACACCATATACCTAGGAGAGTAAACACTTTAGTCTTTGGAGAGTGCCGGGCAGAATTTTGTACTATTACCTATGTCGATAAAAAATCGCCACAAAATCTTAGCTTAATTAAATAACATTTACATTTAAAAGCAGTGGCGCAGCCAGAAAATCTTTTCGGGAGGGGGGGTTTATTCGAGTAAATTTGCGTAATAAATACTATCTTATTAATTTATGTATATTATTAAGAAAATAAGGAAAATCTATGATAAATACAAATATTTGGGGGGGGGGTCGACCCCCAAAACCCCCCATGGCTGCGCCACTGTTTAAACGTCGCGAGTCTTCGCTCGGGGCTTCAAGTTTCAAAAAATACAAAACATTTGTATTTTTATCGAATTTTAAATTTATTTTTGTCTTTTGGGTGTTACCTGTACTGATTTTTCTTTTGGTTTTTAATTTTAGAAAATTATAAATAAATTCTAAACATTAATGAAACATGCATCTTTTAAAGAGTTAAAAAATTGCAAAGATATAAAACTATGACTAACTTGGCAGCGGTAAGGGGAACTTCTCGAACTAAGCTCCCGCCACACATTATTTTTGGAGAGTGATAGATTTAGAGAAACTTTGAGATTTTTCAGGCAGTGATACCAGAAGTCGCGTTCGTAAATAAATTAATATTAATTGTTATTTAATTAATACTAATCAATTAATAAGTGAATATACTATAATTAGTAATTGTAAGACGTCATCAAAAGTAAATAATAAAAAAGACACAAACAAAAAAGTATGATAAATGACATTTATTAAAGAAGATGGCATGGCCCTGTGGTAAGCGCGCTGGATTTCCGATTACAAAACCCGGGTTCTATCCCCGGTTCAAGTAATTTTTCTTTTAATAAAATATTTAAAATATTTTATAAGTAACCATTTTTTATAGATAATATTTATAAAAAGAAATAACTTACAATTAAATATTAATATGGTAATGTATAATCAATTAGTTTTATTTTTAATTAACATAAATATTATATATATGTATTTAAACAATGACTATAAAATTAAGAGATAATTTTATGTAACTATTCTTTTTTATAAATACCTATTATATTTGTAAAACATTAATAAAGAAAGAAACAAAAAGGATGATAGATGGTTTTCATTAAAGACATAAAAGGCATCAACAGACAGCATGGTCAGGTGGAAGGATCGCTGGATTACCGACTACACAACCACTGTTCTATTTCCAGTTCGAATAGTTTTTTTTAATAAAATAATGAATATATTTCATAAACATTTTTTTTAAATTATATTATAAACAAGAATAATTACATAAAATGATCCCTTAATTTTATAGTATTGTTTAAACTACTTATATATAATATTTATATTAAATTAAGAAATAAAACTAATTGATTATACATTACCATATTAGTATTTAATTGTAATTTATTTAACTTTGTTAGTAGTAACTTAGTTGTAACTTTTTTATAAATATATAAAAAAATTGTTTATTCATGAAAACATATTAAATATTTTATTTATTTAAAAAAATAACCCCAACCTGGGATAGAACACAGATTTCGTAGTCGGAAATCCAGCACAGCCACCTTTCAGCCAAGCTGTCTCTTGACCTTGGCTTCTTTTTGAATGTCATTTATCATAATTTTTGTTTGTTTCTTTTTTATCATTAATTACTTTTTGATGATTTTACAATTACTTATTACAGTACTAATATAGATCTTCGAAAATCTGTAATGCCGAGTATCGGCTTTTAAATTACTTTGATAATATTATTTACACTAACGAATAAAACTCGATGTAGCGCGATTCTATAAATAACAGAAATTCCAAAAACTTTTGTTTCTGTAATAAGTAATAACTATCCCTTTGAATTTATATTAGAGGTAAACTCGTGTATATGTGGAAAGAACCTCTTCGCGAGCATTCGAGAGAGCTCTTAAGGTGAATAATACCTAGTGGACGTCGTTAAGTGCTACCGGCCTAGGTCATAAAGACGTATCTACGGAACACCTTGCAAAGATAGTTGCTACCGGTTGAGCATACAAACATGTAATTTTATTAATATCTTTTCGTCAGAACTTTGTAAAAATTCCTAAATTTCTTCTTTTCTCAATGGGAATTTCTTAAGATTGATTTCTGTTCCATCTTCAGTTTCGTTTTCTAGATCTACTTCTGCTGATGCTAAAATATTTTGTACTACCTTGAGTTTCCTATCTTCGGTAGTCAATCGTCAAATACTACGAATGAAAACATTCGTCAAGCTATCATAGACGGAGCAGATAATTTTCCTGATACATAAATCCAGTATTTTACAATGACGCATGTTATTTGAAATCATTACTTTCGTCGCAAGTGCGCTGTCTCGTCAATTTTTTCGCTCGAGGTCAAGATTAAAATATAATACAAAAGACTATCCATCCCATGCATGTGCATGCATGGAACAATATTTTCGGTATTCGTTTACACAAAATTGTAAAAAGTTAGCTTTGACAGCTGTCAAATTAGATACAGAAGCGAATGGTGTAGTATATTTTGTTATACTATACCATATTCTAGTTCGCTTGTAAGCAACTGTCATAGATCGTTCAGCTATTGGTCCCGAAGACACTAATGCACATGCGCATAGCATCGCATCACAACACAGCTATTTAGAACAGAATCCAGAAATTGCATTAGAAATATTCTAATAGCAAGAGAATAGATAGAAAACAACAAGATTGGCTTGTTGTATAGTTTCGAACTTCCAGCCCCAAGCGCAAGGTGTTAATATAATTTTCGATTGGACTAAAACTTGGTAGGTATAAATTATTTTTTGATCCATTGGAACAGAATTCCACCCGGCATTCCCCAAAATTTGAGGATTTTTTAAATTTAAATACAAAATGCATGGCATTGACTGAAAAGTCTAAGTCTAAAAATATTTACTTTTTTTTTGTTATTCTTTGAAGGTATGGTCATAACGGCTATGCATTATGGTTTCTTAATTAACTCTACTGCCACAATTAATAGAATCTAGGAAACTGCATAAAAGATTAATGAGTGTTCTATTCTATAATATAAGCTCACTGCTGGCGCCCTGGCAGTTCTCAATTATAATTTATTGTAGTCTTGAAATTGTGAAGAAACTGCAAAAATACTTTTGCATTGAAGAATTAAGTGATATGGAAAAGTCGTTTGAAACGCAGAATTAAGCAAGAATTTCATAAAGAATTGTTATAACATTCATGCTGATTGTAAGTATAAACAGAGTTGCATAGATGCATACGTATGTATGTAGTACGTAGCAGAATCAAAATGCTTCTGTAATTGTAGCAATCAATTTCATAATATTTATCAGGGTATAAAAATTTGTTTTAAAAAAATATACATCCCGAATTTTATATGCATAAGCAATAGTTTTAAAACACATAAATCTTATTTTGATCATAAATGTTTAGCAACGTATTGGATTTCCTCAGCAAAAAATTGCAATATCCTTCTATTGTTTGTTTATTGACCAACATTCTTTTATATTACCTACTGCTTTAAAACACTGAAAAGATTTTAAGTGCTAGATAAAAAATATTTATTAGGGGAAACCTGGAAGGGCCTGTATTATTGCCATTCACTATACCGATAAACAAAAATTTAGGAAAATTCAGATTTTTGAGCATCCAAGCAAGTTATTATTATTTAGTGCTAGATTTTAAATAGAATAAAACTCAGCAGCAGTACTTTAAAAGAATGTTAATCAGAATATAAAAAAACAGGGCAACACTAAAAGTTTGCCCAAAAAACCTTTCGGCCCGCTAGGTATTTTTGAATGGTGGACAACAATTTTGCGAAGGTTAACCAGAGAGATTGGGAATTTAATAGTGACCTTGGATCATGAACTTGATATTTAACTCTCTGGAAGAGATTTATGATTTAACCACATACTTAAAAGATTAGCTGGTTTAGCCAAAAATGTACATCTAGAGAGAAACTGTAAAGTGTAAATTATTCAAATTAACTTCCACAGGTTGTTAAAGCATTCTTCAAGGTTGCATTTGCACAATGACTCAATCATCTCTTTGTTATTTATTTAAAGGTGGTTCTCTCTTTCACTATGCCAATAAAATTCTTCAAAAGTTAAAAGTGCTTGTCGAAAAGCCTGATTTCATTTTTATTATGTGACAGATTACATATACGCAATCATTTATTAAAAATTATCTCTGATGAGAAATTAGAAAGTATTCAAAATTAAACTTTCAAACTGATCAAGTGATGATACTACAAAAACATTTAAAAAGGTAGGATTGCCTTTTATAGAGTTTCTATTAAATAATAAAGAAAGTATCAAGTTTATTTTTTATTATTTAATAGTTTCAATTAGTTAAAGGTTAGACCAAAAATCTTTTGAAGCATCAGAAAAACACTTTAAATAGTAGATTGTAAAATCCCTTCTATTTGATATTCAATACAAAAAACCTTCGTAAGGTCAAGAATGTTTTAATGGCTCGTACTCTAAAACATAATTATTTTTATGTGGGTTCTTGGACTATTGGTCCGTGCATACTAATTATTATAACGGCTCCATAGCAGCCAGAGGATTGAATATAATTGTTTTGTATCAAAACAATTTAATCTTCTTTAGTTATAAATGTTAACACTTTTTATGTTGAAACGAAACTAAAAAAGGTTTAATTTGACCAACACACCTTTATGTAAATGTAGAATACATTTTTAGAAATGTAGAAAATGTCAAATGAGGGAACTGTAACATATATTGTAACCTATATAGCTGAACTTAGAATTTGAAGCATATTCAGAAAGGCTCACACTGACATAATCATTCGGTCTATATGGGTTTTTGATATTTTGTGCTATAATTATATGCCTTCGAATACTAGCCACAAAGTTTGAAACATTCTTAATATCTATCTCAGTCCCTCTGTAGATCAATGTAATATGTAATTCAATTGAAATGACCAAATCTATTGCCCACAAAGAAAATGATCAGTTATGAGGTTATACTGCACAATTATTAGCAATATTATAGTAAATTATTTTTTCCTAGTAACTTGTAATAATTGTTCTTACAGACTATGATGCAACTTCTCATTTATATACATAGGTGGCAGTCTACAAATTTAAGTTAATCAAGACGGAATGACTTACCTGATGCTAGCAACTAGGTTTGGAAATGGTGAAACTTAGAACCAAGGCTTTAAACAATCTGGACGATACTGTCAAAAGCTGATTTGGCAATATGCATAAATTGTTATGTATGTACATAACCACAATGCACTGCTATGAACATTTGTGATGAACGATAATAATGTACATACAATGACTTGTTAATTTATGTTGGCAATACTTTCAGTTGATGTTTACGATTATACATTCAAAGTTTTATTGCAGCTTTATTAATTGTCTTTTTTCTTTACATTGTTTTTTTAATTGACGAGTCTTTTTGATAAAGATTTCTTTGTAAAGCAAGTTGACAAACAAAATATTTTTACAGATTAATCATAATTTTCCATTACTTACTTTTTGAAATCAATGAGAGTAATACGTTTGAAACAACCATTCACAGTAACATTAATTTTAGGTTTTTAACTAAAAACCGAATAGCAATACTTAAATTAGAACAAAAATTATTTTTTACACATTAAACTTTATTAATTGTCTTAATGATTTCTATTTATCTTATATTGCTTATTAAAAAGTAAACTGCAAAACTAAAACTAATTGCTTGTAGAATATTTCACAAATTAAAGTTGGTAGCAATAAAACATTTAAATTGTTTTCGCTTCATACAAGCCCCCTCTCAAAAAGTATTCCTTATTGTAGCATTCACTAAATGTCTTGATTTCTATGTGTCCATTTATAGAGGTATACTATATGTAATTTCTATTTTGAGTTAGGTCTACTAATAAAAACTTTTCCTATTGGCGTGCCCACCAGAATAAGAATATAATTTTGATAGTAAAATTTATAATAATTCAGCACAATTACTATTTTTTATTTTTATTATTTAATACACAATCTATTTCGAGTTATTAAACCGGAAACAATCCTAAACAAAAAAACTTATTTTTAAATTATTTTTTGTTTAATATTTTTAAAGTATTGTGTTAAAGTACAATGGGCGTACTTAAAATTTAAAATGCGATTTTCTTGAAAACTAGTAGGAAGATCACATGTTCATAAGGAAAATATGCTTTAAATCATTACAGCTACCCCCCATTACGAGGTTTCTAGTTATATCAATTACACCCTGTACAGAATATCAGAGTTCTAATGCATCTAAGGCAATCTAGAGTTCTAGAGATCTAAGGCATCCACAATTCAATACAATCAATCACATTCTTTTTCATAAAGAGACTATTTATTGTCTAGACTAATTTACTTATTAACATTGTCAAGAAAATTGTAGCTATATCACGCTTATTTATCTCAAATTCCGATATCCGAATTTTTCCACGCCACATACCAATAAGTTTCTGAAAATACATACTCGAAATAGAGATCAAAATATAGAAATGGTAAATTTGACTTCCTGGCCTATTAGAAGTAGAATGAGTCACATATCGTTGGAAAGCCAATGATCACTATTAGAACAATCTTTCGAACTTACCATATCAATAACTTTACTAATTAATAAAATATCTGTTTTCTCCACAAACAACCCACAAAATATTATTTGTGGAGAAGACTGAGGTGTTTTATTAATTTGATTAAACTACTCAACTAAAATGGATTTTCAAAAATTTAAAAATAATATTTTTAAGAGAAGAAAAGTCGTTAAAAAGTGTTCTAAATTGGTAAAAAATGTTTGTTAGTGTTCATCTTACTCTAGTTAGAGTAAATAAAACGAATTGACACCAATATACACTTAACAGTGTATTTGACAAAAGAAGCATGTGCGCTATAACGACACTAGCAAAAAATGGCGACAATCAACTGTCTAATGTATTTGACTTAGACTAGTTATAGCTGTTGAAACTTTGCAATTTCAAAAGTTACTAAAATTGGTGGGAATTTCAAAATTTTACAAATCTTTAAATAACTTAATGTAGCTATACAATTTAAAACGTACTGAACAACTACGCAAAGTTTAGAGATCAAAATTAT
Organism: Agrypnus murinus; assembly: GCA_929113105.1. Lineage (NCBI taxonomy): Eukaryota > Metazoa > Arthropoda > Insecta > Coleoptera > Elateridae > Agrypnus > Agrypnus murinus. The sequence continues at coordinate 39,319,451 of OV816023.1, read as the reverse complement.
TTTAACTAGACCAAAATCAGGTATCTGTACATAAATAATAGTACATACCTACATTAAGTAGTAGATTTGTAAAATTTTGAAATTCCCGATAATTTTAGTAACTTTTCAAATTGCAAAGTTTTAACAGTTTAACAGAACTAAAGACTTGTTAGTGCAAATATGTCCACGTCTTTTTACTACGTGTGAATGTGAAACGTCGCAATTTTAATTTAATAATTAATCTAAGGAAACTTAAAACAATTTTACATTTTAAATATTTTATTAATACATGTATTATTTTATAATTTTAGCAATTAATGTTACTTATGATGAGTAAGACGGGAGCACTTGGAAACTTATAAGACATGTTCAACAGTAAACTATTCAATATTGATATCCAACGGAGTCGTACTTTTTTCAATAACTAATATTTAGTGTTTTATTTCCAAACAATAAACATAGATATTAAGAAATTAGGTAAATAAAAGTAATAATTATATCTAATTCGCAGAACAGGAGAATAATTACATGATAATTGTAGTAATTTTGAACTTTGGTGGAGTTCAAGGAGTGCTGCAAGGGAATCTCCTAATAGAAATTCATGATAGTTAGCATGCAGCACGAGCAGTAGTTCATTCTAGCAACAATTAACAACCGTACCATAGACCAAGAAAAACAATTTTGAATTAAAGTTTCCGAGGTGTCCTTTAACCAAAATAAAAGTGTCCCAACTGGGTTATATTTCTTCAATACGTTCTTATGTTCTAATTGTTTATAGCAGCGTATCCCAACCGCCGGTCCGCAGAAAAATAACAGTGTTTTTCAAAATTTTACTAAAAGAATTTGTTTAATTCGTCATATCCTGGAGCTAACGTGGGGTCAAATCGTTTATCGAAGTTGACGATATTGATAGGGTAGTAATAGGTAATCTTCCATTTTAGTATTTTTAGACCGAAAGAATTTTTGTCTTGCGTCCCCAATTAACGCGAACGATCAAAATCCAGATTTCGCAAGACCGAAAAACTTTCTTCGAACCGGGCCGTTTTTGTGTGTCGATGCGTTGGGTAGAGGTCTCGACCGTCTCCGGTAAACCGTTTAAGCGAAGGCGGCAAAAAACTGTCTCCGCCTTACGGTAGGTAGGAGCGAAAATCTGACCTCGGAATCTTTGTCAGCGCAGTTTCTACCGGAAAAGTTTTTTGCCTACACTCTTCCGGGAGCGGGAGCTAGGGCTGACATGGGGTTTTTGATGACGATCGAACATGTGTTGGCGGCATTTGATGTCACGCGGCCTGCTACGAGCGGTGAATCTATTGGTTTTTCTGTATTTATAGCCTTCTCAGCTCTATGGAGCTCCGCCCGTTTTCGAGTGACGGTATCTCGGAAACCATAGGAGCCAAAACGACTACCTTGGGCATCAAACAATGGGCAATCTCAAAATGTTTCCTCTTCAAATGCCGTGTAAAACCATAAGAAAAAAGTTACAGCCAAAAACTCGAAATTTCTTATTTGTTTTTCACCCGAGAATCGTGTTAAAGTAATATTACCGCCACCGGCCTAATCGGGCTCCTAAGTAGAAATCAGTTTTAGAGATCTTATACGATTTCCTCCTGGGTTGTTTGAGCCTATTCTCGACCGCCCATTTCTGTTTTTGATCGCCGCTCCCGAGACCCACTCGCCAGCGTTTTCGGCTATATCTCCGCTCCCTGTCTCGAGATATCTTGTTCTGGTTTTGAACGATGGACCGCCCTATGTGTGTCGGACCCGGTTATGGTTTTCGGCGCCTGATCCCACTCTGCCATCGTTTCTCGATGTTCGTTTGGCGACAAGAAAAAACCCTGGCCTCTCGAAACCCGTGCGATTTCGGGTCGGTCTCCGTTTTGGTTGTTCGAGGTTTGGTATGCGGAAAGCGGATGAGGTACAAAAACCGACTTTTGTTATTATAAAGAATGGGATATTTAATTATTTTAGATTCTTCTTGTACAGTGTAAAGTAAACTTATTTTTATAAGATTTATTTTGCGATTATTTTGTTTTCTTTAATTTCTTGCCTTACCGGTCCGCAAGCAAATGCTACGTCGTTTGGCGGTCCGCGAACGAAAAAGGTTGGGAATCGCTGGTTTATAGTATATACTTTCTATGTATGTTTGCATTGTAATAAATAAATAAACCACTTATTTTATTATTGACCTTGACCTTGGAAAACTACACTATATTCACTCTAAATTTTAATCTAAATAGAAAACAAATTATACAACAGTTTTATAATAATCCACTTTAAATAGGCAATATTTTTCCCAGGTATAGTAAAAGATTCAAAAATCAAGAGTAAATTCTTACTCCGAAACGATTAGAAATTTGTCTGTTTTAGAGTAAAAGAGTTACCATAAATAGGCGAGTGTTCGAATTTGATATTATTTTTTTACGTGGGGTGATACATTAATTGCGTAAATTTGATTGATCAATTAAAACATTTTTACCACTACTTTGTTGGTGAACTTTCTAGAACCCATTGCCAGATTGTTGTAAAAGTAATTTTTAGTATAAATCCTATACATCTTACTTCGATCGTACTTGATTACCAAGCTACAGAATTTCAAAGACAGCTTTAAATAAGCTTTCATAGCCATCACTCTATACTCACTAGTTGCTAAAAAGTTTAATTTGTAGGAAACTTTATTGTCTATTATACTGGATGTGGTTTGAATGTTTCCAATAGTTTCTTAGAAATTGATTTGCAGATTCTACCCAGTTTTGAGCAGATCTGTTAACGATCTATGAGCTCCTTCAGTTGTTACACCGACTTCTATTTATACTTCAAAAAGTCCTACATCACGCATGTCCATTCACATCTTCTCTTTCTAATGTTTTCTAACCGTAAGATTGGGAATATGTACAATTTTTAAACTTTGGCATTTCTACTAGTTTTGACAATGACGTCCATAGCAATATTTGAAGATGAAAATTAAAAAAAAGGTAGCACCTACGAAATAACTGTTCAAGTGGGAAATATGCACACTAACGGAAGTGACTGGGAATCCAAATTAATGTGTGCATGGTTTGGCCAACTCTTGAAGAAATATTTCCATGGTACATTATTAAGTGCAAAATTGCAATTTGAAAGCATTATCTAAACGAAATTTGAAATTATAAACAGTTATACTATAGATATGTTCAAAATGTCATCCATATTTAGTATACATATTAATTAGAATAGAATAAAAAGAAATTTGCATAAAATTCCCACAACATTCCACTTTAGATTTTTGTAACTATCATCAAACGTTAAGATCAGCAAACCTATTATATGGATATAGACATAATCTCGCGTTTAAAGTCTAAACTAGAAACGGTATGTGTTAAAGCTACTGCTCACGAGGATTTATTGTGAATTAACAATTCTGCCAACTATCATTGATATCTCACTAATTATGTAAAATGTATATTACGTGCAGAGCTTCTGTCAGGCGAGCCACAATAAGAATGTGTTGTCCAAGTTGCGAGGTAAGACGCGAACGTTGAACTCCGTTCAGTTCTATGCGATGATACACAGATCTATCTGTTCCTGAATATTAGTACTATCTTATATTTGCTAATAGTTATGGACATCCTCTAGAAAAAAAGGCTTCGACAAATAATTAAATATTCTCAAACAGTTACGATTCAATAAAGCTATTAACACAAAGACCTTGTGTTTATTTAGGTGAACTCGTTTTATGAAGTTATGATTATGATTAAACTTTCTGTATACATAAAAATATACTTCCTAATCGTCATGTCCGACACATTTATAATTATGATTAGGTCTTATTCTAATTTTTCTAAAAGTCGGAAAACTGCTTTTGATAGTCCTCACTTCAAAAACTGCATAAGTAATTTTTTTCTCGGAAATGTGGAATTTGCCGGAAATGATATCTTTGAAGGAAGTTATACAGTGTATTCCCAGATGAGGTTAACATGAGGGAAAAAGTTTTATTATTGATTTTTTTTGACAAAAGTAACTCTTTATGATGGCTAACTAAAGTAATTATTTTGCTTATGTTATTAAAAAGTAGAACAAAACTTCAATATTACTGACAATAAAATAAAAATTCCAAAAAAAAACATCATTTTCCAAGGGAAAAACAACCAATTTCACTGAAAGATCTTGGTGCGATGCTTGAATCAATGCAGTAACAATCAAGTAGTAATGTTAAGCAATAGCATCACCTTGTTTTATTTTTCATACGATTTATTCAAAGTAGGTGATATGATTGGTGAAATATTGAACTCAGTCGTTTTGCCACGCATTTTTTTAATTTTCTACCTTACTATAAGTAATATTCATTCTGTTATACTTTACCCAAACAATTTTACCCAAAGAATAACTTTTTGCCATAAAATCAATAATAAAAAAGTTTTTCCTCTTGTGAACCGCATCTGAGGACACACTGTATGTTCACTAGAAAACCTACATTGCACCTAGCTATAAAATCTAGCCCTTTCATTTGCGATTTATCATACATTATTATATAAACAACATTAGTCAGTGACATGCAATTTTTGTATTGCTTTCTGTAAAATCTTAATTATATGACTAATGCAGTTGTTAGAAAGACCGATTCAATTATTGTTCCTGTTAAAATTAGTTATTATTCTATTAATTTTTTTGCGTTAAAGAAATAGTTATTTTTTCAATTAATACAAAAATTATATATTTTGGGGCGAACAAGAAAATTGTCGGACGACGCTCTAACAGAGTCCCGCAATCTTAGGAATCCCAAAAATGCATTTTTTGTATGAAATAAACATACTATTTTTCCTCCAACCGCTTTTAACTAGAAAAACTCCGTGAGATATCCTAATAAACAATTTTTGTGTTGTAAAGGTTCTCGAAATATCACTATCACCAAATTATAAAACCTTTGGTAATATAAATTGTTGATGACAACGTTTCAGTTACCCCCTAATAACGGTGATAGAAATATAACTGTTACCTTTATATAACTTCTTATAGACCCTTTATAGGCCTTATGCGCATTTAAAGTTATCTAACAAAAGTGATACGGATGTAACTGTTACCTTTATATAACTGCTTATAGTAGACTACTTTATAGGCATTATTTAATCAAGTAACGAGAATGTTTTTGCAACCTTTATAAACCTTTTTATAATGGTAACCACAACGATTACGCACCCGTATCGCTTTATTAGTGATCCTGCTTGCTCTTGCACTTATCACTATCCTCTATAGTATTTTATTATTTGCAAGTTAGTGGGAAACTAAGTTAATTATGGAATATAACATCTCCACAGAACAAGTCTCTTCTTTCGCATACAAGATGTATTCCTAATATAAAAATTCACTGATATTATTGAGGCTCTCATGCAGACATTTGAAACGACCAAAATTGTACTGCAATTCTTTATGGACTGTATGATTTTCATTTGTACCTCGAAAAAATTAGAGCGTCGGCAATGTCATAAATATTTTTAAATCTCAGTAAAAATTTTTTTAGGTAGTTTCCACATAAATGCATCAAAAATATGGCGGGTGTATCTAAAAGAGCCAAGTGAACATTATAAATCCAATATGTAACTTTTAGTGTACTTATAAATACACCTAAACCTCTATATAAATTTAAGGAACAATACGGCACTAAGGTGTTGTTATATAACTTTTTAAGGCGTTTATAGTTACCAAAAGTGACGTTATATAACTTATGGTAACGCTTCTCACTGTGAGTGATAATAATATCCTAAAGTACGAGCCGCCACATTTTCAACATTCATAACCTCGCAAAAGTATTTCGCACTATGTCGTTTGTTGTGCTGGATTATTGTGTGAAAATGTCTTTTAAAATAGTACAAACAAATGAACCGGGACATAACTTCTATGTATATTCTCCCACCAGAGCACACTTTAAACATTGGGTTGACTATTGAAATTCGCAACTCTTGTAAAAACGTAAAACATAGTTTTCTATCAAATTTACAGAATAAAAGTAATTTACCTTTTACAAATGCTCTTGCAGGGGAATCACAAATAAAGCGCGGAACATTTCTGTATACAAAGATCTCTCCTGTTCCATTTGGATCTAACTATAGGAAATGCATTTGGTCTTAGGATTCTTGCTCTAACAGTGTGCGGTATTTTCATGGATCGCTCATACATAAGGTCTTCAGTCATCTCCCCATTACTCAAACAAAATTTTCAAATAAAAAATATTTTTAAGTAATACATTCAAAACAATTAAAAGCTACTGATTGGCTTAGTAAGATTAACCATGAATCAATGACAAAATATCCATTCTTAGACAAATGATCAATATCTTATGTTTTTGACTCAATACATGTGTGATATAGGATAATATTAATTATCGAAATTTATATTAAGATTAACTACTATGATCCATTTAATTTTATTATAATCAGAATTGTGTAAAATTATGTTAAAATTCAAAGGTTCTGTGGTATATTACAACCATGCAAGATCTTTCGTAAATCATCGTTATATAAAGTATTTTTTCCCAAATGAGTGTAGTGTATCTAATCCGATGCAGCCACCCTCCCTCAAAAAACAATTGTTTGGGGTCGGGAAACCTAGAAAAGAAGAATTCTTCATTGTCACATGCTGTATCGGATGTTTAATTCAAACTGGAACATTTTTTGAGTATTTCTTTGAAGCCGTTGCTCAAAGTATGTGTCCTAATAAAAAGCATCCCAACACAGGGCAAAATTGGAAGAATTTGATTTTTGTTTTCTCGCAAAATCTTGTCTTTTATCGTGGATTCATGACTTTCTAAAGCTACTGCTCACGCTGTTCGCCTCTGAAAGTATCACAATAATTCAGGCTGTATTTCTGCCCTCAATAAATATACTATTGCAGTAATACACTTCTCCTACACTACCTTTGATTATCTCTCACCACCTTTGGATTAAAATTAAGCTTTGTTTTGCGTTTCATTTTGATATGGGTTTTGCCACGTCTAAAAAATCTGAAGATACTTTTAAACTTTACAAAACCAACAATTGGGTGATATTTTGCTGCAGTTTCCTAGTTTTAGTATCTCAAGAGAAAACTAAAAGTAATTGATATACTGAATTTTAAGAATACATATTAGTAAATTATATATGATATATAAGTAATAAGGGCAAAATTGATCCGAATTAGGTCAAGTATCAAAAGCTACCAAAAGATGGGGGAAAGGTACTATATCGAATATTGAGTTCCAACTTGACCTTGAAACCTTAAAATATAAATACACGAAAACAATACCATGTGGTTTAAAACCCTCGATGTGTTTTAAATATAATAATTATAAACTCGTTCTTAATTAATTATAAAATCAATAATAAAAGTTTTGTAATGGAAAATTATTTAGGTACATAGGGACTTACCCGAAAGTATTAAAAATTAAAATAATTCTTCCTTCTATGACTATATGTTATCTTTGAACACTAGCGGTAGTTAGATATTATGTTATGAATTAATAATGAATTACTGTTAGTCACTAGAGGATAGTACAGCATACGGGGCATTGTCAAGAAGGCGGGAGCTTTTATTATTAATAATTTAGTAATACTAAAATATAATAATTCGTGCTTATGAAAGTCTGCGACAGTAATACAGCACAATGGATGGTTATTTAAGATGATTATTGTTTTTGTTGATGTAAAGTTCCGGTATTTGTATTAATATATAAATACATCCCACTTCCATTTCTTAGAACTATAGAGTGCTGTTAAAAAAATAAATGGAGAAATAAATAAAATGCAATTCAAATAATAAGCACTATATATGCTAAAAAACCTACCTACCTACATCTTTTGTTGTGATGTAAAGACATTTGTAATTCAAATAACGTGCAACATAAAAGGGATTGTTCCCTTGAACTTAAAGCTCACTACATATAAAATATTTAAATTATTTTTAACAATAAGCTAGAGATGAACTGAATTATTTTATGCTAGAAATGGTTTCTCATATTACAAAGCACAGACAAAAAGTCTTAATTGAATAGTCATTAAAACACGTGACCTATGTGTCAAACCATTACATAACCTAAAATAATACTGGATTAAATTGTTTTCAAGAAGGTGACTCTATAAATCAGTCCGTAAAACGTTTTTAATCAAACAACTGTTGATAATTTCCTTCCGCATACATGTATACATGGTCACTTTTATTTAGGATATAAATCAAATAATCAATATACCATCTATTATACTACATAATAACCGTAACTAGGTGTGCCAACTGTCACAATAACAATAAATGGTAAATAATTCTTTACACCGTTGTTACCTAATTCGATTACTATTACGTACTGTTTTAGTTACAATGTTATATCTCGTGTAGATTTAGAAATATTCTAATTTATTTTATTATTCAGACTTACTTTTTCTGTCTCTTATTTATTATTATCTTCTGATTATTATCTGGTATAACAATTTACAACATAGTACCCATATACGTCTATGAATTTCTTTCTATCTTGTTATACCGTTCTATACAGAAAAGTTTAGGTTTAACCATTAGTTTTGTCTATTTCTAATAATTTGTTTGCTACTAAAATTGAGTTCTATACTCCTAAAGAATAAAAAGCATCTTATCGACGAACAAAAAGTTCGTCTCTGAATTCGTGAAGTCTGTCTGTCTGTCGCCTTTTACCCTGTTTACTTTTTTGAATTTTGGAATCTTATAGTACATCAAATTCTAAGAAACTTTTGGTTGAAACATTTTTTTGTATCTCTTCGGGAAAGTGGTCAAAATGACCACCGAAAATTTCGGTAAATTTTTGTATTTTTTAAAAATTTACGAAACAATAAACATTTTTAGCAACAAAAAAAATTCGACAAAAAATTTTGTTCGTCATGGCAATGACTGCGCATTCTCCACTGGTTTTACTATTAAAGATAAAGGTAGAGTTATAGGTTTCAAAATAACGGAAAAAATAGTCTATTGAAATATATCACAAAATACAGCAATCCATTTAAAAAATTGCAAAACTTGAATTTTGAAATTTCGATATTTAAAAATTATTTTAATCACCCTGTATAAAAAATTTACTTCTAACACCTGCATGGAATAAATTGATCTTAGTAACACCTCGCCCAAGTTTCACAAAAAATGAATAAAGGATGGCGTAGATATTAAAGTATCAATATTAACAAAAAAATACTTTAAAAAATCATAACTTGGCAACGTCACATCTAAGGGAAAAAACATTCAAGGATTAAATAATGAACTTAAAGAGGCATCATTTCCATTAAAAAATACCCTTTATTATGAGCCACACTTTTTTGAAACACCCTGTATATATGCAACTAATTTTAAAATGTGCCTTCTTTAACCTCACTAACACTCCCTCAATTGGATTTTTTATCTGGGTAACGTTAAACCTGATCAATCAAATAACTGAGTACTAGATGAACACCCTGTATTTATTTAACCTGTAAAAAATTAATCTCTGTTAAATATCTATCACTTTTTGCAAATAGTGAAAATAATTTTATTTCTATTTTGCGGTTATTACAATAATTATTTTGATTTTATTTTTTACGTCAATTTCGTTATTTTTTAAAATTTTCACACCCCACTTGAACCAAAATACAATAAAGAGGAAAGTCCATTCTATCCCCGTTTTTTTTCGGATTTTGAGGAAAAAGTATTTATCATGAAAAAAGTAGAAAAACATAGAAAAATCAATTGATTTGTAAAAAAATCCTAAAATATTACCCAGCGTAATTCTAAAAAGAATCAAAAACGCTTATTTATGGTACTTCACTTTTTGTTTCATTTTAATAGATGAATTAATACGATCAAGAGACGAATAATTGGAAATCAACTTCCTTTGAACTTTTTGTAGTTATAATGGTGTCAAAAGAGGCCACTGCGGCCTCTACATTTGCTAAATACTAAACGCGCGATATTGTTTTGCACGTGGTTGTGACGTAGTTCTAGTAATTTTTTTAAATTATGAAATATTTAATATATTTTATAAAGAATTTTCTCAATTCAACAATTCAATCTTAAATAGTATATTACATTACTAGTGTGGAAAGTGAAACTTTTCGTACGCACGAGTGTGAATTGACGCACGAGGCGTAAGCCGAGTGCGGAAATCACACGAGTGCAGAAAAGTTACTTTCCAACGTGTAATGTACAATATTTTTCCTACGACCCCACAAATTTCAAATGTTTAAAAATTTTGATTTTTTAAAATTTTCAAGAATATAATTGTTGAAGATTTTAAAGCAAAATTTTTATGGTTAGGTTTAACAGAGAAAATCACACTTAAAGTTAATTTTCTTAAGCCATTTATTTTTAGAATATAAAGTTTAATTTTTTAAACAATTTAATTTCACAATATGAATAATTATAACGAAATTTCTATCAAAACATTTCCAGAAAAATAAAATTAAGTTATCTTGACAACTTAATTTTATTTTTCTGGAGCTGAATTATGACAATTGTTAAAGTGAATGGGTGTTTGTTAACATTTTATTTAATAGATTCTTTTACTAAATATAAATTTCAATTTTAAAAACTCATATATTCATAACTTATTTAAACATAGTATAAAATTAAACCTTGGGTTTAGCAGCAAAATTAATTAAATGAATTACTATTACAATTTATAATATAATAATTTCAGAGGCACATAATTTATTTTTTATTTATATTTAATATCTCCATAATTAACAAATATAACTTCAACTAATAACACAATGCCAGGTGTGAAAGAGGTTGCCTAACTAAATTATTTGAAATTACTCTTATTCTTCTCCCATTTGGCATCGCTGATTTTAATCTTGGCAAACTTGCTTCAATAATTTTCATGTATTATAGGGAGGTTACGTTAGGTGTAATCTATTAGATATTTCTTTTTGATAGCTAAAATAACTAATTAAACATTAATTAAAGTTATATTTATAAGAAAAGAATAGATACATAATGGTTAAAATGCTTCTCAAAATTGGATTAAACATTAATGTCATCATTTTAATGTAAACAAAATTCATGGATTTCTAGATATTGTTTAGCGTGACGTATTTTCATAACACACACGTGTGTTATGTTCCTAACATACGCGTGTTATATGACTCACTTTCTTAATGTCGGTAGCGTTTGCTATTGTTCACTTTCGTATGGGGTCGTAGGAAAACATATTTTCTGCAGGGGTGATTTGTAGGCAAATAACTTCTCAAAATATAATCTACAATAAAATTACAAATAAATCATAATATATCACCACCAAGGCCACGCGAGACTTGTAATTACAAAACGCAAGTTCTAATCTCAGTTTGGGTAATTTTTTTTTATAAATATTTAATATTCAACAATTCAATTTTAAATAATTTTTTCTGTAGGTGTGATTAGTATGCAAATGACTTCACAAAATAATATAATCTATAATTAAATTACAAATACATACAAACCATAATGTATCACCACCATAGCTGTATGCAGAGCACGCTAGACAAACCGCAAGTTCTAATCCCAGTTTGGATATATTCTTTATAAATACTTAATATGTTTTATAACATAAATAAACAATTTTTTTCAATTCAATTTTAAAAACCGGAATAACCCGCACTGTAAAAAATGAGGTAAAATTACCTTGGGAAAGAGGTAACTTTTCGCTATTATTTGCGGTATTTTTACCCTAAAATTAATTTTACCTATACATTTAGTAGTTTTACTATTTGTGGTAAAATGCCCTGTAATTATGTAAAATTATACAAATATAAGTAATTCTACTACAATGAACTGGTTAAAATCACTATCCATAATATAAATTTACATAACTCAGACAATTTTTTCCTTACAAATGTATAATTGCTCAATAACTTAATTCATTTTTAGTGTAATATTAAAGATAAGATGAACTTGAACAAGAATAGTGTAATTTTACCCTTAATATGTTTTTAACCGTTGAGATGCTATTTCGCTGATCGCACTTGTTTGTGACCTTCGTTTCGTGAAAGAATTCAGGAATCCATTATGAACAGTCCAAATAGGCTTTTTGGGGAATGGTCGGAATGGTGTGTACCATTCTTTTATGATTTCGGCGAGGCGTACTCTATCGATACCGAACGAAGTGTTCATTGCTCATTAATATTTTGTTTTTCGTTGTAGTGTAGTGCGGATTTATTAAAGGCAAATATTTACACGTATGACCGAAGATGGGAAGAATTTTATTTTATAGTAGAAGTTAAAAAATAATAATCGGTAAGTACCTATATGTTAAAATTACAAATTTAAACCAATAAAATAAAAATATTTAATTTAATGTTTTTCTAGGATGAATCAAAAATTGAAGAATTCGAAATAAACTAGCATAACTGTAATTGAGAAAGGTACTCGTGTATAATTGTTTATATAATTTATAATTTTTTAATTTTCTAGGTGGAATCGAAACTTTATCTGAATGTCTTTGAGAGACCAAATATTTCCGAAAGCCCCTGAAAAGAAGTTCTGTTAATGTCTTATATTTTATATAAGTACATACGTTCAATAAAAATTACTTTGATTTTATTTTGTTTCATACAATTCCCAGAGGAACGATTGAATTTGCAAGTACTTTCGCAAGTCATCGTTACATTCAAGAAGTATTTTCACATTTGTATTTTAACCCTGAAAAGTACTATTGCCATGAAATATTAACTTTGTCATGTAACTTTACACAGGTGCGCACAGGTGTTTTAATGTTAAAATGTAAAATTACATTGAGATTGTAATTTTAATCTGTAAATTTACTTAAAAAGGAAACATTACAATGCAAACTTAACCTAATGTTGAAATTTTTCACTTCCTATGAAAATTACACTTTGAAGTAAATTTACCCCAAAAAATGGAGGTAACATAGTTGCTTCCATTTTTTAGGGTATAATTCACCGGTAATTTTTTAGAGTGCGGTGGAAAAAACCGGATGAAAGCGCCTGATTTTTTCCCCATCTGTTAAAATGGAAAAAATCAGCTTTTCCGCGAAAAAACTCGATGGGTTGGGTTTTTCGCGAAAAAATGGGTTTTTGTCAATCCTAGACACTTTGGACACGCTAGACTTGTAACTACAAAACGCTAAATTCTAATCCCAGTTTGGGTAATTTTTTTATAAATATAATTATTTATAATTGTCTATATTTTCAGGTTTTATTTTGGATTAACATAATTATAATTACTACAACCCATAACCTAAACCAAGGCCCCAGAAGCTATAAGCTTGTGCGGGAGGGAGGGGGCGATTATTATTATGTAGGCCCAATGTGCGGCTGCAGCCGACTTATACAGTTTAATATACATAAATATACAGTTTAAACAATGACTATAACATTAGGAGATAAAATTAAATGCAATTATTTCTATTTATAAATATTATTTTTATAAAAAAAGATGTTTATGAAATGTATAAAATATTTAAAAAAACCCAAACTGGGATTAGAACTAGGATTTTGGATTTCCAAATCTAGCGCGCCATGCATTCGGCTATGGTGACTGTTGTAATACATTTCTTTTTTAATGACTGTCCATTTGTCATACTTTTTGGTTGCTTTTTTTTATTATTAACTACTTTTAATTTTTATTAATTTACTTTTTTATTTTTTTACAATATTATTAATTACAGTACATTAATTTATAAATTGATTAATATTAACTAATCAACAATTAATATTAATTCATTTACACATGTAAATTAATTAAATAAATATGCTTTCAAAATCTAAATTTTGTTAGCTCTATAAAAAAGAGAGTAAATGAATAGGAAAGAGATGTATGATTCCCCTACTCAATATGGGCGTGTAATTTTAGCAAACGTATCCACCCACATTATAGAAGATTATTTCGAGGATATGTCTAAAACGATAAATGCTCGATCATACTGTAGGTTCTTAAACAATTTAAAATAGTTAGCACTATCAAGTAACCCACTATTATAAAATATAGTAAAAATCAAAATATTTGTTAAAAGTTTCACAAGTTAACTTGTGAATTTATTATGGAGTTGAGAAAAGGAAGGCTGGAGACAGTAAACTCTAACCCACTATTGTTTATTCTGTTTGGGGGGGTGTAAGCAAATTAATTTAAAATTTTTTTGGCCATTCACATAAAGCAATAGCACTTGTCCTTTTGCTATTATTCTAATTATTCAAGTTTTCTATCTTATTCCAATTGCCTAGATTGCTTCATTTTGGAATACTTTCAGTGAAGAGCTTTCTTCATTATTTGGATGGATATTGGGATATTACAGCATGTCCTATCGACATTAGAAAGGTTTCACTATTTGGAATATTACCTTACGAAAATAAACAACATATTGTAATACTATACAAACTTTTTAAAAAAATATTAATATTATAGTACTAATGATGGTACTACTCCAGTAGAAGATATATGTACACACCAGACTGCTATGATGTAACTAAATATTACAAAGAATACACGACATATATCCATCTTTGTCTAAATAACAGTTGTAACAATTATAATGAGTATTATTTACTGCATATAAGTACCAATTTAAATACATGTATCTGGTACCCAAGCACATTAACGATCATCAACTATACCTCATTCGAAAAATAATGGAAAAACATAAAGGAAGCTAACGGTTACCCAACGACACATAATGTTTAATTCCTAATTGTTTAGGTTAGCCATTAAAGCTGATTTTATGACTAAATTTCAAACGGCGTAGGATTTGGATTTTCTTTTATTATTTATATGACCCGTAACTATTATTACAATAAACTAGAGGACAATGAAACATAACCTTTCCTCAAGATTAACTGCGCGCAGGAATTCCCCGGTTACTATTTTTCATTTCATCGTCATTTGGTTTAGATTTTAGACCAACAAATATCAAGCTTTGAAAGATTGGATTTCAAAGAAATTATAAATTAGTAATAGTTAAGTGTTCTTATTGTCTTTTGGTAGTCTGAAGTGATGAAAAGCAAAACAACTTCAAACAAAATTCAAAATCAAAAATTCTTAAATTTTCTGTTTCCACGTTATTCATCTCAGAAAGTTTCCAATATTTCACAAGATCAGCCGCATTGAGCTGAACCTTTAATAATACTCCAATACGCTACTGCTGATAAGCTGTAAATTACCTTCGGGGGCACAAAGAAAGAAAATGAACCTTTCTGGATATTCAAGTTTACTGTCTAGATTATTGAGGATTGAATTTTTTTTGACAGAGGTGTAACAAAGTTGCCATTCTTCATTGTGTTCATGAACAATTAGTGTTTAGATCTTTGGGCTTCCTTTGTAGGCGTACGTTAATAATCTTTTTATTGAGTAGCTATAAATGTAATGTTTATTTAAAATAAAACATGCTCTATATGATTTATTCTACGCACTATTTCTATCGGTCATTGTATAATGTCGAGCACCGAAACACCAAACAATGTTTCGTTTTACAATTGAAATAAAACCATTAGAACCTTCTCGCTTGAAAAGCTTATCAGCGTCTTAAAATTTTATTGTTGTTTAATGTGCGATAATTGCGATTTGATAAGACGACTTCTTTGTTTCTTAATATAAATAAGCTTGTAGCCTGCATAGTAAAACCTGTAGCAAATTGTATTTGTTTATGGGATTTTGCTATAGTTACATGTTTAGCTTTCAGTTAGGATAGTATGGGTAAAAATCCATATCCCAACATACTCAAAGTTTCGAATATGGGAAACCTAAGAATTATTTATGGAGCTACATTATTTGAAACAGCAAGTGAATGACAGAAAATTTTGGGAAAGTTTCAAAGTTTCGCAAAATCATCCTCCATCTCCGAAAGATGGATTTTTATATCTTTCCTGTATATGAAGCATCTGGAGCGTCCTACATTATGCATACTCCTCTTTATCCATAACTAATGTTGTGCCTGGTCAACGTATTAGCCTACGAGCAGAATCACACGTTAGAGAAATGAAATTCAAAGGAAGAAGGTCTATTTTGGGACGTATCTAACTTTGGTATGGTGTCCATGCATCTACCCAATTTTATCAGAACATAACTCAGAACTGTTTCAAAACTGCCAAAACCGGAATCCCAAAAAGGTCATATTTTAAATCTTCAAAGTTTGTTTACTCAGTTTTAGAGTTTTAGCGTATCCGGTATTTAGTTTCAAAGTGCCAGAATCTCACCTCTAAGAATATTTTGACCTCGAGCGAAATCTGAAAGACTAAGACATAACTGTCTGAGATCTCTCCGATAATATAAATAAAATCAAGTCCAACTCCATGGTAACAACAAATATTTTTTAAGAGTTCAGGGATGTAATCATTTAACTAAAAAAGTACACAAACAAACAAAAGTATTCAGTCGAATTTTCAACATGTATGTGTAAACTATAAAAGTACATTTTCCAGACAAGTATAAAAGCTTATAAGAATATTGAATCTAGATATTCTAGTCTCTATTTAGATAGTACAAAAACACTTTGTTATGATTTAGAAATAGAATACAATTAAACAAAGAATTCATTATTCAACAGTGATCTACCTTAACACAAACTCAAGATAAGTAGTTTGATTTATTTTCATTAGCAATGCAAAAATGATAGTAAGAGCGTCGTTAAAAGCATGTTGGAAGATTGATTATTATATTTCATTTATTATCTAAATTCGTAATTACTACTGCACAACATTTATTATAACCACGCTCAGGCATGACTTTGCCGATTGTGTAGGCTAATAATTCCATCTCAAGTGATCCAATTTTTCTGAGGTTTTGAACCTGACCCTCTTTGATTTTATTCGAATATTTGCGCAACTGTTATACTGCTAAAGATAAGTAAAAATCTAAAATATTATATTTTTTAAGCATGTGGTTCTTGAGTTATGTTCTTTTAAAGTATACAAAAAGAAGGGATTTTGATTATGTTGATATTTACATTTCTCTTTATAACTTTTGATAGAAATAAGATAAAGGACTGAAACAAAATCTTTTGGGCTTCAAGATCAATAGTTATAAAGAAAAATGTAAATGGCAACATGGTCAAGCTCTCTCATTCTTGTATATTTAAACGGTTGCACCTCAAGAACCACTTGTGCAAACATTAGCATTTTAGATTTTTATTTTTCTTTAATGGTATAACAGTTGTGCCAAATTTGAGAAAATCAAAGAAGATGAGTTACAACTCATTGGATCACTTGACATGGAATTACCCTGTAGTTAAATAAACTCCGTGTAGTCAATTACAATCAAACGTACAACAATCGAATGATAATCAGATAAAACAACAAAATCAGAAATAACTAAGAAAAACATCACATACTTAAAATTCCAAAATTGTATCAGAAAGAAGAGATAAAATCAGATTATCAAGTAAAAATATATCGGTCCGGTTGGGTAGCGGTGAAAATGCCCGTCGCTGTACTATAGACGCAGCGTTTCCCAACCGCCGGTCCCCGGACCGGTATCGGTCCATAAGGGATTTTTGCCGGTCCGCAGAGAAATAAAAGTATTTTTCAAGATTTTACTAAAATATTTTTAATAAAGAAGATCTCTCGTTTTAGAATTGTATACTGGAACCTGGAGGAATTTCCGTCTTGCGTCCCCAAATAACACGTCCGCGAACAATCAAAATCCAGGAGGCGAGGACGTTTCGCAGGTGCGCAAACGTGCTCCGATCCGGATCGTTCTTCGTGTATCGATGCGTTCTGTCTCAGATTCTCTACCGTCTCCGGTAAACCGTCCCCCGATCGCTTCTGCCGGAAAGTTTTTTGTCGACTCTTCTGGGCGCGGGGGTTATTGGGATTTTGGGGGCGAGCGAACATGGGATGTCACGCGGGCTGCTATAAGTGGTGTGCCTATTGGCGTTTTCTTATCTCTACCCATCTCCAATCTAGGAGGCGGCGAGTGTCGAAATGTTAACTATTTTTCGGGAGGCGGTATCTCGGAAACTATAGGAACCAAAACGACTATCTTGACGTCAAACGACGGTGAATCTCAAAATGTTTAAAAACCCATTAAATGCCGTGCAAACCCCATAAGAAAAAAGTTACAACCGAGAAACGTTTAACTTTTGATGATCTAGATATCTCGTTATGGTTCTGAACGATGGACTGCGACCCGGTTACGGCTTTTGGCGTCGCCCCCACCGCGCTTCCCGCACCTTTAAAAAAACTCCAGTCTCTCTGATGGTAACCGCCGACTTCGGGTCGATCCCCGTTTTGGCCGTTCGTGGCTTAGTATACGGGAAGCGGATGAGGTATGAGAACTAACTTTTGTTATTGTAAAGAATGGATATTTATTTATTTCGGATTGTTCTTGTACAATGTAAAAGTTTATTTATTATTATATGATTTATTTTGCAGAATCTTTTCTTTAATTTTTTACCTTACCGGTCCGCAATGAAAATGCTACGTCGTTTGGCGGTCCACTAACAAAAAAGGTTGGGAACCGCTG
Organism: Agrypnus murinus; assembly: GCA_929113105.1. Classification (NCBI taxonomy): domain Eukaryota; kingdom Metazoa; phylum Arthropoda; class Insecta; order Coleoptera; family Elateridae; genus Agrypnus; species Agrypnus murinus. Next base: position 39,301,082 of record OV816023.1, on the reverse strand, counting down.
CTATAGAGTATATTGACGTTTATTGAGCAAAGCCATTCGGGCTGACATGAAATCAAGCCAGGATTCGGGAAATATTTTTCGTTTCGGCAACAGTCATATCATGTTTAATAGTGACATTGTTATATGCATCAGATAACCTTAAAATATTTTAATGATATGATTGTGATTTAATCATCACAGCACTATTGTCAGCATTACACACTATGCATAAGAAACGTAAAATTTACCGTAAAAAAGAACGATTGTGGCTCGGTTAGTTGCGTGATGGACCACCGACTATGGGACCCGGGTTCGAACTCCGGTCAATATATCACCGGATTTTTAAAAAATCGCTTCTCCCGGGCAAGGCAATGGCAAACACCAAGGTAGAAAACTTCTCCAAAAATGCACCCAAGTAATGCACGGCACGTACAAGAAAAATAAATCCCTAAATAAAATAAAGAGCGAATTTTGTCGCCGAAACTTTATTGCCAAGAAGTCGTTGGCGAAACGTAAAAATAGCAGCAACAGATGTTAAGGCAAAAGAAGAAGCAGCAAGTAGAAATGATTCTAACATATGTCATCATGTAATCATGTCATAGATAAAATGGGTAGAAGTAATGATTATAGGTGGGTAGAACATTTTACACACGAAGAGTAAACATTTAAACATTAATGGATCCGAATACAGTAGAAACTAAGAAATAGAAGAGTTAGATTTAACAGACGAAAGTTCCAGAAAGGAAGAGAAAAAGGAAGAACTGCAGAGAAAATTACCAGGAATAGTCTGAAAGTGAAGTTTAGAAAAAAGCTGATTTAGAAATAACCGCATATGAGATGATATTATACCAAAATATTGGCCTGAAGAAATTATGGTTTAAACTAAGAAACTGTAAGAACTGGAGATCTTCAAGCTTCAAAAGTCAACTTGAGCAAAGCTTCATATATTAGAGTCCATTCTCATTGAAGAAACAATGTAGTAACAAAAAAAATGTATATTTAAGCTTCATTGAGCTTCAAGCTTTTGATGGAATAAACCAAGCACGAGTAACTGCAGAAGACTCGACAAATTTCAGTTTCATTTTTTAATAGGCTTTAAATAAATAAATTTTTCTCTTAAAGCTACGCATGTTTTTCTCTAGAAAAAAAATTAAGCCGCTTGTAATAGCACTTCAAATGTAACTATAACACATGCTTCAAAATCTTAAAGAACTATTGCATTAATTTGGAAATGAACATGCGCAGCTTATAAGTTGCTATAGAACACACTTTCTTCTTCCTGTATCTGAAGTTTGAGAAAAAGATGATTGCAATTAGCAAGCATTAGAATACAGACCTCCTGGCAAAAGAAACTGTGATAATATTAATATGACATGGGATGAATTAAAAAGAACAGTGCATGGAAAGAGTCAATATGAAGCTTAAAACAGTCAACAGTATAACGAGCTAATATGCATAAACTGTTACAATAGAAACGAAACATCTTTGGGTACCCATTGTTTCATTAGGAATTCAAGGGTCTAAGCTGCTACTACATTTATTATGACTGTATATAGCATTTGCACAAATGCCAAATGTTTTTGGGAGAAATTGTCAAAAAAGTGGCGCCCAACGTGGGGCATTTGAAAACTTTAAAAACATAACAAACTAATTAAAACATAAAAATAAGATGAGAACATGTTTCCAGAGAGATTTTGCAGTAATGTGTACAGGTTAATTTATAACTACGAGCCTGAGCATCATAGCCGCATAGTTTTGTTCGCTTAATTATAATTATATAGATGTTGATAGGTGGGTACTAGGTACGTAATACTGTATTCTATTTAACTGTTCTGCTACACCGTGAGCAGTTATTTATTTCTCTCGTCAAACAAGTTATAAAAAATGTTAACAATCCTTGAAAAAATATATATGCTACGTCTATTTACATTTGCATTTACAAACTGGAAGTTGAATGTGGAATTGGAATGCCACAATTTTTTGGTCGATCCTTATCTCACCTAACCAACCGTACCATACAAATTGCTTAAAAACCATTGGGAAAATAAAACACAATGGAATATTTTTAATATGGAACTAACTTAACTTTCATTTTTAATTAGTTAAAATAGTGTCAATCGCACATTATGTAAAATCGGTTAAACACAAGGATATTAACAGAAAAAAAACAACAGAACGGAATAGTTAATAACGAGAAAGTACCATTAAACTAAAATTTATTATTAATCAGCGGAAATTTGGTTCACTTTTTTAACTTTTCAATAAATTGCATAAGTTTTTTTATATATGAAACTGACTATGAGAGACGGCAGTTTCCTTTTCCTAGATTTCATAAATTCTGAAACTTTTTTGGGCATGGTGTTGTTAATATGGCAAATTAAATTTTGAATTTGCGTAGGAGAACTTATTGTAATACATGACATTTTAATCATCTTTAAAATAATAAATGTAAAATGTTTTTTAACAAAAGATTAGGTAATCTTAATTTTGCATTTACATTATTTAATTATTATTGATTAATAAAACAGATTTACTGTAGCAAATTAAATCAAATTGATGTTAATATCGTTTATTCCGCCATAAAAAACTACATATTTGTTTGTGTATGCTTCAGATTAAAACTGACCTTGCTTATTGGTGCGATTAACAATAATAAATAATAACATAAATAATAATATCTATGTAGCATTGTCATCACAAAATAGAGTTAATAACTATACATGAAATGATTGCGGTCAAAAAGGTTCATCAAAATTGAAAAAAGAGAATGTCTATAATTAGAACTGCATATGCACTAGTTTAATTTTGCACCCTGTGGGACCCCACGAAAACACCTAAATACAGATGTCTTATTTATTATTAATCTTTATTGTAACACAAACAATGTGTGAAAATCTCTTATCTTTTAACGAATCAACAAATAGAAAAGTTTTAAAATATTTACACATTTAAAATTGAAATAGAAACAACTGAATTTATTTAGGGCTAGAAATTTTTTTTATAAAATAATAGAAAACTAATTTTTACTTAAAAATTAAAACTTACCATGAACAGGTAAAATCCCAGGCAAATTAGTTATTTACACTTTCACAGACACTGAAAACTTCTAATTCTAAATGAAACCAAAAAGTTTGAAATATGACACTTTCGGGTGTTATCGAAAACCAATAATTGATAATATGTAACAAATTATAATATTAAAAATAAATAAAATAGAAATTCCATACACGGATAAACCAGTTACGAACCATCGTCTGCGCAATCGATGTTACTACTCAACTTTGTTCTCCTCGAGCGAGACCTACCCATTCTTCCAGCGAATAAGATAAATGACGCATGCGCTGGTACCTCCAACAGTGTTATAAAACCAAATGGGATTAGCTAAAAAACTTATCTAACACGAAGGCGCACTTTAGTTCATTTTAAAAATATTAAAGTGCTTAATTAAAAATCCATTTAAAGCTCTTTCAAAGCCACATTTCAACATTCGCTGCAGTAAGCATATTTTGTGTTTTAATTATGCCTCAATTTAATTAATCCAATCCGATTATATTAAAATAACAATATCTGACTCTGAAGTCATTATTATTTGTAAACATTCAAATTGTGCAGCATGGAATTTAAAAGGCTCCGCGAATGACTTCAATTTCAATTAATTGGAGGGTTCGGGAAAAAAAAGTGAATCGAATAGAAATCTTTTAGGTTAATATTTAATTAATTAGAAGGTAAAATACTATTCTAAATTTTTAAAACCATTTTATAATAAGATGCGTTTGTTTATTTCATTTTTCTATTCTATAATAAAGCTGTTAAAGCACCCAAAACTCATTTGAATGCTTTAATAGCCTAACTTTTCCAAAGTTGGTAAGCATTGAAAAAAAAATTGAAAAACCAGAAAATTGACAAAAACTTGACTCTAAAAATTTGAATTTTTAAATGTCGGTGTTGTCAACTATCACAAAATTCCCTAAATTTTGAAATTGCGATTTTTTTTTATTTAAAAAGGGAATACTGAAAAAGGGAAGCCACAAAATAGGAAAAAATAGCATAAAACAAACTCGTTTCATAAGTCATTAATTATTGCCTTATGAAACACGTTCTTTAATATACTACATATTACCTTTGATAATACTTTATATACAAACAATTGTCAGCTGATTTTAATATTTTAACTGTGAAACTATTTGACAATAAAATTGTTTTATTTTATTTCATGATTATGATTGTAGAGTTTCATGAAGTAAGGCTGGATACAATACTATAAGTGCTGGGCAATATAACTGATTTACAATTTAAACAATTAAAAAAATTTAAACACTTACTTTAAAACTAGTTTTAAACATCAAACTAGACAAGATTTACTTACAAGAAAAAAATTAACTGTTTTTTGTGTGTAATAAATGGCTAATGGGCTCATTTCTTGAAAACAAAATATTTTTCATAAACATCTACTGTTTGGCACTTTATATACACAAATCTATTCTACTGTATGCAAGCAACCGCCGTGGTTCGATGGATTGCGCTTCCGCCCTTTATTTTGTGGCCCTGGGTTCAACTCTAGCCAACCGCATGATTTTTTTTATATTAACAGTTTATAATACCTGATAAAAATAAATTACAATATAGTTTTTAATATCAAATACAAAAATTTTAAGGCCACTGCAGATTAAAAATCTACTAAAAATAATAAATATTAAATACCCTATAAGCGAGTTGACGCTTGTTTCGAGGGAAAAGAATAATAAAATATTTATAAACTATTTCTACTGTGTATGTATACATCATCTAATACTATTAGTAGAGTTTTATTTACCCAGAAAGTGCCTTAGTTTTTATTTTCGTTGGGCATACCTTGTAAAAAGTACTACCCTAGCTCATGTTGTAGGCTATCCCTAAGTTAAGCAGAATTTAGTTATCGTCAAAAAAAAATAACTCTGTGGAGGGGTGAGAAGTTTTAGTAAAAAAGGGGTGAAATTGAATTTTAATGTTATTTGTTGCGGAACATCAATCGCTATGTTGTGACAAAACTGTAAATGGTTTCATCGATATTTAAGTTGTCAAAAAGAAACATTTAAGATATTTATTTACATTGTTTCTTACGGGAACTCCTACTTTTAAAGTCGATTTTCTCGAAACAGCACTTTTAAGGTTTAACAAAATTACATTTAACACTTAATACAGTAGAAACTGCCTAAAGTAACCACCTTTGGGACTGACCCAAAACGGTCAATTTAAGCAGGTGGTCACTTTGTAAAAGTGAGAATTCTTTATACACTACAATTTGCCCAAAACAGCCCACACTCGTCAGCATTAAAAATATCCTCTGATTTAAAGCCTTTTGCAAACTCTGTAAAACGAATACGAAAATCACTTACTGTTGCACGATCCATTTCATTTGCATCACCAACTAAACTTATCTGGGAAATGTTGTTTCGTTTCTTAAATGATTCGAGCCAACCCGACGATGCTTTAAAATTAGGCAAATTTGACCGCTGAGCAAATTTTAATGCTACTTCTCTTAACATTGGTCCAGAAAGTCTTGCATTTACACTGCGCATTTTTAAAAACAATTTAAAGTTAATCAATTAACCACTTCAAATTCTGTTGAATATCTTTTCTGCAGGAGTCTAAAGCATCTTCTTCGTAACGATGTTGATATTCTAATTTTCTTTTTTTTAATATTATTTACTGTTGTTTTGCTAATACCAAAATGTTCCGCTGTTTTTCTTCAACTGTGGTTTTTTAAAAACTCCTTTTAAAACACCTTTTGTTTTCCTTGCAAATTTAGTTCTTTGTAAACTTTTTTGAAGTCATCTTGATCGCACTAATTAACACAATGCTTTCAATCAACAGATGAAACAAGACTGATTTTATAAAACAATTTTAAAACTATCCAAGGGTTACTAATGGAAGTATGCAGCTAATGAATTTCTCAGAAGCAGAAATAAAGTCTTAAAACTTGGAAATGCCTGAACCCAACTGGTCACTATTAAGGGATTATGATGCATTCTTAGAAATTCTTTGAATGCAATTTACATGTACATGCCTACTTAAACTTTTAAAAGATTAGTTTTAACTGTTATAAGTAATCCCTTGGCTAATGGTCACATTACACAAACATTTTTTAAGAAATATTCGAGGTAAATGTGGTCAACGGTCACAAAAGAGAAGTGGTCAGTTTATACAGTATAAATTACATTAAAGTAATGGGATTTTTGCAGGGACTGAAAAAAAGTGGTCAATATGACGAAAGGGTCAGTTTAAACAGGTGGTCAGATTTACAGTTTTTACTGTATCTTCAAATCTAGTACATATTAAGAAAAAGGGAGTGTATTATGTTCCTACCAGTAGGCAATTAATTTCTGGAAAAGACTGTTCCTACCGGTAGGTGCTTTGTGCTTCTTTAAAATTTCACCTCTCGGTAGGTGAATCCTTTTTAAATAATTTTTCACCTACCTTTTTCAGAAGCGTCCTTAAGGTCGGTCAGTCGGGAGTATGCCCGGGGCCCCGGCAGCTAGTGGGGCCCCGCAACGAGCTACCTTATTTTAGAGATCCTAAATATGAACTGAGCACTGTGTTATTTAGAGTTAAGTCACGCATGTCAAATTTTCCTAGTGACATTTCATATTTTGAAACTATTTATTAGAAGATTGGTAATCATGAAAGTAGGGCCGGCGCGAGGCGCGTTCACCGGAACCCTGCGGGGCCGGGTTCCTTAACAAGACACCGCGTTACAACTTACAAATACGCGCGCTTTCGCTGCTGCTGCTGTAGTCACACCGATGTTTCCGTATCACTTATCGACTGCAAAGCAAACTCTTACCATTGAACCTACGTAAATTCTGATGACTTAATTAAAAATTTTGCAATGAAAAAGGCCAGAGAAATAATTTTTTAAACTCGCCACGTTCAAACTGACATTTGACGCAAACGTAGTGCTCGCGCACTTGTGCTTCAAAAAGATGAAAAAAGCATTGGCCCTTTTAGGCTCTGTAAAATAATTTGACTTGATAATAATTTGAAACAATTTTGATGAAATTTTATGCTGATTCCGAATATGTAAATCAATTTTGGGAGAAACGCCCCTAAGCCTCCAAAACTGGTTGCCACCAACCTAACTTCCACAAAAACGCCACTATCTAACCAAACCACTATGCAAAGTGAATTACATTTTTTTTCAACGTAACCTAAGCTAATCTAAACCTAACCTAACTAAATTGTGTAATTGTAAATTAGACAATTTGGCAATCGTAAAAACTTAATATACTTATTATTCATTTTTTTCTTTTGATCCCCAAATTTGAAGCTTTTGGGGAATTCGCACCAAAAATGATTTACATGTTGAGAATCAACATTTTTGGGGCAAACGGCTCTAAGTCTCCAAAATTGGTTGCTACCAACCGAACCTCCACAAAAACGACACTACCTAACCAAAACGCTATGTAAAAGCAAATTTGAATTTTTCTCGACCTAACCTAACCTGAACCTACCCTAACCTAAATCTAACCTAACCTAACGTAAACCTAAGCTAAACCTAACCAAACGTAACCTAAATCTAACCTAACTAAATTGTGTAATTGTAAATTACACAATTTGGCAATCATAGAAACTTCATACAATTATTATTCATTGCCATGGAGATAGGGAATTTTTTATTTTTGATCCTAATTTGAGGCCTTTGGGGCGTTCGCCCCAAAAATGATTTACACGTTCAGAATCAGTATGAAATCTCCGTTAAAATGACACCAGTTTGGTCAATAAATGCTTGGTGGGAGAATTCTTTATTTTACCTAAAATTTAATTTAAATATGCCATTTTTCCAATTTGGCTATTAGAAATCACAAAAGAAGATTAGTAATCTCTAATAATTCCACAATTTGACAAAGGGCCCCGCATGTTTCTTACGCAGATTGGATCCCGGTCAAATTGACGATTACAGTGATGTTTTCTGCAATTTCCATATTCTACTTGTAAAACTACTACCCTGTATAATAACCATGACAACTATGGTACTTTTGTAAAGGGGAAGCAATGGGCTTTCCAACTGTGTAAAATATACAGGGTGTTCTATTTGAAATCATAAAGTTGCCTTATCGCCGAAAATACGCTGTCAATTCCGATTAAACTGAAAGTGAGCAAAAAATGCGCGAATAAAGACTTCGCTATGATTGTACTGTAATAGGTAATAATGTGATTATAATAAATAATTTATTTAGAGGTTTCTTTAGGCCAAGAGTATTTTTGAACCCGGCCTGTCAAATTAAACTGTCAGTAAGACAATTATATAAATCTGAAATTCGGCACAATTAATACTTTATTAAAATCTGTCGTAAAATTGATATAATTATGTACTATAGTAGTTTTAAAAATTCTCTACAAACAGTAAATAAATGACAATATGCACATTAAAAATTTTTACATGCATAAAAATAAACATGACAGCATAATCTAAAATTTATGACTGGCAGCTGCTGAATGTTGTCACTAAAATAAAAAGAGAGAAAAAAGTATCTTTTCGAAAGAAATAGATTTTGACATCCGTGTCCTAACTCTAAAATAACACAGTTAAAGTTTTCATTTAGGAACTCTACCTTATTTCAATCAACACTTTTTTTATTTACTGGGGACCGGTCTCAAAATCAAAAGAGCGGCGCTGACCTTTTTACAGGTTTTTTGTTATATCACCTACCCATATAAAGTTTATAGGGATGATACTGTCTGATAGATAAAAAAAAACAAAAACCAGATTATTTTTCTCAGAGATGTATAATATTTTGTGATATATTTTTTTGTAGACTGTACCTATCACCAAATACTTGAATATTATCAATACTACAGCTAATTAAAAAATAAGACTATTTTTGATTGGTAGTGGTTTATTATTTGTATGCTAGCCTATATCAATCTTTACAAATTCATCTAAACTATTCAATCTTCCAAAATGACTATTTTTTAATTACTTTCCAAATAGTTTAGAAATGTCAGATTTAGTTGCACACCATCCTGCAAGAGGAACTATTAAGTTTTGACTCTCGCTTTTCAAAATAAGTTTCTGGTATCAATAATGTTAATGTATTTGCTATTACAAAAATATACAGCATAGGAAAAACTTAATCTAGGGATTGGATTTTCTTGTGCGAGCAAAAGAAAAATAGCGAATAGCAATACATCTAAGAAAGATAGACATCATGGCATTTTATTAAGACTTAAAATATAGTAACCTATTTGTATGGTTGGTGCTGTAGCTAAGAATTTTTAAATGTAATTGATGTTTGTCATTTTGACACCATAACCTCTTGTCACCTAAATAGTTTATTTTATTAAATAGTTAAGTTCATTCTACTACCAAACTAATTGTTCATTTTGTTTAAATAATGAAGTATTTTTAATACCATAGCGGAATTATCCGTTGTTTATCTTTAGTTACTAAACGTACAAATATAAGTCAACAATTGGTGACTTTAAAAGTTTCAAACAATTTAAGTTATAGTGTCAAAACGACAAACATCAATTAAATTAAAAAATTATTAGCTATAGCACCAAGCTTACAAAAAAGTTACTCTATTTTAAGATTTGACAAGTATGCCATAATATCTATCTTTCTCAGATGTATTGCTATTTGCTATTTTTCCTTTGCTCACACATGGAAATCCAATCCCTAAACGAAATTTTTCCAATACTGTATATTATAGGTATGCAAATATTTAAGTAAACAACAAGTAAACAATAATGGTTACTATGAATATACAGGGTGTCTCTACAAGGTCTGTGCAAAACGCTACCACATATTGCTGTGACCAAATTTACCTTAATCCAAAAGTGCTTCGTTAAAGCGCCATTACGCGTAAATGATCTTCAAAAATTTCTTTTTTTCCAAATAAAAAAAATATTACTTTTAGCGATGAGGATAAAATTTGGAATGTGAGTCTGTACCAAAAAAATAGTTTTTTTTGCATAATTTCTTTTACTAGTGAGTGTTACATAAGTTGTCAAAATTTAATCATCCACATGTAAACAAACTCAAGTTTTTTTAACGATCAATATTTTTCACAAACTTTTTCAACAGATAGATAATATTCTAATTTCTAACATGTTTTGTCTCTTGTTTGATTTTAGTATCTGCTATAGTTTGGGCAAAAAAGAATTACTTTGATTTGCATGCCATGCACTGCAGCCATAATGTATCTAATGTAAAGCATGTTGGCGTTCAGAAAAAGAACAAAATAACGACTTAATTACGTTTTGATTAATTAAGTTTTATCTTAATAAGTAAATTTATGTGTTCAATGTTCAATGTACAAAATGGCTACCATTTACATCAATTCAGCATCGTTTTTTAGTGCATCTGTTGTATTTTGAATTCATCTCCACAATTCCGCTTCCGTATTTAGAGGTCTGGAGTACACTATAGCTTTTAAAGCAGGAATTCTCAGGAATATAACTTAGCGTTTTGTACAGACCTTTTACAGACACCTCGTGTAACAAAACGGCTACTAGCGTTTACAATTAACACAAAAATTTTTTTTGATCACACACATGTTAAAAAGAAACAAAGTAAGCAACTAGGTATTACATTTTAACTGACTTTTTTACTGACAAATTCTACTGCATTCTAGTTTTGAAATGAGCATGTATGATTTGATTAATTTAAAAATATGTCATAATGACCCAGGTATGTAGTTACAAAAATGTGGCCGTGGCTAGGTTTTGTTGTTAAATTAGGTTAAGTTTTGGTAGGTGAAAAATGATTCAGAGAATTCATCTACCGAAAGGTGAATTTTTAAAGAAACACAAAGCACCTACCAGTAGGAACAGTTTTTTCCAGAAATTCATTACCTACCGGTAGGAACATAATAGACTCCCTAAGAAAAAACGACTGGAATAAACGTTTTGCATTGATTTTTTGTGAACACAATGGTGCTTTTATTCGCAAAACAACGTAAAGATATCTCATTTTTTTCTGTTGGTTAACGAAAAAGGATTTTAGCACGCTAATAATGCATAGTTGAAGTTTGTATGTAATAAGTTAAATATGTTAACTAAAAAAAGGCAAAATAAAAAAAACACATCTTCAATTTAAAATTATTTCTTAATAAAATCATAGACATATTTAGGTACTTACACCTCTTTTCATAGATTTTTTATAAAATTACAAAGACAACTTAAGCTCAAATTAAAAATACATATTGGGCAATTATTTATTAACTATTTGAAAGAAAGAAATTTAGAAAGAAAAACTGACTGTAAACGTATCCAATGCGAGACACTCAAAATGCGTTGTATTATATATCATTTGAAAGGTAACTTTAAGTACTTTCCAACGGAATATGACTCATCGGCAGACATTGACTATGAAAAGGTCAAAGGCCAAAAATATAGTAAAATTTGACCAAAATTAAGCAAATAACGATAAATTAATAGTAAACTGAGAATAAGTATAGATGTCGCAGAATAGTTACTGTTTAAGAAATTGATGAGTCCAGAGTTGAATAAGGAGTACTCTAGCCGCCATCTTGGAAAGAATGGCGGTGTAAATGAAAAACAATGGAAAAATTAATAGAATGCTGAAAACTGGCATAGATGTTGGCGAATACATACTGTTTAAAAAATTGATGAGTACCGAGTTGAATAAGGCGTGCTCGAATAAGACGTGTATTTTTAGTCAATTTATAGGTATATTGGTTTTTATAGGAAAATAAACAGAAGATAGTTTGATACAGCATTGCTGAGTACATTACCGAACTAAAGTGTGGTTGAATAGTTTATTACCCAAACTCAATTTAGGAAGCCTTTTAAATTATGGATGTCAAAAAGTGGAAACTGGAATAGTTCAAGTTCTCGCAACCCAGGAATCAGTACCTAAAAATGTTATAGCTCTGAATACTTGCCATTGTGTTAGTAATTAGTTGTAATTTATTTTTTGGGGATCGCTCGACGATAATTTGTTCCTGCATAAAAAATAAATTTTATTGAATACTAAACGTGCCCACCAAATGTCCTGGAAGATGCAAAAACAAGGAAAATGGTTTACCAAAAGCAGACATCGAAGCAGATTCGGAATTCCAAGTATTCAGAGTGAATGCATTTACTCAGTTTTTCTTTCGAAATTTCTTTCTTTCAAATAGTTAATAAATAATTGCACAATATGTATTTTTAATTTGAGTTTGAGTTGTCTTTGTAATTTTATAAAAAAATTCATGAAAAGAGGTGTAAGTACCTAAATATCTCCATGATTTTATTAAGAAATAATTTTAAATCTAAGATGTGATTTTATATTTTGCCTTTTCTTAGTTAACATAATTATTTAACTTATTACATACAACTTTTCTGTAGTTATATGCAAAGTACTGGTGTAATATAGTTGTAGTTTACTAATTGTAAGTATGTAAAACCACAGACGATATCCTAGGACGGCTTTTAGTTATTGATGAATATCTTTGCTTGTATGAATTTAAGAAAGAAATAATAAATAAATACGCCACTGTGTATGATGGCAATGTGTAAAAAGCATAAGAACATATATTTTGTTTACCGTGGGTGACACATAACTTCAACTATGCATTATTAGCGTGCTAAAATCCTTTTTCGTTAACCAACAGCAAAAATGAGATATCTTTACGTTGTTTTGCGAATCAAAGCACCATTGTGTTCACAGAAAATCAATGCAAAACGTTTGTTTTAGTTATTTTTTCTTAATATGTACTAAATTTGAAGATATTAAGTGTTAAATGTAATTTTGTTAAACCTGAAAAGTGCTGTTTCGAGAAAAGCGACTTTAAACGTAGGAGTTCCCGTAAGAAACAATGTAAATAAATATCTTAAATGTTTTTTTTTGACAACTTAAATACGATGTAACCATTTACAGTTTTGTCACAACATAGCGAATGATGTTCCGCAACAAATAACATACAAATTCAATTTCACCCTTTTTTTACTAAAAGCCCCTTTCCCGCACAGTTATTTTTTTTGACAACAACTAAATACTGATTAACTAGGCATATCTACAACTTGAGCTAGGGTGGTACTTTTTACAAGGTTTACCCAACGGAATGAACGATTTCAGCATAATAAAACTCTACTATATACAGTCTGTTTGATTTAAAGCGCCCCGCTTTGTAGCAACTTAATTCTCAGTCAGAAATGGTATAAACCATATACAGTCTGTTTTTTGTAAACGATAATATAGGAAATCCAATGGAATTTTATCATTTTCCTCGTAAAATTTGTACCCTTGCAAATGTAAGTAGAAATCTTGGTATCAATCGAAAGTAGGATTCATTTTACGTCAAAAACATATTAAACTTTAGGAAGAAACTATTTAGAAAAAGCTTATCGATTTACTGCTTTTGGTAATAAGCTACAAAAAAAAGCTGAAATCTGTACACCTATTGGTGTAGCGGTTAACGCTTCAGATACCTAATCAGAAATCTCGGGTTCAAACCCCATCCTCGTATACTTTTTTTTTAATTGTATTGCTTACTAATTATTATTTTTAGAGCATTATTACATTATCATTAGTTTTTCTATTATTAGATATTTTTGCTACGGGGGTTTACCGTTACCTTTTGTACAATTCTAACTAGGTACCTATCAGAAAAGCAAATGAAAAAAGGGCATAACACTAATCGTTGTAATAAAGGTCTAAAAATTATAATTATTAAGCAATATAATTTAAAAAAAGTATACGAGGTGGGGTTTGAACACGCGATTTCTGATTAGGAATCTGAATCGTTAACCGCTACACCAATCGGCGTACAGCTTTCACCTTTTTTTATAGCTTATTACCAAAAGCAATAAATCAATAAGCTTTTTAAGTATTTTTCTAAATAGATTTTGGTTTTCTCCATAAAATCTAATATGTTTTTGACGTAAACTGAATTCTTCTTTCGATTGATACCAAGATTACTGCGAGGCCGTCCGAGCTGCCAAGACGAGCATCGCAGTGGTCGACCAAATGAGGTGACGACTCCAGAAATGGCGAAGAAAATCCACAAAGCGGTACTTGATGATCGTCGACTGAAAGTGCGCGAGCTAGCTGACATTACGGGCATTTCAAAAAGTGCGGTACATCGCATATTATCTGAAAATTTGGACATGAGAAAGCTGTGTGCAAGATGGGTGCCGCGTTTGCTCACACTCGTGCAAAAACAGTGTTGTGAAAATGTTTCAATTGAGTGTTTAGCGAAGTTTCACAGCAACAAAGCAGAATTTTTGCGCCGTTTCGTAACAATGGATGAAACATGGGTCCATCATTTTACACCCGAGACCAAAGAACAATCGAAACAATGGACTCAAAAGGGAGAACCGGCTCCAAAGAAGGCGAAGACCGTTTCATCTGCAGGCAAGGTTATGGCGTCGGTTTTTTGGGATGCGCGTGGAATAATTTTTATTGACTACTCGAAAAAGGAAAAACTATCAACGGCCAGTATTATGCAAACTTATTGCAACGTTTGAGCAAAGAAATCAAGCAAAAACGGCCGCATTTGGCTAAAAAGAAAGTGTTGTTTCATCACGACAACGCGCCAGCTCACAAATCCGTTATTGCAATGGCCAAAATTAATCAATTAAAGTTTGAATTGCTACCTCATGCACCATATTCACCAGATTTAGCCCCCTCGGATTATTTTCTGTTCCCAAACTTGAAAAAATGGCTCAGTGGTCAAAGATTTTCCAACGATAAAGAAGTGATGTCAGCAGTTAATGGCTATTTTGAGGAGCAAGACAGTTCTTATTATAAAAAGGGTATCGAATTTTTTGAACACCGCTGGGAAAAGTGTATAGAGCTGAAAGAGCTTTTTCCAAAATTTTTGTGTTTTCTTTGTTGGGTCGGGTACTTCTGGGACCACCCTCGTAGGTGAATAGTACGTAAAAACACAAATTCTCAAATATTGGCTCCTAATTATTTTATAGGAAAAGTCACTATGGCAAAGTTATAGACCTTAATGAATACTGTTCAAAACATCCCCACTTTAGCATTCTTTGTTAAATAGTTTAGAGAGGTTATGTTATGTTTTTGTATTATCAATTAAAAATATGTTCAATACAAAAAAGAATGATACTAATATAAGAAAAAAAATATTACGGGGTTACACTATTATTATTAGAAATATATTATTTAACAATTATAGTAATCTAACAATAACTTTGTGGTATAGTACATTTTAATTAATTACTCTAGCATGTTTTAATCAATCCATAGAGTTAATAATTGAACAGTTTAAATGATAAATCTGGCAGCAATTCTTTAGAGTAATTTTACAACTGTTGTCATGGCTAATAAGATTTTATAAAAATAAATTTCTTAGAGAATTCTTATATATTTCTTCCACACCCATAGACGTAACTAGGCCTAGATTTTTGGGGGGCTAAAGAAAATTTGTGTATCTACATACCACATGTTTCATTAGGAAATCGAATATAGGGAATAACCCATGCTTATATTTATATTGATATTTTTTTCAAAATACACATTTAAAACAATTTTGCTTTCCGAAAATATTTTCCACATAATTGACAATCTTAAAATTGCAATTCTATCTGCAATATTGCACACGACTGAAAATCAGAATGCCTTTTGCAAAGTTGAAAAATTTAGTAAAAATGATGATATTGTTGCATTGACAACCTGACTAGGTTGTTAAGTGATTAATTAAAAAATTACTGAACATTTAATAACATAATTATAGTCCGTCCGCAAACTATGCGAATAATAAATTAAACTGACAGCTTGATAAACGGATTACTACAATAGTTTTCTATTGTCATCTGCTACTTAAAACCGTAAATTCTGCTGTTATAACCAGCCGCAAAATGCTAATAAAATAACAATAGAAAGTCCTTTGTCCAGAAAGAAAGAAAGAAATTTGTCCAGGGGGGCAAGACTAGAATAATCGACATGCTAGGGGGGAAGCCTAGAAAAAAACAGCATATTATACAAAATTTTCAATAAAATTCAAATTGTTCAACTTCCAGGGGGAAGTTACCCAAGAAGTTGGAACTTTCCTTGCCCCCCTTCCGGGAGCCTATGCTTGTAGTAATCCGCTAACCTGGTTGTCAGTTTAATTTATTACTTCGCATGGTTTGCAGACGGACTATAGTGAATATAATTAAATTTATGAAATATGGTTTTCAGGAAAATGGTCGAAAAAATTATTTTTTCTCCAATCTTACGAATATGACACTATAATATCAAATTATTTTGTATAAAAAGTAGACCATTTAGGAATTGTTGCTCGTTACCATAGCAATGGTACAAAAAGTAATCACTTTTTGTACTAGGACAAGAAGTAATCTGATGTTACACGTGTCATACTGTTCGCGTTGCTCTAAAACATTTTACTTTATACCAATACTGCGAAATAAAAAGAAATTTTCAATTATGTAAAAATTATTTATCGGTTTTTTGATAAAATTAATATAATTATTAAATAATTTTCTGAAGACATAAAAAAATAAAAAGATTTTCGATGTTTCTATTAAAATCTTATCTGCTGCTCGCAACGACGTCACAAAAACAAAAACTACTCCTAACCTCTTTTCATTTAACGCATCTCTGTCCGTTGCCTGTCAAAAGTTCTTTTCAGTAAAATGAGAGCGAAGATTACACATTTGTGAGTATTTCTTAAACATGTTATATTAAGATTGTCCCTTCTTACCCGGAAATAAGAATTCATTAAAAAAGTTGCAGTAAATAAAAAAGTCTTCTCACGGAATTTAGTAGTTAAAAGCGGTTGGAGAAAAAATACTATGTTTAATTCATACAAAAAAATGCATTTTTGGGACTCATAAGATTGTCAGACTCCGCTAACGCGTCTTCCGGCGACTTTCTTATTCGTTCCAAAAACATGCATTGTTTGTACTAATTAAACAAATAACTATTAACCATTCAAAAATAACTAATAGATATTGTTTAATTTTAAAATACGTGCAGTAGATTTCTCAAAAAGAAAAAGTGTCATTTCAAATTTTGTGTGTTCTAAGAAAATTAAAAACTTACCTGCCAGCTGACATCGAAGCTGGAACGGCAGCGACTTTGGTTTATTACCGTCCCGCTTTTAGCTACTTTAAGACGTTGGGCAAACTAATTATCAAAGATTTTAAGAAAGCTATTCTATCTTATTTTATTAATTCATTACTTATGCAAAATATCTGTTCATTTACTGATTTGATTTCCCTTAAAGTGGGGATTCCATCGCATATATATTTGGCTTCTCTCAACGTGGGGCATTCCACTGCAATGACAGCTAAAATCAATGTAGACAAAGTAATACTTATTTTTCATTATGAGTTTCTTATTGTTTCTTTGTTATATAATTTCGATAAATCAAGAAACAAAGGCTACTTTATTTATTTATTTATTTATTTATTTTAATTTACCGCTTTTATAGTTATTTATATTTGCTATTCTATTACAAAACTAATTTCTGACTCGTATCCATTTTGGGGAGGACTAATTGTTTGTTTGGGGGCTAAGCCCCCCCCTAGCTACGTCTACGTCCACACCTGTAGCAATCTTAACTTTCTGAGTGATTATACTTCATGAAACAGAATAATAATTTAATAATTAAATTTAAATAAAAAATTATTAATAATTAATAACAGAATTGAATAATTTTTGCATTTACGCCTAATGTCTAAATTCAACGTAGTAAATGTTATTAGCTAATTTCCCATTTACAATGTTAATTTCCTATACCAGCAAATCACTTATATCTTGGAAACTGTTTAACACAGAATGCTAAAGTAGGGTGTTTTGTACATTACTCAATAAGATCTACAACTTTGCTACAGTGACTTTTCCTCTAAAATAATTAGGGGGGCCACTATCTGAGAAATTGTGTTTTTACATGCTTCTCGCCCATGTAACAAAATCGATAATACACCCTGTATATTATTAAATGGCATAAAATTCTCTATGGTCTGGTTCAGAAAATTTTGTATTTACTAAATCGGCGTGAGCATGATGACGTCACCGAACTTTTTTAAATCACATGATAGTTATTTTTTACTGAAATCGATAGAGTATTGTGTTCTCTTTTCAACCATAATAAATATTCATACACTTACATAAGAAAATTTTCAAGAAAAACGTAAAAAATGATTTACGACTAGTAGGCTTAGATTTCTGGTCCTCCAATTAATAAAACAGAATTATCTAGCAAGTTTAGGTAAATAACGAAAATTTAGTTGTTCCAGTGGCGTATTTACAAATCTTTCCTTGGGGAGGGGAGGTACTCTATAAAAATTCCGAATCAAAATACTTAGATTTTCACATAACATAGATTTTGAACAACCCAAAATATGCCACTGAGTTATTCTCATAGTCTTCAATTTTCAATTAGCGAAAATCTAGAGCAAAACAGTACAAAAACAAATAATCAGTAGAGTAAATTGAAAATTCGATTCATTCGCTAGAGAGCCGCAATAGGAATTTATTGATCTATTTTTTACCATACCAGAAAGTATTAATCATATCATACCGAGAACAAGAAAATGGCCATAAGAAATTTGCATCTCACTCGCCTTGCAGACGGCGTACGTTTAAAATCTTTCGGGTGGTCTGGCACCCACGCGCAGTTATGTTTGGCATTCTTTGCTATCCTTGGTATCATTTATTCATGTATATTAAATAATACACTTCAAGAATAAATAGCAGCACTTACACAGTAGCTCTCGTGGCCAAAGCAAAACTTAAATCTGATATCCTTCATGATACATGAGATGGTAAAGTTTTATTTCACTGGTTTATTTTATCATATCGAAAACGAGGAACAAAAATACGACCACACAAATTTTAATTTCAGTCGCCCTGCAGAGGACGTTCATTTAAAGTCTTTCGAGCGGTCTGGCACCCACGCGCGACTTTCCAATGTTTCTGGCAATCATGGTTTGGTATTCCTTATGATGCAAAAAGTTATTAGAAAAAAGAATCAAGTGGTAAAAAGTATGTCACGTAACCTTTCCATTAATGCAATTCATCAATACATATCAATAATTTCCTATTGCGGCTCTCTATCTATTAGCGGAATTCTAAAATAAGTTTTTTTAATAGTCTGGGTCATTTATGTCTTAATCTAAGTATTTTCACTAGGAATTTTTATAGAGTACCCTCCCCCCTCCCGAGAAAAATTTGTAAATTCGCCTCTGAAACAACTAAAGTTTCATTATTTAGTATTTAAAGCTTGCTTGATATTTCTGTTTTAATGATTCGAAAACCAGAAATCAAAGCCTACTAGTCGTAAATCATTTTTCACGTTTTTCTTGAAAATTTTTCTATGTAACAGTATAAATAATAGAATAGAAATGATAAGAATGGAAGGCTAACGACCTCAAAAATAGTAACGCCATCTAGCGTGTTGGATGTTAACTGATTGCAAGATGGGTATATTTTGACGTAAGTTTTTCAGCTACATCGTTTTTTGTAGAAGTTTTTGGACGTCCACTTCATGGTAAATTACCGACTTTGCCACTTGTGGTATACCTTGGCAAAGTTTTTGTTACTAGCGAACGTGATATTTGCCGATCCGGATGAATATCATTAAAAAGATCACAAACTTCTTGATGCATTCTTCTTCGGTCCCCAAAGCCAATCATCATTAGAATTTCTATTCTCTTTCTTTCACTTAGATGGAGTATTTTGCGTTCAAGTTAAAACACCTACTTATTTTAACTACTATCACGGGTAATGTCAGTTTCATAAACTGTGATTGTTACGTTTGTTTCATAGACTACTAGATTTCATTAGTTTTTGCCTCAAAAGTACTTTTATTGTAAAAATCTCGGTTGGCCTTGAAATAAAACATATCGAACCCCATATCTTTGTAATCGTAATAAAATGTACTATTCAAAATTAAAATAATATACAGGGTGTTCCATTACAAATTTTAAAATCTGCATTACTTCCGGTTAAACCGGAAACTCAAAATTGTCAAAAACATTCAACGCAAATACACAATTTACTGTAATATCTGCCTACCAAATTTCATTCCGATATCTCTAAAAACTCCAAAGATATTTACTTGGTTCCATACTTTTGCCCACCTCTGTATATGCTTAAACAATATAAATATTTTCTTTTTAGTTATTTATTTATAAATCTACTTAATAATTTTACTACTATAAATACTTATTTTTTTATACGTAACATACTTAAATTGATAATAAATAAGGCTTTAAAACGAAGCGTGCGCATCAGGTTGTCTGGTTCTTATTAGTAAAATGCATTACATACCAATTACTGTTTAGATACAAATTGTTTTAATGCTGGATTATATTGTTGTATATTAGTGATCGCTTTTATGCTTTCAGGAATTATATTGTAAAACTTTGGAGCAAGGTAGGTACATGTATTGATGAAATTGATTAATGATTAATGAATGAATTGATTTCTGCATTTGAGGTACCGTATGAACAGTGGCGGATTTAGGCACAAGCGTTGGAAGCGGCCGCTTCAGGCCCCACAAACCAAGGGGCCCCCCAGAGACCTCTTGCCAACGACCGCACTGGACACGCGACATTGAGCGTACCTCAATTACTTCCTCTCGAAAGCAACATGGAGACTAAGTCTAATGACGATGCTCCGCGTAAAACACTCTTGGAATCTTGGACACGCGACAAATAAAAATTATTAACGTGGGAATTTACTTTCTCGCAAAAACTGAAACAAGAAACAGATCTTATCGTGTACAGGCTGGTAAAAAAAGTGTACGGTTGACGCATTAGAGTTTCGTACGAAAAGGCAAGCACTCAGAGCGATAGCTAAAATATTGTAACAGAGTGTACTGCTTCACAGCAGACCTACAAGGAATGTATTATCTCTGTTCGGTCCGAATGCTGGTCTTCCGGTACAATCAGCGCGGTCATCCGACTACTACGATGACTAATTTATTTACGCACTAGCGGTGGAAGGCACCACAATTCAGGGGGTCCCGCAAAGAACTCTTGAAGAATGAGAACCGCTTGAGAACTCACTTTGTTGGCGCAATAGAGTTTCGTGCGAAAAAGCAAGCATTTAGAGTGATAGGTAAAATTTTGTAACGTAATATACAGTTTCGCAGCAGTCCTGCAAGGAATGTGGCTTGCCTTCTAGCAAACTCTGCGCGGTCGTCCGGCTTACTTTCGAGGAAGGGGAACTGTACCATGCTTCTGAATGGGTGAAATTCCTTAATGTCATTTGTCAAGCGACAACATTTGCCAATGTTGAAACAACAAAAAAAAATCTTAACATATTGTAATACGTACCTGTGAAAGATTATGACCTTGGAATATTTCCCTTCTGTTCGGTTTTTACAATCTAGAACGCTACAATTCGGCATTATAACGTCTTTTAATTTGTCTTTACTATGTTTAAGCAAATAAGCAATAATTTATGCAAAAATTTGAAAACATTATTGATAAATTTGATGCTTCTAAAAGCAGTGAAAAGTTCCATTATAAATGAACTGATTATGGAATAAAATGTTTTTCTGAAATAGTACATAAGGTAGAACTTTTACGGACTCATCTGTCACAATGACATATGTCAAAACTGATTTTTACGTACTCGTCTGTCATTTTTATTTGCATTGTTTTACATATATTTGACATATGTCGCACACAGCCACGTTGACTTAGTTGCCTACTCTACTGTTATTAAAAGCACATTTTGTATTTTGTATTGTATTTGACTTATCGAGCGTCCGACCGTATAATTAATATAAATAAAATACAAAATGAACACGAACGTGTTTTAATAAAATGAGTTTTTAATAAATTTAAAAGTTAAAAATTGTTAATGGACGACTATTATACTCACAATTTTATAGTGATATTGTATAAATCACAGACGGCACCTTAAGACAGCTGTTTCGAGCTTTTGGTTCTCCTCAGTTAGGGGCAGTTCGTCTGTGATTTATACACATATCACTATAAAATTGTGAGTCGTTCATCAACAAAACTCACTTTATTAAAACACGTTTGTGTTCATTTTGTATTTTATTTATGCTAATTTATTTTCCAATATAGTGTAACAAATAGGGGAATCCCTATTTGTTGGCGGCAGAACATTCCAGAGCAAAGCGTCATACACCCGCAAGAACATACTCGAAGATTCGACACGGGCCGCGTATATTAGACGAGATACAATACGCGGGTTACAGCGTTTGCTGGAACGTTTACATGGAAGTTATAAAACGCCGTTCCGGATAGAAGGGAATTCAATTAGTGTTTAACCGGCGTGTCGAAATGTGCTCTGTGTAATTAATAACCAAATATATTAGTGAATAAATAAATGTTTAGAATACATAAATAGTTCTTATATAGTCCTCAAATAAATTTGTAAATATAGTGTTTTTAATTAGTGTATGTAAATTAATATTTCTCTTGTGAATAGACGAATTAAACAGCATTTTTGTTATTAGTCTAAAAAGAACGTTACAATAGAAAAAATTATCACCCCCGTTGGAAATCGCACTTAGGGGCCTTCCGCTTTTTGAGCTACATCTCTACTTCTGAGCAGCTGTGTCGACTACCAGCATATAAAGTTATTATTACCATATAAAGAATTAACGTAAAATTGATTTAACGATATATCCATCTGATGGCTTTAATCCATACATTTACAATATCCGGTCTATTACATGGAAATCTAAAAATATTTTGGAAATTTATTATTTCAAATTACATTCAAATGAAGTACTAGGTATTCAATGTATTTGTAAAATTGAGGTTATGATTTACTTACATTAACAAAAAAGCAGCGGCGGAACAAGACGACGTCTAAAATACAATTAAAAACGTGTCTATGACATTTAAAAAATTGAAGACACCAACAAAACTACTATTATTAATTTAAATAATTGTTCAAATTTCAGTATTAATTTTAAATAATAAACGATTATTACATTGAGTTATACGCATTTCTTAATTTTAACACCTGTTTTTCACAAACTGTGGGTATTGTCTACTTTTGACAATCCAGCATCTCAACCTCAAATCATATTCTAGGTTAAATATTTTTCCTAGCTTTTGGTGTTTTATTACGTTTTGTGGTAGCAGATAAAGTATAGTGTGTAACACGTACAAAAACGCCAATTTCACACTCGCGTGATTGCAGCATGAGACGAAGTCGGATTATTTAAAAAATCTTGAGAAGGAAATCTCCTCCACCCCCCCCCCGTGAATTCGCACCTGATATTAACAATTATATGTACTTATTTTTTGATAAAAAATAAAAGGTGTATAAATTGTAGTATTTGATTTATACTATAGGGCCCCAAAAATTTGTAACGCTTTCAGGCTCCTTAAGTGTTAAATCCGCCACTGCGCATGAAGTCTTTGCCGGGTGTTGTACGTATGACTGTAGATGAATATGTTTCTTCTTGTGATATAGAGATAACCTCTAAAGAATTCCGGTGTGTATTTACGGCACCACCCCATCCTATAAGACCGTATCGGAGATGACTTTCAACCAATGCTTGATAAAGAATCTTTAGCTGCTGGTAAGTCAAAATCGCGGTAAGGAATCGAAATCTTGACAACATCATTCGTAGTTTTTTACAAGTAAATTGAATGTGGATATCACACCTCATATACTGGTCAAAATATATTCCTAGGTACTTGGTGTTGGTAACTGGTTTAATCGTATACTTCTAGATATTCGTAGAAAAGTTGATTGTGTTAAAAGGAGGTGCTGACGATGAATTGCATGGAAGGGTAGGTAGTGAATTTTGTAAACATTTAATGTCAATGAAATAAATAAAGATTATTAAAAGTTTCACAGTTTTATTAAAATATACCTGACAATATTGTTTCGACAGCTATGCTGTCATTATCAAAGGTAATATAATTATAAACAAACACGTCGCTAAGGTAGATACAAAATAGGTAACTAGATAAAATAATAATAATAATAAAAATTAATAATAAAAATCATAATTAAACATCTAATACTTCCAGTAACGGAGAATTACTGAGCTCAAGTTGTTCATTCATTAAAGGTACCCTGAGTTTGTGTTTGTATATCTCAAAGGCTTCTAAAATGTCTAATTTGCGTTTGTTATTACAAAAATGTAGGAATTTAATATTATTTTGAGGAGTCATTGTGTGATTTTGTTCTAAAAGGTGTTTGGCGTAATTCGATTTTTCAGGATGTTTATTTTTGTAAACATATACAAACACAAACTCAGGGTACCTTTAATGAATGAACAACTTGAGCTCAGTAATTCTCCGTTACTGGAAGTATTAGATGTTTAATTATGATTTTTATTATTAATTTTTATTATTATTATTATTTTATCTAGTTACCTATTTTGTATCTACCTTAGCGACGTGTTTGTTTATAATTATATTACCTTTGATAATGACAGCATAGCTGTCGAAACAATATTGTCAGGTATATTTTAATAAAACTGTGAAACTTTTAATAATCTTTATTTATTTCATGATTATGGAGTTCCACAAAATAAGGCTGGAAACAATAAACAAGATTTAATGTCAATAGTTTATAATTTAGCCAATCTTTTATTTTTGGGAAATCTGATTCTACTATTTCTTTTAAGGTTTGCCACGTGTCCTCAGAGTAGAAAATGTCAGCGAATCCCATTATTTTCCCCTTACTTTCAACAGAGAAAGGGCCGTTAATATATACATTAAACAGTCCTGGTCCTAAAACTGACCCTTGCGAAACACCGTATTTTATCTCCATTGTTTCACTATTTGTTTTGTTGTTTTTTACAAACTGAGATCTACCGGATAAGTAACTTTTAAGAAGTTCCATACTACTCATCTTATACCAATTTGTTCTAGCATTTCAAGTAGTAAGCGATGGCTGACTGTGTTAAATGCTTTTGAGAGATCTATCAGAATATACATAAACAAGGTTTACTGTTATCCAGATCACTATAGATTTTTTTTGTAATTTCAAGTATAGCATCTTCAGTTGATCTTTGTCTTCTAAATCCATATTGTTGCGGTGAACGCAAGAAAATTTTGAAGACGGTTTTCGATTAGCTTGTCGAAGACTTTTGACAAGGTCGGTAGTTGATAGGGAGAGTAGTATCACCCTTTTTAAATACAGATATTACGATTCTTTTTGAGGGTAGTTGACCATATTCCGTTATCTATGCATTTATTGAATGTATATGCTAGTGGTTTTTCAATGTATTTTGAGATTTGCTTTAATACTTCGGGTATATTATGATTTCCAGGAGTTGCATTTATGATGTGAAATTGTGTTTTTGATTTCATTTTTGTCAGTACTGAGCAAAGCGAAACTGTTATGTAATGTTTGTGTCAGAAGTTGATAATTAGGGTCAGATGTTATGTTACTTGCCAGTGTTTCGGCCATTTTAATGAATGTATAGTTAAAAAATCTGCTATGTCTTTTGGATTGGTTAGTTCATTATTACTGCTATCTTTGATACAGTCTACTATTTTCTTCTCTTTTTGTAAATTTCCTATTTCATTAATGTTCTTCCATAACTGGTTAGAATTTGATTTATTGTTTGCAATTAAATTCTGATAATATTTTTAAGGCTTTTTGTTATCATGACCAATTGATTCTTAATTAAAACGATTTTTCATGGGTTTATGGTCTATTTGTTTAGCTTACATTTTCTATATATGCCGTTGTTTCGATAAGGTTTTGTTATCTTCTTCAGGGCTTTATAGATTGAGCTAAAAGTCTAATTTCTAAATATTCTAAATACGATATATACGATATATACGATATATACGATATATACGATATATACGATATATACGATATATACGATATATACGATATATACGATATATACGATATATACGATATATACGATATATACGATATATACGATATATACGATATATACGATATATACGATATATACGATATATACGATATATACGATATATACGATATATACGATATATACGATATATACGATATATACGATATATACGATATATACGATATATACGATATATACGATATATACGATATATACGATATATACGATATATACGATATATACGATATATACGATATATACGATATATACGATATATACGATATATACGATATATACGATATATACGATATATACGATATATACGATATATACGATATATACGAT
Source organism: Agrypnus murinus (assembly GCA_929113105.1). Taxonomy (NCBI): domain Eukaryota; kingdom Metazoa; phylum Arthropoda; class Insecta; order Coleoptera; family Elateridae; genus Agrypnus; species Agrypnus murinus. The sequence continues at coordinate 39,275,010 of OV816023.1, read as the reverse complement.
ATATACGATATATACGATATATACGATATATACGATATATACGATATATACGATATATACGATATATACGATATATACGATATATACGATATATACGATATATACGATATATACGATATATACGATATATACGATATATACGATATATACGATATATACGATATATACGATATATACGATATATACGATATATACGATATATACGATATATACGATATATACGATATATACGATATATACGATATATACGATATATACGATATATACGATATATACGATATATACGATATATACGATATATACGATATATACGATATATACGATATATACGATATATACGATATATACGATATATACGATATATACGATATATACGATATATACGATATATACGATATATACGATATATACGATATATACGATATATACGATATATACGATATATACGATATATACGATATATACGATATATACGATATATACGATATATACGATATATACGATATATACGATATATACGATATATACGATATATACGATATATACGATATATACGATATATACGATATATACGATATATACGATATATACGATATATACGATATATACGATATATACGATATATACGATATATACGATATATACGATATATACGATATATCGTCGGCTTCATATGAAAAGGGCGTAAGTGCCAAAAACTGAGATTTCAACGTTATCTGGTTAATTATTACTTTTTCTATAAAATAAATACGAGAAATTTCGAAAATAATTAGTAGAAGTCGCTTAAATAGCAAAAATAAAATCAGGCACAAGTGCAAAAGCATTGACAGACAACATGAAAAATGTTACATTTCTTGTAAACAGGTTTTTCGGACTTATGCACTTTTCATGTGAACCCGACGATATACGATATAAACGATATACGCGATATACGCGATATCGCCTATTTTATAAAGCCTATTTTTATAGAAAAAGGGAAAAGACAAGGAGAAAAATGACCATTATTTTACTGTTATAAAACATCAGTAAAATATTTGAAAAAAAATATATACTAGGGAAACCTCGTCAACACATGACGGTCAAAAGGCTAATTTTTGAAGGGTTTCTTTAACAACATTCGTTGTGTGATTACAATCCTTCGGGTTTCCAAGAGTGATTATTTAATAGTAACATTTATTAAATAAACGCAATCGAACAAAAACAGTTGCAAATACTAAGCTTACTATTCTCAGACGAACTTTTGAATGCGTTATTTAACAAACACACCCTTACCCCTCTACCGTCAATCACGACTTATCCCATCTTCCTCCTTTAGTTACCCCCTCTTACTGCTTTTTCCGTCTTGCCCCTGCGAATTATTTCTTCCTCAACTTACCCCCCCCTTCTCCCGACTTACCCCCCTCCCACTTATCTCCCACTCGGACTTATTCTTATCTTAAAATTCTGCATTGAATTCATATATCATATATGTAAAATTGTATACTTAATATATGTACCAGCTTTCGAAACTTGTCGGTTATTTTATCCATGCTTGTTAAGAGATAAAACATAGGTTCTTAGACATTCCTATTCTACTTTTTTTTATCAACATACCAATCTGCAAAATTTATAAATTCCGAAAGAACGAACGCACAGAGACAGGCAGAAATATCAAATTTTGTGAAAATGCTCCACAGCAAATACTGTGAAACCCGACTGAGAGTTGCTGGTGGCATAGTAAGCAGGTATAGAAGGATGGTTAATACCAAAACGTGACGAAGCAATCGGCCTTGGGAATGTTGAAATGCATCGATTACAAATATTGCTTAAAAATGTAAATAATTAAAGAATCACAAAACTAAATCTCCACAGACTAAAAAAACAACGGTTTTAAAAATATAAAAGTTAAACAAAAATAAAAAGTAAGTATAGTGCTGACTAATACCTAGATTAATAATCATCAATAGTTCTAAAACTTACCACCGTAGCAAGTGAGAGGGCGTCCCAAATGAATGTCCGATTCACGCGTCTCATATTAAACATTTTATATTTATTTAAATTAAAAATATAAACGTTAAAAATATACTAGGAAGACCTCGTCACGGTCAAGTCATGACGGTCAAAAGCATTGAAGGATTTTTCTATATACAACATTCGATGTGTGATTACAATCCTTCGGATTTTCGTGAGTAATTATTTAAATAAACGCAACCAAACATAACCAGTTGAAAATTCTAAGCCTAGCACTCCTCTCTCCCAACTTACTTTCCTCTCTTCCGACATATATTCATTCCTCTCTGGCTTACCCCTCCCCCCGGTTTATTCTAAATACATCCATACATAACATTAGGATGGTTTTTATTTGGGCCATGTTGGAATTTCGTTCCAATCATCCTATTCTAATCATTCGCTGTAACGAAGAGAAGTTTCCATTTAAGATACACGTTTTTTTTTAATTCTTATGCATATATTTGACCACTGGAACAAATTGTTGAAAAAATTTGAAAATTGATTTTTTTGGAATTAACAGTGTTCCGATACTACTTTTAGGTACAAAAAAATTATATGGAGCATTCGATTTTTTCCAACGATTTACAAATAAATTCAAAATAATGCACCATTCAATTAGTGTTGAAGTGATGTAAAATTTCCCATATAATTTTTTTTTCACCTAAAAGTAACATCGATGCTCGTTAATTCTATAAAATCAGTTTTCAAAATTTTTTTCAAAAATTTGTCCCAGTGGTCAAATATATGCTTAAGAATCGAAAAAACCATGTATTTTAAATGGGAAACCTCTTCTCGTTACAGCGAATGATTAGAATAGAGATAGGAAGTTCGTATTGGTCTTAAAATTTCCAGTTCTTTTTTTGGAATCAAATGGGTACCCGGCAAAACCGAAATTCCAACATGACCCAAATAAGAACCACCCTAATACATATATATATGGAAATTCTACCTTATGAAATGATAAGAATAAAATAAAAAATCGATCTTGTTTAAAATATTCTTGAAAACGTCTATTAGTACATATTTCAAAAACATGACATAAACATAGTGTTCGCAAATTTCCTGCGTCTTATACAAACAATATCACACTGCTCAGAATAGGCAATTACCATCAGCTATTATTTGTATGTATAATTCGTCTGCTATACATAATTTTCAACTACGCCAGTTTTGTCTACGCAACCTAACAATTTTTTATGTCCGATTCGTTCGTCTCAAATTAAACATTTTAGAGTTTTTCAAATTAAAAATATAAACATTAAAAAATATAAAAATTAAGTAGTGTTGACTAATCTACACAGCAAAAGCTTTAATATAAAAAAAATCGCTTAGATCGGCCCGGTGGAACTTTCAAACGTACTGGAACAAAAATAAACCTTCTGTTTTAAATATATAGATAAAAATTAAATAGTGTTGACTAATCAACACAACGAAAGCTTCAATACAAAAAAGAACGACGTAAATCATGGTGGAACTCTCAAACTGGAACAAAAATAAGCTTTGTGTTTTAAATATATAGATGAGAGATTAATAAAATGTTTTCCCTATACCACCCGGCGCCCAAGAGCGACTGCCCCCCCCCCAGCCGTAATTGTTGATTTATTGTTAGTTCTTGCACATGTTATAAAAAGTTTAGGTAGAGTAAATGGTTTACTACAAATGATCTAGTGTTAAATGTGAAAACAAAACACAGATGATATGTTATGTGGAAAAACGATTTAAAAAAAAAGGAATTATTAAATATTAATATTATCCGTCACGATTAGTAAATGTGTTAAATATTAGATTAGTAAAAAGTTTTACAAATTTATTATAATCTACCTGACAAGTGTTTCAACAACTAAGCTGTCATTATCAAAGGTAATAAATATAAACAAACACGTCGCTAAGGTAACTACAAAAATAGACTAGATAAAAATAATAAAAAATTAAATATATAACACTTACAGTAACAAGGAGTTACGAGCTCAATCTGTTCATTCATTAAAAGTACCTGAGTTTGTGTTTGTATACCTCAAAAGCTTTGAAAATGTCTAATTTACGTTTCTTATTACAAAAATGTAGGGATTCAATATTATTTTGGGGATTCATTGTGTGATTCTGTTCTAAGAGGTGTTTGGGTAATTAGATCTTTCTTGATGCTTATTTCTGTAACAACACACGTGCTCTTTATATCTTATGTCAAAATTTAGGAAGTGTTTGCCCAATATTTTTATTAAGGAGTCTGGTCCGAAGAGGTGCGCTCGGAAGGGCCTGGCTTCTAAGGATGGTTCTGGTTTAGTATTGACGTCTACCGGTTAAACCCAGTACTGAGATCCTACAAAGCCTATATCAGTTGATACCTTAAAGTGAACATTTGATGCGACTCCAATAAGATTTCAAGTTCGAGAAAACCTCACTTTCTCGTGGTACCTCGTGGGTAATTCTATTAGAGTTTGGCAGGACTAATGAGGTGCTGTTTATAGCATTTTAGGAGTGTTTACGGTTTATTCAAATTTTTGTTCAATTCGTTATCGAAGGTCAGCCATATATCGTACTCGAATTTTAAAAATTGAATTTTTACTGTAAGCCCACAAGAGAAAATCGGATGGTGTTAAATCACAAGATCTAACACAAAGGCAAACTCAAAACCGTGTTTATATTTAAGATGCGGTTTTCACAAAACTGTATTAGAAAATTTAAATTTGCTTTTGTAGAATTATTTGTGCACCATCTTGTTGAAAATATCACCCAACCAACTCATCATCGTGTAAAGTCCCAATGAATGAAATTAGAATATTTTCCTAATATCACTCGGCCTTTAGTGTAGCTTAAAAATATGGGAGATATAACCTTTCTCACACAGATTGCTGTCGACACTCAATTTTCTATGGATACAGTGGAGTCTCAGTAAAGATAGGAAGATTTGCAAAGTTCCATAAACTCATGTTTTCATAAATTCACATATCCTGAAAGATGAAACCAGATTTTTCCAAAAACCAATCGCAAAAAGCTAATCTTTGGGGACTATCATTTGGTAGTAATCCATGCAAGACTTCCAAAGAATGAGGATGAAAGTGCAAGATCTTTTTTAAGAACGGCGACTGGTATCATAACACACATGTATTTGTTGTTTCCTTGTTTCACTGGACGGATAGAAGACTGCGAATCCTGCAGGTGCGGGAAGTTAGCCGTACATTTTTTTAGGGCACAATTAGCGCCATTTAAACACCGAAATTACCATGCGGCCAAGTTCACGCAAACTTTATTTTTCAACTTTTTCTTAGAAATTTAATCACCATCATATTTCTCTGAGTGCCCACCAATGCCGTGAAAAGTTTTTAAAAAATGTTGCATTTTTAGAGAGAAAACGTTGTTGTTTAATTTTATTACCGTGAAGGTGGCCGCACTTTTCATCCGAAACCCTCTATTCCTAATATCAGTATTTAGCGCTGAATTTGCGCCAATTAGTGGTCACAAATAGAGACTTGCCCTTCTTAAGGTTAAAATGTAAAAACCTTTAAAATTTCATGTAATTCAGAAATTATTTAAACATGAAGTTAGCCGCACATTTTTATAGCAAAAATGGTTCATCAGTCAAAAATGAGTGGTTTTTTAGCGCTTAATTAGCACCGTATATAAAACCTTTCTACCAAGTTCCAAAATAAGTTTCGCTTTCTCCTTAATACCCTACATATTATATCTACTTTCTTTTAGACTGAACAAGGAAACCAGCGTCAATGGTATCTGAAGTACTTATTTGAGAAATATCCATAAGAAATCGCCGACACTAATAAGACACCAATTAGCACCGAATGTCATGATTGTTTTACGTGGGGTACCTGTGTGAACTTACCCCCACGTTCCCTTCCAGAAGGAAGTGATTGGGATACGCCCAATCAGCGCGCAAGTTGCATAACCGGCAGTACAGCAATTGCTACCAGATCAGCTCACTGGTCGGAGCGAGGTTGCCTATCCACCCTCTACTAGCTATCGCAGGCATAGTACCGGAGCGATTGACTTACGTCACGTGCTCACACGCCGGTACCGAAGTACCTCGTCCAGCAATAGGACTATTCCCCAGCTATGCGCTCTTGCAAAGTGGGACCACTGCCCGATCGAATCCAACCTCAATTGTGGCGGGACTCGGTTTAATAATGGTTTTGCCACCCCGATCTACCAATTTTAGGCTTGGTGGGCCCTCGACAGACCTTCGTTTAAGTCTACACGTTCTAGACTCCCGGTGTGTACCCGTTTTTGGTGAAGTTGTCTTAATTGTGAGAGGCTATGCATTCGCTTCAACTCTCCTTAAGTGTAATGGCTTTCAGAGCTTCTCCCAATCACTGTACCCGGCTGCAATCCGGATCATAGGGTGGTCGGGATAGCTCCTAAGCACATTTACCTGGCGGCTTGCAGTTTCCCATGTGCCTACGCTATATACGGCGGGATTCCTCACTTCGATTCTCCGCACTTGAGATTCAGTCAAACAGCGGGTTTCTTTGGTGACCATAAATGACCTCGGTCAAGCAGCGGGTTCCGTTGGTGACCATAATTGACCTCGGTCAATCAGCGGGTTCCGTTGGTAACCATAAATGTCCTCGGTCAAGCAGCGGGTTCCTTGGTGACCATAAATGACCTTATCCCAGGCGAGATTCGAATCCGCCCACACCGGTCTCATATACCAGGGCTCCCCCTGATCGGTATGAGTTACTGTCAAGAATTCTCACGAATTTCTCTACCACACACTTAATCTGACAGCTTCATCTGTTGCCCTTTATAGGGATAGGGTAGAAGACAGCCAGTTTTATGGGTGAACGTCGTGTGGTCTCCCGAACACCCAACCCAATTAGCACCGTACCAAAACACACCTCTTTTTGTCCTGTCACAACTTTTGAAAAATTTGAAGGATATCCAAACGCAATCGACGGGATAATATAGCGCTAACTATTGCCGTCAAAAAATATACTTCTTTTTAATCTGTCTCAACTTTTGAAAAAATTTAAGGATATCCAAAATGCACCTCTTTTTGTCCTGTTTCAACTTCTGAAGAATTTGAAGTATATCCAAACACGCGCGCGCTTGTCTAGTGACTCTGTGCTGAAGCTTAGCGTAGTCCATATCAAATGAGATTAAAATATTTGTGTTGAAAAGATGAGATCGGAAAGAATCGCCGTTGAAGGTTTTTACAGGAGAAGACCTTACAGGTCGAGAAGGTGAATGAATGGTTTTGGGAATGTTTGAGTCTTTTCGGAGTTTTCAGCGCAAGTCTATATTCAAAAGTGTCACAAAAAATCATCGAGTTTCAAAAGTTGTAAACATCACTTGTACTGTACTATCATTACAGTAGCGTTTTAATTTATTTGGCTTTTTAAAGCCTTGGTAGTGTAGCTCTAGCTCTCACTAGCGTGATCTTCTCTTACCCAAGCGGCCCGGGTTCGAATTCCAGTACCGGCAGGTCTGGTTAAGGTTTTCTGCAGTTTACCGATCGGTCTACAGCCGTACGTTGGGCCTACGTAATAGTAATAATCTCCCCACCCTCCCGCACAAGCTTCATAGCTTCTGGGTCCTGGTTCGTCAGGAAATGGGTAGTAGCAATTATTATTATTATTTTAAGTCGGCCAGGTCTGGGTTGACGTCCGTCCCTGGCTAGCTTCCGGCCCTGCTGGCGCCCGACTTAGGTCTCCCTTTCTTCATTAGTCCAGGACAGGACTGGTCTTCGGCTTTTTGGGGGAAAGTGTGGGTGAGAGAAACAGAAAGAAAGGAAGATGGAAGAATGGGGAGGGAGAAGAAGGAAAAGGGGGAAACAGAGAGAGTAATAGAGTGGGGGCAACTGAGAAAGTGGAGAAAGATAGAGGTAAAGAGGAGAGGAGAACTCTAATTTTTCAAAAGTTGAGACAGGTCAAAGAGAAGTACATTTTTGAATTATGGTAATTGGCGCTGTACAAGCGCCGTCGATTGCATATGAATATACTTCAAATTTTTAAAAGTTGAGACAGGACAAAAAGATGTGCATTTGGGTCGCCGCTAATTGGCGCTATATTCCTCAAATAAGTACTTCGGATATCATTATATTGATTGACGTTGGTCTCCTTGTTCAATCTAGATGAAAGTGTATATACAGCCTGTTCGTTCTCAAACTCGAACATATCTATATATTTAAAACACAAGGCTTATTTTTGCTCCAGTTCGTTTGAGAGTTCCACCGGACCGATCTGAGCGATTCTTTTTTTATATTAAAGCTTTCGCTGTGTAGATTAGTTAACACTACTTAATTTTTATATTTTTTAAATGTTTATATTTTTAATTTGGAAAACTCTAAAATGTTTAATTTGAGACGGACGAATCGGACATTCACTTGGGACGCCCTCTCACTTTCTCCGGTGGTGAGTTTCGTAAGTACTCCCGCTCTCCCGCTTATAAATATAAAAGTGTGATGCAGTCGCCCACTTCCATCATTAATAAGCGGTTAATGTATAAAAAATTGTTAGGTTGCATAGACAAAACCTGCATAGTTGAAAATTATGGACAACAGACGAACTAAAATAATAGCTGACGGCAAGTGCTTATGCAGAGTAGTTTCATATTGTTTGTATAAAACGCAGGGAATTTCTCAACACCATGTTTATGTCATGTTTTTGAAATATGTACTAATAGATGTTTTCATGAATGTTTTAAACAAGATCGATTTTTGATTTTATTCTTATCATTTCTTAAGGTAGAATTTCCGTATGTATGTATGTAGAATAAACCAGCGGGGTGGGGTAAGCCAGAGAGGAATATATGTCGTAAGAGAGGAAGGTAAGCTGGGAGAGACGAGTGCTAGGCTTAGAATTTTCAACTGGTTATGTTTGGTTGCGTTTATTTAAATAATCACCAACGAAAATACGAAGGATTGTAATCACACATCGAATGTTGTATATAGGGAAATCCTTCAATGCTTTTGACCGTCATGTTTTGACGAGGTTTCCCTAGTATGTATTTAACATTGTATTGAACGTTTTTGGTGATGTCTGCTCGCCAAATTCAACTGCAAGAAAGATAATGTTAGCAATAGAAAGAGAAAATTATTGTGCATCAAATAATAATATTTAGAGTGCGATTTTTATTTTAAAATACTAATATAAAAGTTGAGAGTTGTTAAGTAAGTATGACAAGTCATGCTTTTCAAATTACTTCATTTTAGCATATGACTGAATTGAATGACGACGTAAAATGGTAAAATGCACAATGTTAATTGCTTCTGATCGACTTTGAGAGTGGACACCCAGTACTACTATATGTATTGAGTAAAAACTGTAACTTATTTTGGAAACTTGGTAGAAAGCTTTTACAGTGTCTTCCATAAAGTTGGATCCACATAGAAATTTTTTTTAGTATTCTGCTTGGAAAAACTTTGTGGGGCAATCGCTTCTGCTTCCAAAACTACTTGAAATACATCATGTCAAAGTTGACAGGTAACATTAGGTATCTATCAAATTCGCCATTGTTTTTTAAAATCGGCGAAAAATAACCTTATTTGTCAAAATTTGGAAAAATCTTATTAAGAAAAAATGTTTCTAATGACATTTTACGTTCAGATACCGAGTTTGAACGAGATAATCCGACATAAGGAAAATTTTGTTTTTTAACATTTTTTGATACACCCCGGTAACTGATTATTTTGAAATCGGCACATGAATCCTGCTTGATTTAAATTTCTGACTGCCTGGATGGTTTCGGGTTTTCTTATTTTTGGTCTTCCACTTCTGTTATTACGATTTACATTTCTTGTTTCTTGAACTACCGACTGAACTGAACTACCGTGTATCTCAATGTTGTCCTAAATTGGTCATACTTCATGTTAAAATTTGGAAATCTATTTCGAAAGTCTTTAAAAGCACCCGCAACAGCGTAGAATACGTTCATTCACCATCTACATTCACTTCATTTCAAGATAAAGACTTACAACACGTAAGTCTTTATCTTGAAATGAAGTGAATGTAGATGGTGAATGAACGTATTCTACTTGATCAAATGGCATCCTACAACAAAATCGTCAATTTTACAAGTTACAATAAATAAACCATTGTAAAGCGGATGTAACAAAGTAACAAAAGTCAGACAGTGTCTTTAACCTTGCCTTGCAAAACAACGGGTCTCTGTGTTTGTCGCCGTTTCTGAATCTCTTTGCTTCTTTACTCGTTTCAGGCATGTAGTCAGGGGGGGGGGTTATGGGGCTGAAGCCCTCCCCCGAAACACGCGACTTCGAATTTTAAAAGAATTTTTTTGTTCTCTTGTACTGTCTTAGGCACCTTACAATCTATTTATAATTAATTTTATGTCATAAAACCGACGGAATAATTTATATTTTGACATTTTGAAACACAGAAACAATTTAAAAAAATAATCACGGAAAATATATCACTAAAATATCCTTATATATGCCCACAAAAATCTAAATATTTCGCTTTTACTTAATGTAGCCGTAACATATGCCAACTGTACTAATACAAAATGACAAAATTTACATTTAGGTTATGTCAGATGTCACGTATAACCTGAAAGTTAATTTTATTATTTTTTTACAACATCTTTAATAATATGTTTCCATTCAAAATCACTAAAAAATATGGATTGCCATGACTTTTTTGCAGACTTCACTCGTATAGTTTTACAAGACATTACAAATTGTAAGGTTAGGACTTACAAATCATATTCCATTCTATTCTATTCTATTCTATTCTATATAACAGTAAAACAGCGTTGCCATTTTCTTAGAATTTTTATGTGTGACAACAAATATTCTATAGTTACCAATTCTGTAATAGATTTTATTTTCTTCCAATTTTGATTATGGAATAACATAAATAAAATTGAAACCAATAATAAATATCAGCTCAAATTTTTTTCAGTCTTATAAATAATAATGATAAGACTGTTTTGAAGATTTGGTTTCACAGGTTATACAAGCATACCATAAGGCAAGTTTTGGCGTTAACCACGTTACGAAATGTGATTACGGATGCTATTAAAAACTTTTGCTTGCATAACAATAAACATGATATAAAGCATAACCTAAAATATATAACTGACAGCTGCTGAATTTTGTTACTAAACTAAAAAGAGAGAAAAAAACTATCTTTGTTTCAGACAGCTTAGTGTTGGACTAGAAAGAGATAGATTTCGACATCCGTGCCCTAACTCTAAAATAACACAGTTAAAGTTTTCATTCAGGAACCCTAATTAGAACCAAAACCGTAACCTACGCATAGAGGTGGCGGCGTTGCCAGTTCTCGTTCCCGAAAAATCAAATTTGCGTCCAAACGCGATTAATCACTATCAGCTAATAAATTCTGTTACTTGGTAAACGCTAAAACTCGGCTCTAATAAAAATCATTGTCAGTATGACACTTTTATAAAAGTAAAACATGGCCAACCCTCATTTTTTACAAAGCGAATGGAAAATATTTTATGTGATACCAACTCATCAAATAAATCAAACAAAATGATAAAATCTTATTTTAGGTTATGTTTTTAAAGGAAAACTATAAAAACCAAAATAAGCTTAATGATAAAGCCAAAAAGTCTATAATTTACAAAATGAACCGCCAGTCTGGCGCGGAACGTTCGGGCACAGAGACGATCTAACACGTGGTCGTTCCGGCGCATGGACCGTGTGCATTATCCAACATTAGAATGTATAATCACAATTATTCGCATGGAAAGAAAAACGGCGCAGTTTTCAACTAGATTTTCGCTTCTATACAGGGTGACTGGTAAGTCGACGTATTCCTTTTAGGAGGTGTTAGTAGAGCTCATTTTCTATCATCATGTTAATCTATCTCATGTTAATCGATTTAACCATGTTACTTATACAAAACCCAATAGAGTTTGAAATATTTCAATTTTTTATTTTTTTAATCCATTTAAAATTAATTAACCAAAAAAAAGGTATTAAGTTTTAGATATAAATACCTATGAATTCATAGACGGTTGGAAATTTTTCTTTATAACCCTTGGTTTAAATTATTTTTTATTTTACTAAATTATTTAACTTAATTTTTGATGCATAACTTTACTGATGTAAACCAACAAAATTAAAATATGAAAAACATCCTTTCATTATTTTTTTCATTTTAAATATTAGTAGTACAGTTCAGCAAACGACCACTTTCATGTGGATTGCGCAGACGGGGAAGAAGGACGAAATTCAGAGTAAACGAAATACAGTATCGCTTGCACTCCTATCAAACATTTTTACATCTGACTGTACCCGAAGTGCACCACAAGACTTTCAACTAAGAAATGTGCTACCAGACTGATAAGATAATTGTGCAAGGTAAGGTGCCTAAGGTCACGCGAAAGTTTTCGTTTGATGGACTGTGGTAAGGAAATGGTTTCTAAAAAAAAACAGAAAAATTGAAATATCTCAAAAACCATTGAAGATTACATAAAGGACATTCAGGCTAAATCAATTGTAAATGAGCTCTACTAACCAGCTCCTACAAGGAAAACACCGACTTGCCAGTCACCTTGGATATAAAGTAGATGTAATTAATTCACATGATATATAAATATACCTAATGTATGTATAATTGCTTTACAGCCCCCTCTATCTTTATCACACCGCCAAAACTTTTGTTTCGCACGCACTGTCTATCGAAACATACAAAAAACCGTTTCGAGAAGCTTTTGGCAAACAATCTTGGCTTCCGTACTGGTAATTCTAATATAACTCTTCAAACTGCGAAGTGGACCAGTTCATTTAGCCTTGGTAGTGTAGGAACTTGCTGGTACGTCTTTCACCCAAGCGGTCCGGTTCGACGCCTGGTACCGGCAGATCTAGTTAGTTTTCTGCAGGCAGTTTCTCTTAGCTGTAACACAAATGTGGGATTTCCGCTTATACCATCTGTTAAGTTGGCTGCAGCCGCACGTTGGGCCCGCTTAATAGTAATAATAGCCCAGACAATTTTTATAATAAAAAAATTATCAAATTTCTTAATTCTAATTAAGAGGGATGTAACCCATTAAATTAAAAACAAGATTATACTCTTGCATCTGAAATTGGCTAATAAGCTTGCAAGTCAACGACAGCGATAGCTGTCAAATTCGAATTTTAAACGTTAATTACTTCTTAACAACGTAGAGTACAGTTACACCAATTAACAACTTTCTTGAATAAATTTATATTATGAATAATTAAATACATAAACAAAACCCAAAAATAACTTCGACAATGAAATGTCATAACGGAATAACTTTGAATCAAGATATTCATCCCTTTAAAAAACTTGAAGTAGAAAAATCTTAAACAGTTTCTTGTTCTTTGCACAATAATCCACAAGACTATAATAAAACATTGGTTAAAATGCATAAAATAAAACATAAATTTAATTAACGATCAGCTCGTTTACACAAAGCAGAAACATTTTAAATTAATCAACTTTTAAAATCAAGTAAGTTAAATAATTCTAGCATTATAAATCTGTGGATTTATAAACGCAGTCCGTAACTGAGTTAATTCACTGGTAGAAGAAGATTCCTTCCTGCGATTAATCTATTCATGTGCTAAATGGAAAATATCTATAAACAGCTGATAAAATAAAATATCCCATATTTTGTTAATTAACTGTTAATTGTATGTTTGATTATTTAACTCTAACATGTATAATTTAAGAATGCTACATATATATTGAAATATTAATTCAAAGAATTAGGTTATCTTTGCATAGTAAATCGTAAACTTTCTTATTTTAGTAAAATCTGCTAATTTTAAGAGTAACATTGCATGTAAATGATTCAAATAAATATATTAACTTTTTTGGCATGTTTTACTACTAGTGTTTTTTCATTTTTATTATGTATTTTGAACTTAATCAATTTTATGTTTTTATGTTCAATCGTAATTTTATTCAATTCCCAAATTGCTATCAAATCTTATAATAAAAAGTTAATATAGCTTTGGTAGTGTAGCGGTTACCGTTCCAGTCTCTCACCTAAGCGGACCGGGGTCAACTCCCGGTGTCGACAAATCTGTTTTCTGCAGTTTCCTTAGCTGTAACACAAATGTGGGATTTGTGCTATAACATTTGTAAATCGGCTGCAGCCGCACGATGGACCTTCATAAGGATAATAATCGCCCCTTCCTCTCGCACAAGCTTCATAGCTTCTTGGGACGGGTTTCCAGGTTAGGTAGGACCTCCAAGTATATAAACTAATTCCAATTGCAGCAATTAATTATACAAATATAACAATACTATCGTCCAGTATAATACAGACTGGCAAACAAACGTTTAAGTAATCTCTATTCATGCTATTGAGACACTAACCAAGACTTTTGTATCGAGACAATTGTAAAGAAATGATGTTCTTCACAACAACCGGCGGCGCATCAATCTGCACTAATAAGATGGCCGAATAATGAATTCATCTTTGTAAGATTAATAGAACAACTGCTTGAAAATTAAAGATGATTCATATTAAATTTAATTGCATAGACGTGGCCTTTTCCTTTTTCGTCTTCTAATCAGGTTACTGCATTGAAGACGTTTTTTCATTATCAACTGATTGTTCTACAAATAATAATTACAGGATTACACGTTCTCATGAAACCTTTTTCCGCTTATACAACTCAACTGTTAGTAGTAGACACATCCAACCAGCAACTACCGGTGGAACTATTAATTTTTTGCCGGTATATATTTTAGATCGACGTGGAATTTATGACTTATTGGCAGCTGAACAAAACACAATACACCAGCTTTCTACAGCATTGCAGAACCAGCGTGTCAATATGTATGACTCATAATTCACGAGAATAATTCTAGTGCGTTCTAGCAATCCTGGATACGGTATAAAGCGCCGTGCAGGGAATTAGTGATTAGTCGACGAGTTAAATGAATACGCGCATCGTGTAATTGTTAGGAGATAAATGTTAGAAATAAATATTGTAATTAAATATAAATGATCTGTAAATAATCTAGTTTAATTTTGTTAATAGTTAGTTTATAATTGTGTATGTAATTAGTGTCAGTGTAAATATTTTCCATTGTTAATAGACGATTAAACAGCACTTTCAGTATTATTTAAAAAAGAACGTTACAGTACTATAGTGTACTAGAGGTGAGCTTACCATTAACTAGACTATTTTAAGAAGTTATATCCTTGTAATAAAAACTCGAGTAATAAGAGGTTTTTGGATTAATTAAATCTTTATTTAATTACTGTTGTTTATATTGTAGCTATGTAAATCTCTATGATTCAATGCCTTCCTCATACGTAGCGGGAACGTGGCGGCGTAGTAATTGCTACTTTAGTGGAACTTCTTTTCTCTTTGACACATCGTGTTGCGTGGTTGCTCTTGCAATTTACCAAATAATACGTACTTAATAATACAAAGAGCGATGAAATGTTTGATTATTTTGTCATTCTAGTATACCAAAATTATAGACCATTGCAACTGTTCTGTTAACGAAAATAACAAGCCTTCTATAAATATATTTTTTAATAAAAATGTCTTTAATAAAATATGACAAAAATACTACTTACTTATAAGTTGATACACATGATAGAAATATGCTAAAATGTGATGATGATAGATCGAACGAAAATAACAACGCGCCTTCTATAAATATATTTTTTAATAATAATGTCTTTAATAAAATATGACAAAGATACTTATAAGTTGATACACATGATATAAACCATTTTTATATTATTTCTAAGGCACAATTTGGCGGCAATTTGCAAATTGATTACTGGCCTTCAACATTTTAGAAGTAAGTATGGAGATGCAGTAGTTTACGAAAAATCATTTAAAATGATTGTCCTGGGTAGCAAAAACTTAAGTTTTACTTTCAATACTACTGTAAGGTTCCGTTACTTTAAATGGTTAAGCAATGATTTCAGACAGGTGGCAGGAACTTTCAGTAATACTTTAAAATTTAAAAACTTTAAAGTAGCTTCGAGAAAGTTACTGCTACAATCATAATACCACTTTGAAGTTGCAACGACTTTAAAGTAATTACACTAAGTGGCAATACCGTTCCACATACTTTAAAAGCTACTCAGAAGTAACGGAACTACATAGTTCTAAGAAATAATAGAAACAGCTACATCATTTCTAAAATATTTCGAACTGAAGTAATTAAATCTATAAAGTCATAAATTTAGTTGTAGTTACGTAACAACTACTCAGTTAAAGTTCCGATCTCAGTTACTGCTACTTAGATGCTGCTTTGGATCTACCAGTGGTTATTCTGCACAGACAGAGAAAGATGATACGACAGCAATGATGCCAGAATGAGACGGGCGACGCGGTGAGGCACTGGATTTCCCTCCGGTCAGATATTCCTCACTACGCTGCCGGCCGGAAAATGTTTTGAAACAAATACGATTTTTATTTTAAGTTACATTTAAACACAAATATAGCCAAAATTTTGAAAAATTTTGAAAAACCTCGTCAAGACATGACGGCCAAAAGTATTGAAGGATTTCCCTATATACAACATTCGATGTGTGATTACAATCTTTTGAATTTTCGTGAGTGATTATTTAAATAAACCCAACCAAACATAACTAGTTGAAAATTCTAAGCCTAGCACTCCTCTCTCCCAGCTTACCCTCCTTTCTTCCGACATATATTCCTCTCTGGCTTACCCCTCCCCTCTGGTTTATTGTACATACATACGGAAATTCTACCTCACGAAATGATAAGAATAAAATCAAAAATCGATCTTGTTTAAAACATCAATAAAATATCAATATATTTATACTTACTATAACTATCTATATACTTACTATAACCAGTGGCGGATCCAGAGGACTATTTTGGGGAAAAGGAATTTTTTGGAAAAAAATGATATAAGATTGTGCCGTTAATGTTTCAAATTTGCTAGAAAGATAGTTTTGCCAAAAAAAAGTTAATACGAAGAATTTGTCGATTGAACACTTGATATAGCGGGCAATGTAACAACGTCGCATTACGACAAACTAGCGGGAAACTTAAATGCTTTATAAATAGCTACATGCAGTACCACTGGCCACTCGTAATTTACATCTCGAAAACAAAATCAGTTGTGTTAAATAAGAAGATACATCATTCGGATTTTTTTACTGCTACGTTTTAAATGAATCTGAATAAATAGTGTTTCATCCATCGTTTTATATTCATATACTTGTAATATTTGCAAAGATAACCTCAAAACTTGAGTTAAAGTCATTTAATGCATTAATTTGTTTTTATCAGAACAACAAACGAAATACTGGTACCAACTTAAGGCAACGTTGTCACTTTTTCACTACTGTAGAAGTGTATAATTTATTTATATTCTAGAAAGGTTTATTTATTTTTTAGTGATTACATAGTTTTTTTTATTAATAAAATAGTAAACTCGAATGAAATTTCTAGTAAGTAGAATTGCTTCTTCGTCATTTTTTCTCGTTCTTAAGTTTGAACTAGACAGTCAAAAGTTAATCTCTGGCTTTAAAAAGACTAATAAATAATTAAAAACATTTATAAATAATAACTAAACTGCTTTTACATGCATTCTAATAAAACTAGTATCGTTTGAGCCATTATTTGTACCAAAACTATGTAATTATTTCTATTTGTCAAACTAGCACAGAGAACTCCATAATTTTTGGCTCAGACTATCCCACCACAACTTCCTTAATAGTTAATAATTAAACAAACATTACTCAGTAAACAAAACTGTGACATTTACTTGTCTGCTATATAAGAATCAAGTAAAATGAGCTATATCAACACATTTACATACCTCACATGTAAATTTGGTGATGAAACATTCGCTATGTATTTCATATATAAAATGGGAAGAGCATGCTAATGTAAGTCTGGTGTCTTCAAATTTACATATATGCGACATAATAATGTGATTTGTATTTTACATCACACTTTTTACTAGTCAATTATATAACTATTTAACCACTAATTTGCTTGCGAGCTGCGGTGTTGAAAACATCAGTAACGCGCGTAACACCTGACTGTGCAGACGTGTTAAATCGTGGTCGCCCATTTAGTTGGGTAATATATGGGCAATAACCACTTTTATTTCTGTGACGGTAACATTTCGGGAGTGGGACAAACAAAATAAACAGCCGTGACAAATTGAATTTCCAGTGAATTGATATTTTGTTAGTACCGAGGAGTTTACGACGTCAAGTGAACGTATTTAAAATGGCGATAAATGAAGAAAAGAAAAAAAAATGACAACGTGTGAATGATAGTGCGTATCTATTTTTTTATACAAACATATCGAAAAGTTAGCATCAGGAATGTTATGTCTATTACAATTGTAACAGATCTATTACATTAGCAAAGCATCTATATTATACTCTATTACAATGAAATTTTAAATCTATTACCTACACGTTTAATAATTCAAATTTTCTCTCGTTTCCTACTTATTTAATGTTTATTAAAAAGTTTCACAGCAAAATATATTAGGCGGCTGTAAATTAATACCATAAAAAGAGAGATTCGGCAAATTTCAGCAATGCACGTGTCATATCATTTACTAGAAATCGAGAAATTAAATGCCGAAATCGAATGGCATTTGATAAAAACCCACGAAGAATCTTGATCTTTTATCATTTTGATTAATGTTTGTTTATACATATAGATTTTGTTTTTTTCCTATTTTATTATATTGCATGCTGTGTAATAATATAATAATAATTTTTTTTCTACAACAAGTTATTAATTAGTAAGTATATACTTTCCTTTTTTTAATAAAAAAATAAATAAAAATTTATTTTGACTTTTTCTTTTTCCCCTTTTACTATTACAGGAATCTATTACTATTTTAAAGAAATAAGTTATCCTACATAAAGTGGAAGATTTGAAAATTGACGCTTTAACTTAAAGATCTTGTTGCAAAGGGATTGCAGGTAAGTTCTGGCTGTCACCCCACTTTTTGGGCTTATTTGAACGTGCTTTTGGTGACGGATAAAGCTTCGGAGCGCGTTCAAATGAGCCTCCGAAAAAAAGGTGGATCGCAGCCTAAAAATTTGCATGCAACCGCAATATATCGATTTTATATATCCGTGGTAATAGTGACTCATAATTAAATAAAACTATTAGTCAAAACTGGGCATAACTTGGGCAAAATTATGCAATAGTTTTTCTCGCAATTCTTGTATAGGGGTGCCAAGTTCACGCAGGTCGCTAGTGCT
Source organism: Agrypnus murinus (assembly GCA_929113105.1). Lineage (NCBI taxonomy): Eukaryota > Metazoa > Arthropoda > Insecta > Coleoptera > Elateridae > Agrypnus > Agrypnus murinus. The sequence continues at coordinate 39,255,867 of OV816023.1, read as the reverse complement.
AATGAGAGTGAGGGTCGTTGTCCGGATTATTGATTTAGTTAGATAGCCAATAGAAACATTGTTCGTTTATTGATTTTTGTTGCTGTTGCTCTTTATTGACGACAGACGACGCTAGTGCTTGTGAGGGTGGGGGTATTGTCCGGGTTATTGATTTAGTTGAATAGCCAATAAAAAGTCCGTTCGCTTATTGATGTTCGTTGCTGCTATTGCTCAAGGACGACAGACGGCGCTAGTGTTTAAGATGCTAGGGGCGTTGTCCGGGTTATTGATTTAGTTGGATAGCAAATAGGAAGTCCGTTCGTTTATTGATTTTTCGTTGCTGCTGCTGCTGCTGTTGCTGCTCTCTCACTAGGGGCGACAGACGGCGCTAGTGCACCTGCGTGAAGTTGGCACCACCATATAAGAATTTCGAGATAAAAACTACTGCATAATTTTGCCCAAATTATGCCCAGTTTTGACAAATAGTTGTTTTATTTTGCCAAGCCCCTCTTAACTCGTGTGTCAAAAGTCGAATTTCTATGGTCTAGCACCCCCATAAACGATTGCAATAAAATATAGTAGGCCATAATTTTGCCCAAGTTATGCCCAATTTTGCCCAACCTTATTTTTTTACAGAAACCAAACCAGATCTTCATGAATGCAGGGTTCTAAACTCATCACAGGGTATCTATAACGCATTACAACCTGCGTGAAGTTGGCACCCCCATATAAGAATTTCGAGAAAAAAACTATTGCATAATTTTGCCCAAGTTATGACCAGTTTTGACCAATAGTTGTTTTATTTTGGCCAGCCCACCGTAACTCGTGAGTCAAAAGCCGAATTTCTATGGTGTAAGTTTTTGGCACCACCATATAAGAATTTCGAGAAAAAAACTATTGCATAATTTTGCCCAAGTTATGCCCAGATTTGACCAATAGTTATTTTATTTTGCCAAGCCCCCCTTAAGTCGTGTGTCAAAAGCCGAATTTCTATGGTGTGGCACCCCATAAGCGATATCAATAAAATAAAGTAGGCCATAATTTTGCCCAAGTTATGCCCAGTTTTGACCAATAGTTGTTACCTGCGTGAAGTTGGCACCCCCATCTAAGAATTTCGATAAAAGAACTAATGCATAATTTTGCCCAAGTTATGCCCAGTCTTGACCAATAGTTGTTTTATTTTGCCCAGCCCCTATTAACTTGTGAGTCAAAAGCCGAATTTCCATGGTGTGGCACTCCCATACGCGATTGCAATAAAATAAAGTAGGCCATAATTTTGCACAACTTATGCCCAGTTTTACCAATAGTTGTTTTATTTTGGCCAGCCCCCTTAACTCGTGAGTCAAAAGCCGAATTTCCATGGTGTGGCACCCCCATAAGCGATTGCAATAAAATAAAGTAAGCCATAATTATGCCCAACTTTGCCCAACCTTATTTTTTGACATAAACCAAACCACATCTTCACGAATGCAGGGTTCTAAACGCATCACAGGGTATCTATAACGCATTACAACCTGCGTGAAGTTGGCACCACCATATAAGAATTTCGAGAAAAAAACTATTGCATAATTTTGCCCAAGTTATGCCCAGTTTTGACCAATAGTTGTTTTATTTTGACCAGCTCACCTTAACTCGTGAGTCAAAAGCCGAATTTCTATGGTGTAAGTTTTTGGCACTCCCATATAAGAATTTCGAGAAAAAAACTATTGCATAATTTTGCCCAAGTTATGCCCAGCTTTGACCAATAGTTGTTTTATTTTGCCAAGCCCCACTTAACTCGTGAGGCAAAAGCCGAATTTCTATGGTGTGGCACCCCCATAAGAGATTCCAATAAAACAAACTAGTCCATAATTTTGCCCAAGTCATGCTCAGTTTTGACCAATAGTTCTTTTATTTTGCTCAGCCCCCCTTACCTTGTTAGTCAAAAGCCGAATTTCTATGGTGTGGCACCCCCATAAGCGATTGCAATAAAATAAAGTAGGCTATAATTTTGTCCAAGTTATGCCCAGTTTTAACCAATAGTTGTTTTGTTTTGCCCTGCCCCCCTTAACTCGTGAGTCAAAAGCCGAATTTCTATAGTGTAGCACCCCCATAAGCGATTGCAATAAAATAAAGTACGCCATAATTTTGTCCAAGTTATGCCCAATTTTGCCCAACCTTATTTTTTACATAAACCAAACCAGATCTTCACGAATGCAGGGTTCTAAACCCTAAATAGTTTTTTTCTCGAAATTCTTATATGGGGGTGCCAACTTCACGCAGGTTGTAATGTGTTATAGATACCCTGTGATGTGTTTAGAACCCTGCATTCATGAAGATCTGGTTTGGTTTCTGTAAAAAAATAAGGTTGGGCAAAATTGGGCATAACTTGGGCAAAATTATGGCCTACTTTATTTTATTGCAATCGTTTATGGGGGTGCTACACCATAGAAATTCGGCTTTTGACTCACGAGTTAAGGTGGGCTGGGCAAAATAAAACAACTATTGGTCAAAGCTGGGCATAACTTGGGCAAAATTATGCATTAGTTTTTTTCTCGATATTCGTGTAGATGGGGGTGCCAACTTCACGCAGGTAACAACTATTGTTCAAAACTGGGCATAACTTGGGCAAAATTATAGCCTACTTTATTTTATTGATATCGCTTATGGGGTGCCACACCATAGAAATTCGGCTTTTGACACACGAGTTAAGGGGGGCTTGGCAAAATAAAACAACTATTGGTCAAAGCTGAGCATACTTGGGCAAAATTATGCAATAGTTTTTTCTCGAAATTCTTATATGGTAGTGCCAAAAACTTACACCATAGAAATTCGGTTTTGACTCACGAGTTAAGGTGGGCTGGGCAAAATAAAACAACTATTGGTCAAAACTGGGCATAACTTGGGCAAAATTATGCAATAGTTTTTTTTCTCGAAATTCTTATATGTGGGTGCCAACTTCACGCAGGTTGTAATGCGTTATAGATACCCTGTGATGCGTTTAGAACCCTGCATTCGTGAAGATCTGGTTTGGTTTACGTAAAAAAATAAGGTTGGGCAAAATTGGGCATAACTTGGGCAAAATTATGGCCTACTTTATTTTATTGCAATCGCTTATGGGGGTGCTACACCATAGAAATTCGGCTTTTGACTCACGAGTTAAGGAGGGCAGGGCAAAACAAAACAACTATTGGTTAAAACTGGGCATAACTTGGACAAAATTATGGCCTACTTTATTTTATTGCAATAGCTTATGGGGGTGCCACACCATAGAAATTCGGCTTTTGACACACGAGTTAAGAGGGGCTTGGCAAAATAAAACAACTATTGGTCAAAGCTGGCCATAACTTGGGCAAAATTATGCAATAGTTTTTTTCTCGAAATTCTTATATGGTGGTTCCAACTTCACGCAGGTTGTAATGCGTTATAGATACCCTGTGATGCGTTTAGAACCCTGCATTCGTGAAGATCTGGTTTGGTTTATGTAAAAAATAAGGTTGGGCAAAATTGGGCATAACTTGGGCAAAATTATGGCCTACTTTATTTTATTGCAATCGCTTATGGGTGTGCTACACCATAGAAACTCGGCTTTTGACTAACGAGTTAAGGGGAGCCGGGCAAAATTAAACAACTATTGGTCAAAACTGGGCATAACTTAGGCAAAATTATGCCCTAGTTTATTTTATTGCAATCGCTTGTGGGGGTGCCACACCATAGAAATTCTGCTTTTGACTGACGAGTTAAGGGGGGCTGAGCAAAATAAAACAACTATTTGTCAAAACTGGGCATAATTTGGGCAAAATTATGCAATAGCTTTTTCTCGAAAATCTTATATGGGGGTGCCAACTTCACGCAGGTGCACTAGCGCCATCTGTCGCTCCTAGAGAGAGAGAGAGCAGCAACAGCAGCAGCACCAACAAAAAATCAATAAACGAACGGACTTTCTATTGGCTATCTAACTAAATCAATAATCCGGACAACGCCCCCACCTTCATAAGCACTAGCGCCGTCTGTCATCCCTGAGCAGCAACAGCAACGAAAATCAATAAACGAACGAAACTTTCTATTGGCTATCTAACTAAATCAATTACCCGGACAATGCCCCTCAATGTCATTAGCACTAGCGACCTGCGTGAAGTTGGCACCCCCATATAAGAATTTTGAGAAAAACTATTGCATAATTTTGCCCAAGCTATGCCCAGTTTTGACCAATAGTTGTTTTATTTTGCCCAGCTCACCTTAACTCGTGAGTCAAAAGCATAATTACTATGGTGTATTACCTCCATAAGCGATTGCAATAAAATAAAGTAGGTGATAATTTTGCCAAACTTATGCCCAATTTTTCTCAACTTTATTTTTTTACATAAACCAAACCAGATCTTCACGAATGCAGGGTTCTAAACGCATCACTGGATATCTATAACGCATTACACAGGTCTTAAACAATATCTGATCTTGAGATTAACTTTTGACTCACTACCTAACAATTCCAAACCACATAGAGGTCATATAAAGGATTTTCAAGTTTTGCCCGACCTTATTTCGTAACTTAAAACCGGTGACATTCATAAATGTAAAGTTCAATATCTCGGATTCTGTTTGAAAGTCGTAGAATTCTGATCTTGGGCTAAACTTTAGTCTCACTAACTAACAATTCTAAGCCTTATAGAGGTCATTCAAAAGGGTTTTCAAGTTTTGCCCAAGATCAAAATTACTTCTACGACTTTCAAACAGAATTAGAGATATTGAACTTTACATTTATGAATGAGTCACCGGGTTTCGATCAAGAAATAAGGTTGGGCAAAACTTGAAAACCCTTTATGAGCTCTATGAGGTTTAGGATTGTTAGGTAGTGAGTCAAAAGTTAATCCCAAGTTCATATATTGTTTAAAACGTGTGTAATGCGTTATAGATACTCTGAGATGCGTTTAGAACCCTGCATTCGTGAAGATCTGGTTTGGTTTATGTAAAAAAGTAAGGTTGGGCAAAATTGGGCATAACTTGGGCAAAATTATGGCCTACTATATTTTATTGCGATCGCTTATGGTGGTGCCACACCATAGAAATTCTGCTTTTGACTCACGAGTTAAGGGGGGCTGGGCAAAATAAAACAACTATTTGTCAAAACTGGGCATAATTTGGGCAAAATTATGCAGTAGTTTTTATCGACAAATACGATTTTTATTTTAAGTTACATTTAAACACAAATATAGCCAAAATTTTGAAAAATTTTGAAAAACCTCGTCAAGACATGACGGTCAAAAGTAATTGAAGGAGTTCCCTATATACAACATTCGATGTGTGATTACAATCCTTTGAATTTTCGTGAGTGATTATTTAAATAAACCCAACCAAACATAACCAGTTGAAAATTCTAAGCCTAGCAATCCTCTCTCCCAGCTTACCCTCCTCTCTTCCGACATATATTCCTCTCTGGCTTACCCCTCCCCTCTGGTTTATTGTACATACATACGGAAATTCTACCTTACGAAATGATAGGAATAAAATCAAAAATCGATCTTGTTTAAAACATCAATAAAATATCAATATATTTATACTTACTATAACTATTTATATACTTACTATAACCAGTGGCGGATCCAGAGGACTATTTTGGGGGAAAGGAAATTTTTGGAAAAAGAAATGTCTTAAGGTAGTTGTGGCTGTAGAGAAAAATGATGAAAATGTAAAAGAAATTAGCAAAGTTGATAGATTTTAATGCACAAAATTATTTCCTGAAAAATCTTTAATGTTTAGGAAGTTTGTTTATGCATAAATTGCATTTAAAAATAACACGCGATCTTATAGAAAATGGTAAGTTGTTGATACATTCATTATAATAACTTCATAAAAAATGAAGAAAAGAATTTGACACCAAAACATTTCACGTAAAAATGATCTAAGATTGTGCCGTTAAAGTTTCAAATTTGTTAGAAAGATAGTTTTGCCAAAAGAACCCGTTAAGGTGAAGTTGTTTTGAACGTGACAGGTTATGTCTCTTCGCTTCAACGTTCTTTAAGTGTAGGTCTCTAGACGATTTCTGGGAATCCGACGCTGGAACTGATAGCATATGCCAGACCCCCGTACTGTCACCTCCGAGACGCTACCTGGTGGCATGCAGTTAGCGAGCGAACTCCCTATCCGAGATAAACCTCACTTGAATCTCCTCCATTCGTCTGGGCCAGTCAGCGGGATACTTAGCACCATACGTCAGGTACGATTCAATCCACCCACACCGGACCCCCTTGTTAGCAGAGTTCCCTCCGCAACGTTTTAGGGTCATCGTCGAGAAATACTCCGGTGAAACGTAAACGAAACACCTCGGCATAACTCTACCACACATTTAATTCTGAACGCGTCAGACGTTGCCCAGACAAGCCTGGGATGGGGTAGACAACGACCAGTTCTAAGGGTGAACGCCGTGTGGTCTGCCCTCAAGCTAGTCTCGAATCCTAGTGCTTCCCGACACCTCTAACGACTGCCCTCCCTCTGCCTTCGGGCTAGTCTCGGATACTAGTAATGAAGTCCGACATCTCGAACGACTGCTTGACCGTTCACCCAGTACACGATATAGCGGACAATGTAACAACGTCGCGTTACGACAAACTAGCGGAAACTTAAATGCTTTATATATAGCTACATGCAGTACCACTGGCCGCTCGTAATTTACATCTCGAAAACAAAATCAGTTGTGTTAAATAAGAAGATACATCATTCGGATTTTTTTACTGCTACGTTTTAAATGAATCTGAATAAATAGTGTTTCATCCATCGTTTTATATTCATATACTTTATAGTAATATTTGCAAAGATAACCTCAAAACTTGAGTTAAAGTCATTTAATGCATTAATTTGTTTTTATCAGAACAACAAACGAAATACTGGTACCAACTTAAGGCAACGTTGTCACTTTTTCACTACTGTAGAAGTGTATAATTTATTTATATTCTAGAGAGGTGTATTTATTTTTTAGTGTTTACATAGTAATATTATTTTATTTTTATTAATAAAAAAGTAAACTCGAATGAAATTTCTGGTTAGTAGAATTGCTTCTTCGTCATTTTTTCACTTTCTTGAGTTTGGACTAGACAGTCAAAAGTTAATCTCTGGCTTTAAAAAGACTAATAATTAATTAAAAGCATTTATAAATAATAACTAAACTGCTTTTACATGCATTCTAATAAAACTAGTAATGTTTGAGCCATTATTTGAACCAAAACTATGTAATTATTTCTCTTTGTCAAAATAGCACAGAGAGCTCCATAATTTTTGGCTCAGACTATCCCACAACAACTTCCTTAATAGTTAATAATGAAACAAACATTATCCAGTAAATAAAACTGTGACATTTACTTGTCTGCTATATAAGAATCAAGTAAAATGAGCTATATCAACACATTTACATACCTCACATGTAAATTTGGTGATGAAACATTCGCTATATATTTCATATATAAAATGGGAAGAGCATGCTAATGTAAGTCTGGTGTCTTCAAATTTACGTATATGCGACATTAATAATGTGATTTGTATTTTACATCACACTTTTTACTAGTCAATTATATAACTATTTAACCACTAATTTGCTTGCGAGCTGCGGCGTTGAAAACATCTGTAACTCGCGTAACACCTGACTGTGCAGACGTGTTAAATCGTGGTCGCCCATTTAGTTGGGTAATATATGGACAATAACCATTTTTATTTCTGTGACGGTAACATTTCGGAAGTGGGATAAACAAAGAAACAGCCGTGACAAATTGAATTTCCAGTGAATTGATATTTTGTTAGTACCGAGGAGTTTACGACGTCAAGTGAACGTATTTAAAATGGCGATAAGTGATGAAACGAAAAGAAAATAACAACGTGTGAATGATAGTGTGTATCTATTTTTTTATACAAACATATCGAAAAGTTAGCATCGGGAATGTTATGTCTATTACAATTGTAACAGATCTATTACATTTGCAAAGCATCTATATTATACTCTATTACAATGAAATTTAAATATATTACCTACACGTTTAATAATTCAAATTTTCTCTCGTTTCCTACTTATTAATTGTTTATTAAAACGTTTCAGAGCAAAATATATTAGGCGGCTGTAAATTAATATCATAAAAAGGGAGATTCGGCAAATTTCAGCAATGCACGCGTCATATCCATAGGCGCCCGCAGAAATTTGTCCAGGGGGGGGCAAGCCTAGAATGAACGGAATGCTAGGGGGGCAAGTGTAGAATAAACGACTGCTAGGGGGGCAAGCCTAGAAAAAAAACGGCATATTATACAAAATTTTCAGTAAAATTCAAATTGTACAAGTTCCGGGGGGGCAAGCGCCACTCCTTCCCCCCGCTTCCGGGCGCCTATGGTCATATCATTTACTAGGAATCGAGAAATTAAATACCAAAACCGAATGGCATTTATTAAAAAACCACGAAGAATCTTGATCTTTTAGCATTTTGATTAATGTTGTTTACACATATAGCTTTTGGTTTTTTCTATTTTATTATATTGCATGCATGTAATAATATAATAATAATTTTTTTTCTATAATAAGTAATTAATTAATAACTATATATTTTCCTTTTTTTAATAAAAAAATAAATAAAAAATTTGTTCTGACTTTTTCTTTTTCCCCTTTTACTATTACAGGAATCTATTACTATTTTAAAGAAATAAGTTATCCTACATGGAAAATTTGAAAATTGTTGCTTTAACTTAAAGATCCTGTTGTAAAGGGATTGCAGGTAAGTTCTGGCCGTGACCCACTTTTTGGGCTTATTTGAACGTACTTTTGGTGACGGATAATGCTTTGGAGCGCGTTCAAATAAGCCTCCGAAAAAAAGGTGGATCGCCGCCTAAAAGTTTGCATGGAACCGCAATATATCGATTTTATATATCCGTGGTAATAGTGACTCATAATTAAATAAACGTAAAATATACTGCGCTTTGTATATGTTTGTAATACAGATTGTATTTACATATATCATATGTATTAACAGTGATATAGGATTTACGTAAATAACAGATGCATAATGAGATGCATATTTATAAAATCTTGGGGGGGAATTTCCCGCATTCCCCCCCCCCGTGGATCCGCCACTGCTATAACTATCTATTTTTCTCAGTGTAACACTAATAGTTGATCTGTATGTCTTATATTGAAAATCACCCGATTAATTCGTTTGATGACAAAATATGCAGATAACACTCGTTCTACTTAAAAAATGTTCAGTCATACCTCCGCCGTCTCAGAATAAAAATCCTAGCGCTGTTACTGCTGAATGCGCAGACTGATGTAGGAAAATACAAGCGAAATATGTATTTTTGAATCACTATGCAACTCTGTTATGATCTATACTTTCCAGATTTCATTAGAAAAGCCTATTTTTCAAAATTAATTTTTTCTCTAGCATACCCTACACTACAGATTAGAGTGGGGAAGATACATTTTCCCACGAAACAGCTACGTAAAACTGGACGGCCAGACTGCTGCCTCCAATTTTATGGATAAAAAAATATTTAAGTGTCTTTAAGAATTCAAACTCAAAACTACAAATGTTGTTTGTCTCTCGAAAATTGTCATCATTAGTATTGTAGTGAATTAGCAAACGCCGTATACATCGAGTAATCCAGAGACCCGCGTTCGACAAGCGTCAAGAAAGATCTAGACTACACTAAAAATCTTTCTTTAGGGATATATAAACACGGCGATGAGAAGGAAGAGGGAATAGTCGAAAATTATAAGCGGCGTAATATAAATAAATAGGCTTCAGTGGAAATACATAATTGACTCAAAAGGGTAAGTATACTGTAACAAATGGGGAAAACCCCTTATTTCCCGCCGTCGAACATTCGAGACTGTATGACTCATCGACACGACTCATCGACGTGACTCATCAACACCTGCATGTATGACTCATCAACACCTGCATGTATGATTCATCAGCACCTGCATGTATGATTCATCAACACCTGCATGTATAACTCATCAACACCTGCATGTATGATTCATCGTATGTTCCAGAACTTTATATGAAAGATATAAATTGAGATCGCGAGTAGAAGGAGTTCAGTTAATGTTTAACCGGCGTAGTGGAATGTACTCTGAATAATTAGTTAATAGTCGAATATTAGTGAATAAATAAATGTTAATAATTGTTGTAATACATAAATAGTTTTTATATAAATAGTCCTCAAATAAATTTGTAAATGAAATATAATATAAATACAAAGATTAGTTAAAGTTTCACAAGTTTTATTAATATCTTAACCTGACAATATTGTTTCGACACTTTGTGTCATTATCAAAGGTAGATAAGATTGATAAACAAACACGTTGCTAAGGATAAATACATACAAGACACAAACTACATATCAATACCATACTTTGGCAAGATATCAGAACAAATTGCAACTATACTAAGAAAAACCACCAGTTACAAAATAACCTATAAAACTAACACCAACACCTTTTCATTTTTATTCAATGCTAAAGACAAAATACAAGATATCATGAAATCCGGCATTTACCGTTTGAATTGTTCTTTTTGTAACTCGGTTTATATTGGGCAAACACTTAGAAATTTCGACATAAGATACAAAGAACACGTAACGCTCATAGACTTAAACATCCAGAAAAATCGAATTATGCCAAACACATTTTGGAACAGAACCACCCAATGACACCTCAAAACAACATTAAATTCTTACATTTTTGCAACAACAAACACAAATTAGACATTTTAGAAGCTTTTGAAATATACAGACATAAACGCACAGTACCTTTAATGAATGAACAAACTGAGCTTAGTAATTCTCCTTTATTAGAAGTGTTAGATATTTAGTTTTTGTTATGTATTGTATCTAGTTACCTATTTTCTGTATGTATTTATCCTTAGCAACGTGTTTGTTTATCAATCTTATCTACCTTTGATAATGACACAAAGTGTCGAAACAATATTGTCAGGTTAAGATATTAATAAAACTTGTGAAACTTTAACTAATCTTTGTATTTATATTATATTTCATGATTATGGAGTTCCACAAAGTAAGGCTGGAGACAGTAAACGCTAAAAATTTGTAAATACCTAGCATTTAAATAGTTCATTAAATAGTTTATAATTATACCTAGTGTTTTTAATTAGTGTATATAAATTAATATTTCTCTTATGAATAGACGATTTAAACGGCATTTTTGTTATTATTTTAAAAAGAACGTTACAGTGGTGACAGGTGTCGGGTTTAAAATAAATACAATTACGTAATAAATAAAGTGCTGTGAGAATAAATTTTTAGTGTTAAAAATAATTACAACGAATAATCAAAATGGCGATGAAATTGTTAAAAGATCTCAAAGTAATAGACTTAAAACACGAACTTGAAGAACGAGATTTAGACACAACGGGCCTTAAAAGCGTGTTAATAAATCGGCTAAGAGAATGGCTTTTGGAACAGCTAGAAGACCCTGAAAGTTTCCTCTTCGAAATACACGGACCCGCAATTGATAATAATTTGTTCTTAATTAAAATGGAAGAAAATTCTAGAGCGTTAAAGGAAGAATTACTGCAAAAGTCCGAAGAGAACTCTAGAAAGTCTGAAGAAAATTCTAGAATGTTAAAGGAAGAGTTACTGGAAAGTTCTAGAAAATCAGAAGAGAATTCTAGAATGTTAAAAGAAGATTTACTGGAAAACTCTAAATTGCTCAAGGAAGAATTACTAGAAAAGTCTGAAGAAAGTTCTAGAAGGCTGAAAGGAGAATTGCTGGAAAATGTCAAAGCGTTAGAAGATAAAGTTTTCGACGAATTGTTGGAAAATTCCAGCGCGTTAGGACGATTAGAAATTAAATTGGAGAAACAGGATAGGGTAATAAAGATGGTAGAAGAGAAAATAGCCCAAATGCAATTACCACCAACAACTGAGAAAGATAGCGTAACTAAAATGCTGGAAAATAGAATGAGTCAACTACGGTTTCCCTCAACTTCTGAGTGGCCGTTTAATGAAGTAAAGAAACAATTTAAAGAAGAAAAGGGTCCTGCCGTAGGGATAAAAGTAAAACCACCCACGTTCGATGGAAAGATACCTTGGTCCACCTACTACAAACAATTTGAGGCGGCCGCTGGAGCCAACGGATGGACAGGCAAGGAAAAGGCCGTTTCTTTAACTGTGGCTTTGCCTGGAGACTCGTTGAACGTCCTGCAAACAATCCCAGCAGGACAGGAAAATGATTACCAGTTGTTAGTGTCTAGATTGGAGATGAGATATGGAGACGCGCATCTTCAACAACTGTATCACGCGCAAGTGAAGAATGGTGTCCAGAAGAATAGAGAAAGCCTTCAGGAGTTTGAAGCCGATGTTGCGCGGCTTGTTCGATTGGCGTACCCTACGGCACCCTATTCATTTCTGGGACAACTCGCTGTGCAGACCTTCATTGATAAGAGACGGGGAAACACAGCAGTCATTAAGGCTGGCACGACCAAGAACAACTAATAATGCGCTTGTTCACGCTTTCGAATTTGTAGCCGCAAAACAAGCGTCCCGAGGCCACGGGCGAGTTCGAAGCGTTGCGGAAGAAGAGGAAGGTTCCAAAGATCGCCTAGAAGAGTTATTAATGAGAGTTCTTCAGAAGGAAGAGAACCGTAAAAAGAATCCTCAAGAAGTTCGAGGACCCCGTTGCTGGAACTGCGGCGAACAAGGGCACATACGACACCGTTGCCCTAAACCCAAACAAGTTCAACCGTCGGAAAACTAAAGGGGGTCGACGAGAGGGGGCGAACGTTGACCTTGAATGGAGATGCCCCGGAGATCACCATCCATGCCGTAACATCAAACAATAGTACCAGCAGTTTGTTCGTAGATGGGAAAATTGCTAATCGAACTGTTCCATTACTCCAATGAGTAATGGAACAGTTCGATTAGCAATTTTCCCATCTACGAACAAACTGCTGGTACTATACGGGGGCGACAAAGTCCATCATACGCCCTAACGTTCTACGAACAAGTATGAAGCTGTTACAGACATCTATTTAACTCCGTACAGCGACGGGCGAAGTAATACCAACACGCGGAGTGGTGAAGATGAAGATTGGCATTGGAAGTGAAGAACGTGATCATGAGGTTCTGGTAGCGGACATCACTGACGACTTCATCTTGGGAATGGACCTCCTGAGAAAATTTGGACTTGATTGACATTGATGACAATTATATTGGACTTGAAGGAGGGTGTTTTGAAGGTTGGTAACGAAGAACTTCCTTTGCACCCACGAGAAGACCCTGTCGTAAGGGTGTTGCTGACAGAAGATATGATATTACCAGGTCGGAGCGAGATAATTGTCGAGGTAGGTTTGGATGGAGATCTTCGGGTAGGATGTGTGCGAATGATGGAGCCTGTCTGTGATAAGAAGATCCATAGTGGCATACTGGCGCTGATCAAGGTTGGAATGACAGTACCGGTGAGCCAGGTGTATGGCTGATGTTCCAAAACCAGTGCCCAAAGACCATGGTGGTAAACTAGTGGGTATGGTTACTAGTTCATGCGAAGACCTTAACAAAACGGAAGTGAAAGAGGTACAGGGTTTGGTTCACCGATATCAAGATATCTTCGCTCTTGACGATACCCAGAAGGGACGAACCAATATTGTGCGACATAAAATCAATACAGGGGACTCTAGACCAGTCCGACAGCAACCGAGACGTCTACCTCTAGGTAGGCAAGGCAAGCAGAAGCCGAGAAAATTATTACCGCTATGGAGGAACAAGGGGTCATCGAGCCATCCAGCAGTTCATGGGCATCACCGGTGGTCCTGGTCAGTAAGAAGGATGGGTCAACGAGATTTTGTGTGGACTATCGGCAGCTCAATAACGTGACCAAGAGAGATAGCTATCCCTTACCACGCATCGACGACACGTTAGACACCCTGTCTGGTTCACGATGTTTTTCGACTTTAGACTTAAAGAGTTGTTATTGGCAAGTTGAAATGGAACTTGAAGACCGGGAGAAGACCGCGTTCACTATTGGTTCCGGACTATGGCAGTTTACGGTTATGCCTTTCGGTCTATGTAACGCTCCGGCCACCTTTGAGCGTCTAATGGAGACCATCTTGAGGGGACTGTCGCGGAATACTTGCCTGGTATATCTAGATAATGTGATTGTAGTCAGAAAATCATTCAACGAACATTTGAAAAATCTAGAGGAAGTGTTCCGAAGACTACGTGGAGCCAATCTGAAACTGAGTCCGAAAAAGTGCCACATATTCAGAAAGGAAGTGAAATACCTCGGGCACGACGTATCACAAAATAGAGTGGCAGCCGACCCCGATAAAATTCATGCAGTTCAAGAGTGGCCAACACCGAGAGATAAACACCAAGTTCGTAGTTTTCTTGGATTGTGTACCTACTACAGGCGTTTCGTCCCTGGGTTTGCCAATATAGCGAAGCCCCTGACAAGGTTAACTGAAGACGGGCACGAGTACGTTTAGAGCGGAGAGTGCGAAACAGCTTTCCAACAGTTGAAGCGTGCCTTGACAACAGCACCAATATTGAGCTATACACGGACAGAAGAGAAATTCATACTTGACACAGATGCAAGTAATCTGGCCCTTGGGGATGTACTTTCTCAGATACAGGATGGACAAGGAAAAGGTCATCGGTTATTTTAGTAAGGTATTGTCGAAAGCCGAAAGGAATTATTGTGTGACCAGAAAAATAAAATGCTGCGTTGAAATGGCTCCTACAATTCCGTAATCCGGAAGGCCAAGGTGGATCGAATGATTACAAGGATACGATTTTGACACGGTACATCGAGCGGGCACTAGTCATCGAAATGCCGATGCTCTTTCAAGAAGACCCTGTCCAACGGATTGCCGTCATTGTTCTCATTTGGAAGAGAAGGTTTGCCAAGTATTAAGAACTACCATCGTCAACGACAATTGGTTGCCGGAAAAATTGCAACGACAGCAGGAGGCTGATCCCGAATTAAAAATGGCACTGAAATGGAAGCGCGTGGGAGAAAGGCCTGCTTGGGTGGAAGGTGGAAGACGATCTCCTGAAGCGAGTACTGGAGAGTGAAGATGGCACCACCATTAGGTCTCAGTTCGTGGTTCCAAGGAGCCGAGTGGCTACAGTATTGCGACATCTCCATGACGGTGCCTCAGGAGGACACTTCGGTGTGAAGAAGACTTTGGAGAAAGTTAGGGAGCGTTTTTATTGGGTCGATTGTAAAGAAAACGTGAAAGAGTGGTGCCGGAAATGCGAACTATGTGCCACTGGTAACGGACCCTTGGAGAAACGAAGAGCACGTATGAGGCAGTACAATGTGGGTAGCCTTCTGGAAAGAATAGCTATAGATATTGCCGGACCATTTCCCTAAACCGACAATGGGAATAAATACATCTTAGTGGCAATGGACTATTTTATCAAATGGCCAGAAGCATATGCCCTACCAAACCAGGAAGCCGCGACTGTTGCTGACGTACTAGTCAAATAGTTTTTCAGTCGCTTCGGAGTGCCCATGGAGTTTCATTCGGATCAAGGCCGCAATTTTGAGTCTGTACTCTTTGGAGAGGTCTGTCGATTGTTGGGCATTCGCAAGACTCGGACCACACCGTTACATCCGCAGTCCGATGGAATGGTAGAACGCATGAATCGCACAATGGGCAAATATTTGGCCAAGGTCGTCTCCGATCATCAACGAGACTGGGATCAATACCTGCATCTGTTCCTGATGGCTTATCGTGCATCGGTCTACGAAACAACCGGTCAGTCACCAACGTCTGTGATGCTCGGACGCGAGTTACGGTTACCGTGTGACCTGGAATTTGGATCTCCACCTGCAGAGCAGGAGATAGCTGGGAATGATTATGTCATCAACTTAAAGAAGAAGTTGGAGGATATTCACGAGCGAACCCGAAACAATAGTCGAATCGCTAGTGACCGGATGAAGACTACGTACGATGTGAGAGTCCAAGAAGGAGGGTTTCAACCTGGAGAACTTGTCTGGTTATACAACCCGCAAAGACGTCGTGGCTATTCTCCAAAGTTACAGCGAAATTGGGAGGGCCCATACCAGGTGAAGAAACGAATAAATGATTTGATTTATCACATCCAGAAATTGCCAACAGGGAAACCAAAGGTGGTACACTCCAATCGTCTGGGGCACTATGAGGGAAATAATAACGCAGTCCCGGATCGGGAAGATGAGACTGAGGTGGCTGTCAATACCGTAAAGCCTGAAGATGATCAGACAACCTTTGGAGAATTTATGGCTGCGTTTTCCTACTAGAAAAACCCGATTCGGAGTCACGACCGAGATGCAACAAGACCTCTTCCGGGTCCCTGGTGATTATTCTATTGCCCACTGTGTCTCAGAAGGTCTCCGCATGTCCAGGGGGATCGCAGTAGTGTTTAGAAATAAATTTGGACAGCTGGATGAACTTCGAGATCAGAATCCCTCTGTGGTATTCTGATGCCTCTTGCAGGGCCGGCGTAAGCTTTTGCGGGGCCGGGTTCAAAAACACGCTTGGCCTAAAAAACCCTCTAAATAAATAATTTATTATAAACACATTATTACATTTTACAGTAGGATCATAGATTATCAGTATAGTTATTTATGAAGTACGCGAAGTCTTTATTCGCGCATGAGCGCATTAATTTAACCACAAATGCGTCGAATATGGCATCGAGCCTTTTTTTAAACGAACTTTAACAATAAAAAGCATAATTAATCAAAATCTGTAATACTGTTTCGAATTCAAAGTAAACATAGAACCAAGTAGGCAATAGCATTCTTTTGTTGCCAATACATGGCGTATGCAAATTTGTCAAATTGTGGAATTATTAGCGATTGTGATTTCTAATACCCAAATGGAAAAAATTGCATTTTTAAATTAAATTCTAGGTATAATAAAGAATTCTTTCACCAAGCATTTTTTGACCAAACTGGTGTCATTTTAACGGAGATTTTATACTGATTCTGATATGAAAATCATTTTTGGCGCGTACTCCCCAAAGACCCCAAATTAGGGGATCAAAAATAAAAAAAATGCTCTATTTCCAGGGCAATGAATAATAATTATAGTCTTAATGAGTCTAATAGTCTTAAGTCTTTATGATTGCCAAATTGTGTAATTGTAAATTACAGGTTAGTTATGTTAGGTTAAGTTAGATTGAGAAAAATTCGAACTTGCTTTTGCATAGCGTATTGGTTAGGTAGTGGCGTTTTTGTGGAGGTTGGGTTGGTAGCAACCAATTTTGGAGTCTTAGTGCCGTTTGCCCCAAAAAATTCTGATTCTGAATATGTAAATCATTTTTGGAGCGAACTCCCTGAAGGCTCCAAATCTGGGGATAAAGAAAAACCTTAATCTCTATGGAAATGACTAACAATTATATTAAGTTTCTATGATTGCCAAATTGTGTAATTTACAATTACACAATTTAGTTAGGTTTGGTTAGGTTAGGTTTAGATTGGGTTAGGTTAGGTTAGGATAGGTTTAGGTTAGGTTAGGTTGAAAAACATTGAATTTACTTTGAATAGCGTTTTGGTTAAATACGATAGTGTCGTTTTTGTGGAGGTTTGGTTGGTAGTAACCAGTTTTGGAGACTTAGGTGCGTTTGTCCCAAAAATGATTTACATATTCGGAATCAGCATAAGATTTCCGTTAAAATAACACCAATTTGGACAAAAAATGTTTGGTGGGGGAATTTTTTAATTGTTTCAAATTTTATTATTATCAAGTCAAATTATTTTTACAGAGCCTAAAAGGGCCAATGCTTTTTGCATCTTTTTGAAGCACAAGTACGCGAGCACTACGTTTGCGTTTAACTGTTACATTCGCAAATGTCATTTTGAAAGTAGTGAGTTTAAAAAATTATTTCTCTGGCCTTTTTTGTTGCAAAGTTTTTAATTACGTCATTAGAATTTAAGTAGGTTCAATGGTACAGTTTGCTTTGCCAGTCGTTAAGTGACGCGGAAACATCGGTATGACTACAGCAGCAACGAATGCGCGTGTATTTGTAAGTTGTAAAGCGGCGTTTTATAAAATGCGGGGCCGTCTAAAGCGCCGGGCCGGGTTCCGGGGAACGCGCTGAACCCGCCTCGCGCCGGCCCTGACTACTTGGTACCAAGCAGTTTTACTACCAGAAACCGAGTTACGCCGACCTGTGGAGGGCATTATAGGATTTGAGGATCGAGTTGCTTACCAAGGGCATTAACAAATTGGCAGTTCCCAAACTCGGCTGTGGGCGGGACCAGTTGGATTGGAGGATCGTTCGAAACATGGTGGAAGTTATTTTTAGAGACACGGACGTGAAGATCTTAGTCTGCAGCTTCGACATGCAGCTCGCGTCAAGGCCAACAAAGAGTATAGACTGTTATTTCTACCGTAATGGAACGTGTAGTCGAGGCGAAGACTGTCGATAACGTCACCACCCTTTCTACAGGAATCAGAGGATGAAACCTGTTCTGGGACAGAACAGACTTGAAGAGGGGAACAGGATAACAAATGGGGAAAACCCCTTATTTCCCGCCGTCGAACATTCGAGACTGTATAACTCATCGACACGACTCATCGACGTGACTCATCAACACCTGCATGTATGACTCATCGTATGTTCCAGAACTTTATATGAAAGATATAAATTTAGGTCGCTAGTAGAAGGAGTTCAGTTAATGTTTAACCGGCGTAGTGAAATGTACTCTGAATAATTAGTTAATAGTCGAATATTAGTGAATAAATAAATGTTAATAATTGTTGTAATACATAAATAGTTTTTAAATGAATAGTCCTCAAATAAATTTGTAAATACCTAGCATTTAAATAGTTCATTAAATAGTTTATAATTATAGTGTTTTTAATTAGTGTATATAAATTAATATTTCTCTTATGAATAGACGATTTAAACAGCATTTTTGTTGTTATTTTAAAAAGAACGTTACAATACATACATCCTATACGTAGATGCTTTCAATCACTATTGTTCAACGGTAAGTTAGTTTCTAAAAAAAGACGCCACTTTTCGTAGTTTATTGCAGTTTGTTAAAATATGACAGAATCGTCAAACCAGGCTAGATATTCGAAATTAAGTTATTTTGAACTATGTATTTTCAATCAATAACACAGGTCTACAAAAAAAATCTTTTCGAAAGATCTTCTAATTTCAACAACTAATTTTATACAATTTCGGAACCCTGATTATGAATTACCTGTTCATTTTTGTGTATCACGTAAGGCTTTTTTACAAATTACAAAAAAAAAGAAAACAACTTATACATAAAATGTACATTTATTGCACAAAATAAAAATGAATGTATATATCCAAAAATATAACATATGTGATTATGTTTTCTGTCAAACTTAATATCTTTTACGTTTTGTATGAAAACTGTGCTTAGTAGTTTTTTTGTTGTGTGTTTTTTCTAGATTATCGCGTTGTAACATCTAGCAATAGTCTCCCATCATTGATATGCTCCATCTACCTTGATAACGTCGTTCCATTTCCAGTATATCCTGGTGAAACCTTTGTTACGTGCTAATTTCGTAGCACCCTGTATAGCTATGCTTTTGTATTAAGTTGTATAGCGTTTAGGGAGTTTTGCATTTTCTCTCCTTGTAGTTGCCATTTTGTTGTGGAACTAATTTCCTTTTTTTTGATAAGAGATTGTCACTTTTTAGTTTGATCCGATCGTGAAGCTAGAAGTTCCTTGAAGAACCTTTTCGTGGACATCGCCGTCTAATTAATCTTTTCCTTTATGTTAAGTTATGGGAATTGCCTTAGTGCAGATTTGATGATTGATTGTGGCGTTAGTTTTCCGATTTAGTTTATTGGAAGCCGTTTATGGGATGTATTTCCACTTGTTCTTTTGAGGTTATGGAAGCACACCTTTTCGTAAGTTTATCGATTAACTTTTCTATCATTCAGTCTCTTATACTTAATTCTTTCGATAGGTTTTTATGTATAATCGTCGTTATATGCAGGCGATATAAATCTCTCTTAAGGTCAACTTCCATCGAAGGTATTTATAGAGTGTTGTGAGGGTCATTCTGTTAATTTGATTTATTTGTTACAGACCTTTTATTTTTTCTCTAAGTTTGGGTTTATCTTTTACTCATTTTATTACTTGCCGTATAACAAGTATACGTTGGATATTTGGGTTGTTACACAGGACCATTACGCAGACCTGGTTGCTGTTGTCGGGATCACGTTACGTTCGAGCTTTGGTGACGTTCCTCTTCAGCTCTAAGAACAGACACCGTATCGTGAGTTGGTTATAATATAGCAACTGGTTACAACAACAGTAACGTTTGACAACTCTTTATTGTATATAAAACATTTATGTATATTTGTATATTATGATTTTGTGTTAAATGGTTTTTCACCAGTGTGCGTGTAGCACTCAGTTCTAGATATCTGCTTCATATTTATAATTCTATCACATACCATTTATTGTATGATATTGTTAAGAATATTTGCGAGTGTGTGCGTATGTCTTTGCTCCGTAATAGATGAATAGCTCACTACTGGAGCTGATGATTGCGCAATCTGATTGGTACCTGTAGTCGCGTTAAATTTTACCGTGCCCTTTGCTTATTGCATTTGTGACTTTAAATCAACTTTAGAGTAAGTAATCGCGCTCGCATTAATCTCTTTTTCCCTTGCAATTTGTGTATAGCATTCAATAACCACTATTCAATTTTTGCCAAGGTTATTTCACATTAAATAATTTGCCCTACTTGATAATTTGAATTAATTAATTAATAATAAAGCACTGTATATTACTTACTTGAAGATTTATTATTTACATGTGTGGTATCTGGAGTTTATATTTTCAGCTATCAAGGAGTCATTATTGGGGGAAATCGACCACGTAGCTATCTTAGACGATTCTTGGCGCCCATTACAGAAGACCTTTAGTGAGACCCACGACCTCCCACTAGTTAGCTGGCAGCCGACAGATTTAACTGCGGTTAAAGTTTGTTACTGTTTCCCAATAAGCAGTCCCCATTTTGTTGGTAACACCTTTCACCCTGTTCTTCACTTACTGCACCGAGATTTTAGGGATTAAGGAGATTAGGGAACTAATCCAAACGTGGAATAAGAAATGTACTTTTAAACTCATATTGCAGCCCAAGTGCTGAAACTTCTTTAACACGTTGTTGACAACATTCTCGTAGTCGGGGTCCTCATGATTCCCCAAAAACTTTTCAATAACCTCTTTAAACGCAATCCACGCATCTTTTTCAACAGTGTTCATACAATTGAGAAAATGCTGATGTTACAAAGCGATCCTATTTGAGGTCCTACAAAAACTCCTTCTTTTAACTTTACTTCAGATAAAGTCGGAAATTTGGTGCAAATATATTTAAAACAGTCTCCCCCTTTGTCAAGAGCTTTAACTAATTGCTTCATTAAACCTAATTTAATATGTAGAAGCGGTAAAAGGACTTTTGTAGGATCCACCAATTTAATACGTTGTATATGTTTTTTGCACCTGGGACGAGATCTTTTCGAAGAGGCCACTGTTTTACAGTCCAATGTTTGTTTCTTGCTCGGCTATCCCATTTACAGATAAAACAGGGGAACTTTGTAAATCCTGATTGCTGACCAAGAAGCATACAAAGCACCTTTAGATGTCAGCAAAGCATCCAATTATGTTCCACATACTTGATTTTCTTTAAAAGAAGCTCCTAGTTCTCATAGGTTAAGGTGTACCGAATGTGCGACAGGAATGGAGCTCAACACATTACCATTATGTAGTAACACATCTTTTAGGCTTCTTTTGCTTGAATCAATAAAAAGATGCCATTCTTTTTTGTCATACGAAGCAGCTCCCAACTTTGTAACTAAAGCAGGAATGTTGTTACAATATACTAAACAACCATCTGAACTGAAATATGGGCTTAATTTCTATAGAGTTTCTATAGAATTATAGATTTCTATAGAAACTGGATGATGTTCTAGGAACCAACAAATTTTTCTCACGAAGTCTGGATGCCAACAATTCTGACTCGTCTTTCGGAAGATGTAAATCTCTTATTAAACCACTCAGTTCATTTTGAGTAAACAGTTCTGGTTTATCACATTCTTCTGGATTAAAGTCTACGTCATTAGAATCATATGGGTCCTCATCGGAATCGGATGAAACTATAGTTTCAATTTCTTTTGGTGGAACAGGTACTGGTACGTCAGGTCCGTGCGGCACCGGTCTGATAGCAGAACTGACGTTGGGATATGTTATATTTCTTTTATTCCCTAGCATTAAAACTTTTTATATTGCAAGAACAAAAATAGCAATCATCACTATGGTCTTTTGGTTCACGCCATACCATTGGTATTCCGAAACTTAATAATTTTTTTCTTCCTTTTGTCCAGTTTCGCAAGGCTTCTGCACAAACCCTGCACACAATGTGTGGTGCCCACGATTTATCTTGGTTACCAAGTTTTATGCTAAAATAAACATAATATGCTGATATATGCTGATATGCAGTTATCTGTTGTCTTTCTTTAGTTATCACAAAACTTCCACAAATGTAACAAAAACAGTTCGGATCATTCATACAATGCCGTCTTTTCATTATTTAAATTAACAAAACACGAACAAACATCTTCGAAAATACAAAAATCGAAAATCGATACGCACAATAGTAAAGCCAAATGCAGTCTAAAGACAAGTATGTATCGACATGTTGTAAGATCAGTGGGAATATCATACAATGTTGCCAGTTTAACTTTTTATAATAGCATTTTGCTACAAACATCATTGTCAAATTTGGGCATAAATATTTTCCACATTTATTTAAATTTCTTGAATTAGCTGAATTTTAACAAGCACAAGTTTTGTAAAAAATCTGTACGTGATGGAAAAGAAAGGATGTTATTATCGAGATCAGGAGGTCTAAATCATTCAAAAAAAAGTATTAATTTCTAAACATCAAATTTGTTGTAGACCTGTGTAATCAATCTTGTTGTGTATCACAAAAGAGAAAACTTTCCTTTTAGAATTATTATAATATAAAGATTTTGTATGTGTAAATTATCTGTATAATAGAATTGTTTATGGGATTTTATAAAAATAATTAAGATACTGTCCAACTAGAGAGTCGTATGAAAATAAAATTATATCTACCTTTATTTGATTCATTTGTCTTTTATTTTATAAATAAAGAAGTTTAGAAGTGGAATCGATATCCAAATTTTAAAACGTGGAGGTCTTATTCTTACAAAACAGCGCTATGGTTTTACTGCGAATGGGATTTAATTAAATAATGAAGCCCTATTTCAAGTTTAAAACAATTAAAGTATATACGAGCCCTGTCTCACTCAAGTTCGCACACACTATTTTTGTTATTTAAAATACGCCCCGATTTTTTTTTATTTTAACAATAAATAACAGTTACCTTGAAGACCAAAGGAAATTTTGGGAAAAAGATTGTGGGGTGTACTTTGTTTTAAAATATAAAAGATAAATACACAACGAAATTTAACAATAAAACAACATAACTTATAATATAGGAGTTAGTACTTTACTCTAGCAACAAAAAATAGCTACTTCAAAAAATCAAAAAACCCATGCTGAAAATTGCGGGGCGCCGTTTAACAGAAATAGAAGTGTGCGAAATTCAATGAGAGAGAGCTCGTACTTGGCAATGTTTGCAAAACTAATAAAACATATTTCTTAATTTTACGGTAAGAATAAATATTTTTAAAATTGAAATAGCAAAAACTATTCAATTTACTTAAATTTTAAAATTAGCTCTTTCCTGGTTGGATGACTTTAAATGTCGCGGGTATTATTAAAAAAATTCAAATACCTACTTGGTCATTAGTTTATTTATAAATATTTTGAGAATGGTATAATGTCAAGGAAAACGAGAGCAATTAAAACATTCCCGCGGTTTTATTTAAATTTAAATTTTAAATCGGGCAATAAATTTGTAGTGATTGCAATAGTTACTAGAACTTTGAATTTGTAATTCTTGCATTGCAAAGTCGCGTTTTCTATTAAAATTTAAAATTTTTTAAATAAATAATCACAATTCATTCAAAGTTATTCCTAATTCTCAATTAAGGCTATCGTTCTGGATATTATGTTACTTTTGTTATAAAGTCGAAAGATAATCATGTGAAGTGTAGGTAACATCTGCATATGCTTCTTGTAGAAACTCAGTATTTCCAGAACATATCTGACGAGTTAGGTTTTAGTTCTTTAAAACTTATCTATTTAATTAAGTGAACGTTGAATCTTTTAGATCAAATTAATTTGTTTGTGATAATAACTATAATTTTCTTTTGCTGGCGTCATCTCAAACCTTTTGCACGTACTTATGAATTCACCCTCGTACCATCGTTAGGTATTCTGTAAAATTGTTATTTCTGCTTCCCTGCACGTATCATATACGCTGGGTGTGACGATTTCAAAATCAGTTCCTGAATTCAGAATTGCAAATAAATCAGATAGCATCTACACAGTAGTAGGTATTAGGGCACTTGCGCCAGACGTTTTTAATGGCTTTTTTTTGTTTACGGTTGGTACCCCTGGTATGTCTGCCTCTCTCTAATCTAGTGACTTTTGTCTGTCTCTCTCTAGGTGGTTAAGTACGGAACCTGTATTACCGACATTGTGTATTACCGGCATATGGTTCTGCACTCGGCTAGATGGTAACGGTGTTGCTAGGGAAAAACAGATGGCGCCACCGACTTTTTACGTAGCTCTCTCGTATCTAGTGACTTTTTATGTGGATCACTCTCTAGAAGTTAGAAAGTTCGTTCGTTTATTGATTTTTCGTTGCTGCTGCTGCTCTCTCTCTCGTGAAGGACGTAGTCAGGGTTATTGATTTAGTTAGAGCCAATAGAAAGCTTGTTCGTTTATTAATTTTCGTTGCTGCTGCTGCTCAGGGACGACAGACGGAGCTAGTGCTTATGAAAGTGGGGGGCGTTGTCCGGATTACTGATTTAGTTGGATAGCCAATAGAAAATTCGTCCCTTTATTGATTTTTGTTGCTGTTGCTTATCAGGGATGACAGACGGCGCTAGTGCTTATGAGGGTAGGGGCGTTGACCGGGTTATTAATTTAGTTGGATAGCCAATAGAAAGTCCGTTCGATTATTGATTTTTCGTTGCTGCTGCTGCTGTTGCTGCGCTCTCTCTAGGTAACGACAGACGGCGCTAGTGCGTTTGTGAGTGGGGGGCGTTGCCTGGATTATTGATTTAGTTAGATAGCCAATAGAAAGCTTGTTCGTTGATTAATTTTCGTTGCTGTTGGTGCTCAGGGACGACAGACGGCGCTAATAATTATGAGAGTGGGGGGCATAGTCCGGGTTATTGATTTAGTTGGATAGCCAATAGAAAGTCCGTTCGTTTATTGTTTTTTGTTGCTGTTGCTGCTCAGGGACGACAGACGGCGCTAATACTTATAAAAGTGGGGGGCGTAGTCCGGGTTATTGATTTAGTTGGGTAGTCAATAGAAAGTCCGTTCGTTTATTGATTTTCGTTGCTGTTGCTGCTCAAGGACGACAGACGGAGCTAGTGCTTAAGAGGGTGGAGGCGTTGTCCGGGTTATTGATTTAGTTGGATAGCCAATAGAAAGTCCGTTCGTTTATTGATTTTCGGTAGCTGTTGCTGCTCTCTCTCTCTCTAGGGGAGACAGACGGCGCTAGTGCACCTGCGTGAAGTTGGCACCCCCATATAAGGATTTCGAAAAAAAAATTGTATAATTTTGCCCAAGTTATGCACAGTTTTGACCAATAGTTGTTTTATTTTGCCCAGACCCACTTAACTCGTGAGGCAAAAGCCGAATTTCTATGGTGTGGCACCCCCATAAGCGATTCCAATAAAACAAACTAGGCCATAATTTTGCCCAAGTCATGCTCAGTTTTGACCAATAGTTCTTTTATTTTGCCCAGCCCCCCTTACCTTGTTAGTCAAAAGCCGAATTTCTATGGTGTGGCACCCCCATAAGCGATTGCAATAAAATAAAGTAGGCCATAATTTTGCCCAAGTTATGCCCAGTTTTGACCAATAGTTCTTTTATTTTGCCCAGCCCCCCTTACCTTGTTAGTCAAAAGCCGAATTTCTATGGTGTAGCACCCCTATAAGCGATTGCAATAAAATAAAGTAGGTTATAATTTTGCCCAAGTTATTCCCAGTTTTGACTAATAGTTTTTTATTTCGGCCAGCCCCCCTTAACTCGTGAGTCAAAACCCGAATGACTATGGTGTAGCACCCACATAAGCGATTGCAATAAAATATAGCAGGCCAGAATTTTGCCCAAGTTATGCCCAATTTGCTTAACCTTATTTTTTTTACATAAACCAAACCCGGATCTTCACGAATGCAGAGTTCTAAACGCATCACAGGGTATCTATAACGCATTACACACGTTTTAAACAATATATGAACTTGGGATTAACTTTTGACTCACTACCTAACAATCCTAAACCTCATAGAGGTCATAAAGGGTTTTCAAGTTTTGCCCAACCTTATTTCTAAACTTAAACCCGGTGACACATTCATAAATGTAAAGTTCAATATCTCGGATTCTGTTTGGAAGTCTAGAAGTAATTCTGATCTTGGGCAAAACTTTAAACTCACTGACTTAGAATTCTAAGCCTTGTAGAGGTCATTCAAAGGGTTTTCAAATTTTGCCCAACCTTATTTCACGATCGACACCCGGTGACTCATTCATAAATATAAAGTTCAATATCTCTAATTCTGTTTGAAAGTCGTAGAAGTAATTCAGATCTTGGGCAAAACTTGAAAACCCTTTGAATTACCTCTATAAGTGTTAGAATTGTTAGTTAGTGAGACTAAAGTTTGGCCCAAGATCAGAATTCTACGACTTTCAAACAGAATCCGAGATATTGAACTTTACATTTATGAATGTCACCGGTTTTAAGTTACGAAATAAGGTCGTAAAAAAATTGTAAACCCTTTATATGACCTCTATGTGGTTTGGAATAGTTAGGTAGTGAGTCAAAAGTTAATCTCAAGATCAGATATTGTTTAAGACCTGTGTAATGCGTTATAGATATCCTGTGATGCGCTTAGAACCCTGCATTCGTGAAGATCTGGTTTGGTTTATGTAAAAAGTAAGGTTGAGAAAAATTGGGCATAAGTTTGGCAAAATTATCACCTACTTTATTTTATTGCAATCGCTTATGGAAGTAATACACCATAGTAATTATGCTTTTGACTCACGAGTTAAGGTGGGCTGGGCAAAATAAAACAACTATTGGTCAGAATTCACACTATTCAAGGACTATAACAACAAATTTAAATGACTTACCTATTTTGCATTTTTTTAAAATTTTATAGCGCTTTAGAGATCAGCGGTCACCGTGACCGGTCCCAGGCATTTGTCAACAAGCTTCCGTCTCGAATAACGCAAATAATGAACTATTGTGTAAATATGTTAAAACAGTAATAAATCGTCACACAGAAAATGTAAGTCAGCAGTTTACATTTTATATTATAACCACTGCATAAAAATATACAACATATAAATCGATTGTCGGCAATTTAAAGCTGGTAAGTTGCTTCGAATATCTCACAACAGTGACAAACCACGGTTAGTACGCCGAGGATTGTCGATTATGATCGGACTGCCTGCTACTAATAACAAAGAGCGTATATCAAACCATGTACCACAGGTCCTACAATACGTGCGATGGTTATAATATATAGCGTACAGTGTGTCGTTAAGCAATGTTTCCGAAGTTATTTCTGCAAGAAATGTGTTTGATGGGTGGACTAACTTCAGGTTTTTTAATATCAAATATCCGAGAGAATATTAGTTTTGAAAAAAATGAGCTCATACCTAGCTGGACTATCAAAAGTATTCTTCAACGGTAAAAGAAAAAATTTCTATCTTGACAAATAAAGCTAAGAAAAGTAAAAAACGTTATGACGTTTTTATTTTTTTATAAAAAAACTAAAACTAAAAAAATAGCTCATAGAGAGCTTTAACCTATTATTATATACATGAAAAGATATAGTATAATGTTTCAGTTCACAAAGAAACTCTGTAATGGGAAAGAAATGCTCTCATATACTTAACATATGCCAATGTTTTGGTGTGCAAGAGCCTGAAATCGTATTTAAATGATAGAGCACACGTGTTCTGTGGAGCACACGTCAGCTCAAATTTTCGATATAACTGATATAAGAGAGTACAAGACTAAAACCCTATAGTATAAACTGGTGAAAGTGTGCTTTAAACCACTTTAAAAGAAAAGAACAACATACGTTTTACTCGAACAATTTCAAACGACTTTACTATCAGAATGCCATCAACAGGTAAAAGTAATTTAATTTACATAAATCCAATAATCAAATTTGTTTTCTCGAGGTAAGATAAGTTTTCAGCGTAATATATGTAACTATAAATGTTCACAGAAAAGCATCTTGAACAAACATATGTTTACTCACAGTGAAGAGAAGCAGTTTAAATGTTACAAATGTGATTACAAAAGTTCACACAAGATATGCCTTCAGGACCACATGTTTACTCACATCAATGAGAAACCCTGTCAGTGTGATAGATGTGATTACAAATGTTCAGCTAAGAACAGTTTTAAAACTCATATTTTTACTCATAGTACTGAAGACAAGCGCTTCCTGTGTAATGTATGTAATTACAAGTGTTCACAAAAAAATAATTTTAAGATACACATTTTTACCCACACTGGTGAGAAGCCTATTCAGTGTAATATATCAATATATGTGATTACAAATGTTCACAGAGAGCAACTTAAATACACATATGCAAATTCACAAGGAAGAGAAGCCCTTTAAATGTAATTTATGTAATTACAAAAGTCCACACAAGATATCCTTTAAAAACCATATGCTTACTCATACTGGCAAGAAGTCCTTTAAATGTAATATGTGTCATTACAGAGGTTATACCAAAAGCACCATTCTGAGTCATATGGTTCGTCACACTAAACAGAAACTGTTTCAGTGTAACATATGCAACTACAAATGTTTACGATGTGGGAGTCTTAAGACACACATACTTACTCATACTGGTGAAAATTTTTTTCAGTGTAATCTCTGCGATTACAAATGTTCAGTTAAAAGGAGGCTTAATTTACAGATGTTTACTCAAACTGGCGAGAATCCCTTTAAATGTAAAATGTGTGATTTACAGATGTTCTACTAAGAGCAACCTTTATGATCATATGGCTACTCACACTCAAAAGAACTGTTTTCAATGTAATATATGTAATAACAAGTTTTCAGTTAAAAGGTCCCTTAATAAACATATGCTTACATTATGTGCTTATATTATGTGGCTAATGAAAACGTTTTGTTGCAGCTAAATATCGAGGAGTTGTGTTTAGAGAGGTGGGAAGCAGTATAACACAGCTGGTGATATTCATCAACAGACTGGTCTCATATGCCATGATGGTAGTGCCTCCTCCATATGCATGATGATCGAATGTGACTCTAAATATTGCTTCCATTCAATAAAAGTTTAAAGTGATCAGGTTGATAGTTCATAAATCTTTTTTCCAATAAATAGTCAGTATCATTAAATTATTAATATTATAGAGTTGTTGTTAGAGAGGAGGGAAGGAGCAATGCAGCTGGTGATAATCATCAACAGCCTGGTATCCATCTGACTGTCGTCATATTTCCCTTTGTTATCGCGAAATACAAATAATCTGTACATTTCCTTTTTTTCATGTGATGTAACTATGTGTTTTATTGAATGAGAGAGGAAATAAAAATGATTTATTATTATTATTATGCTACTTAAGTTCTGTTAATTTTATATAATAATAAATAATCTATAATTTTTTTTCTCTAACTAGTACTAATGTTTCATGTTCATGTAATGTAAGGGCAGTCCTTTCGGCAATGCTACCTACTCACAATTCAAAATGAATAAATAAATATCTGACGTTTCAAACAACCTCACATAAAATATTTTATTTACCCTCAAATTGTAATTTTGAAACAGCCAACAGATACGTGTAGTTCCTTGCATGAAATAAAGCTACTTGACTGTTTTTCTAGTCGGTCTTACTTATATTTTAAGTGAAACAAAGATTCTAGAAATATATAACACTTTCTGCATGATAAAACCCCTATACAATGTCAACCAAATGCAAACTGCTTTTCATAACTAAATACCTTCTTTATAGGCTTAATTAATTTATTTGAACATTTTTAGCTGGGTCACAACAATATATCTGCAACCCATTTAACATTTATCTATCTGATGATCGTAAGACGCAGGTCTACCAACATGTTTTCATTAACTTCTTTTAAAGAAACACCCTCTCAAAAGAGATCTACAATTCCTACAGTCAAGATAGTATTATGTGAATTTACGTTATTCTAATTAATACAATCTACAAGAAACCCATTTTCATCGATGTCGTTACATTGAGCTTCAAGATTTAACAATTCTTCCAGGTAAGTTGGTTTACCTTTACATACACCTAATTGGAACTTGTTTGATTTATCTCAGATAACAGCTTACCAGAATACAAGCTAACATCTTTCTACATTTGAAAAAACATGTAAACGTAATGTATCTCGTTAAGCTAATGATACAAACTATCTTTGTTAAGGAAAGACTGACAACTACAGTAACCTTTATGTGTCTTAAGTGTATTTGTATGCATGTTAATTTTAAGTTTTTACTTTAATTCAACTTAAGAAACCCGTTTTCAAAATTTATTTTTTATTGAGGTTATGTGAACCTGTAAATCAAGAAATTGAAATTTATGGCATCGGGTCTCCTAAGGAACACCTAAATATCATGACAATATGTTTACTAAAACGTGGTGTATTAAGAATAGGATTATTAGTATTAAGTGAGAATATTAACACATCAGCACTAGCAACATTGCTTACAAGTTAGACGGTGTAGTTTTAAAAGGAGGCAGAGGTGGATTACTTCCCATCTATGGGAAATGCTTCATGCAGTACTGGTAATCTTGTAGTTCCTTTAGTAAGTAGGTCGGAAGTTGTTTCAAACTTTTATGCTACATCAAACCATTTTAAAAAATTTATAGATAATGCTTTGACTTTGTCAGGTGATGAAAATTGGTTATACTTCGTAAAGAACTTCACTTGCTTGATGAGGATCCATAGATTATAAAGACAGACACGTATGGAGACACCGTATAGCAACACTAAACATTACGTTCAACAATCTCGTACATATGGGCCATTACCTGGGAACTTTGGTTTTTATGTCCCTGGCAGTTTTTCTTTAATATTTTGGTTTAAGTTTATATTTTACAGATTTATTTAGTATCAAGGATACTTAGGCTAAATGAAAAATTAACTAGATGTAATAAAAGTACAAATTTGGAACAGATATAGTAAAGCAAATGTCATTACCGCCCCAAATTCCCGATAACTTCAGTTTTACCGGGAGAAAATATATGTTTTATTAATCAAGAAATAACACAAAGTTTCCTGATTTAAAAGTATATGCGAAATTTAAAGAAATCCAAAAAGAGCAGTTTTATGATTCTGTTTAAATTATGTATTTGTCTAAATATGTGGCCGCTAACGTGCTGTCATTACCGTCCTATGCTCTTACATATGTGAAAAATGTTAATAAATAGCACACCATGCTGTATTTAAAACTATAACAGGAAACGGTCACTTTTTTTACTCACAGATTTTGTATGGAGCATATGGTTGTATCTAATTTGAGGAGATTTGTGAAATCTAAAAGGTGAGAAAATGTTGCCGTAGGTTTATTGTACACCATTACCATTCCTTGCTTTACATATAGAATTAAGTGCTGCAGAATGAGACTATAATTATTATAAGGAAAAGCAGACCAGGCAAGCCTATATCATGCACAACAGAACAATAAACAGAAGTTAGAAGAAAAAATGCATTCAAGATAATTAACTGCATATAGAATGATATTCCTTCTATAACATAAACTGAGAGCTTTTATAGGTATTATGTACGAAGGGCGTTATGACTATAATAATGCCAGGAGGGTGATGATAAAGGCCCTATAATGCTGAGAGGGTGTTATAGATGAAAATGCCTATTTATAACGTCATGGTTGTTATGGACCTGTTTATATAGTTCATATCACGGGTATAGACGGGTGAATATCTGCTATTTTATTTTAGTGTGCCTCTTCAAATATCTAATGAATTTATATTATAAATATAAAATATTCGTAAGGTAGCAATAATTTTGCACTATTAGGCACGTTGGAATTTAAGAGGAAAAGTATTTACAATTTTCTAGCAAAAATATTTGAATGCTGAAAATGTCTCTACCCTGGCATGTCTTTTTACCCGATTTATGTATCAGTTTGATTTATTTGTTAACTACTCACTTTCCAATATTCAATCGTTGATATTATTAAACCAGAAAGTTTCTTAGTATCACTAGAAGGTAAGAAATAGTGAACATTAATACAAAGTTAAATTATTGAAATTTTCTTCATTGCCCATAAATTTAGTGTCTCCTACCCTACTTTTTATATCTCTGATCAAATTGTCACTACCCTGGTTCTTGCTCAATCCCTTGGGTTGCAATTTTCCCTTGGTCACCCTCCGAAAATACGTAATAATTACTGGCCTACTTTAAATTAGTGTGAAAATAGGAATTCCTTTTTAGATAATAAAACACACAAACTTATTCTTATATTTTTTGTTGGTCACAAAAATGGGTAGCCAGTACACAAATAGCAGATATTCACCCATACAACAAATAGTATGCAAGTGAAAAATAAAAGTAATTAATAAAGTAATACCTTCTCCATGGGTTACAGTAAATTATGATGACTTATGGTATGTTGGAGTAGTAGAGACCATTGGGGTAGATGGCATACTGACTATTATAATTCATGGCTAGAAGTGGTGTCTCCTTTTATTCGCCTCAAAAAGCAGATTTTAAAGTAAAAACCTGCAAGGCGAGTATTTAAATGCAATTTTGTAGTTGATAAAACCTCTAATGTAGAAAGCGCTATGAAATTATAGTTTAAATTTCATTACACATCATTTATTTTCAAAAATTTGATTGGCGCAATCTTTAAGAGTTACATTACTCTTAGGTTAAGTTGTTCTGAGTTAATATTTTTTATTTGTTATCAATCATTAAACAAATACTAAACATTAATAAAATAAAAAAAAAACAATAAACTTAAAGAAATCGTTGTATAGTTACTAATTATATCCTCAACAATCATTATCATTACCGTCTGTCTACTGTTATTTCCGTCCCTCATTTGTTATTAGATATGAAAGAGATTATTGTAAAATATTTACTA
The DNA here is from genome assembly GCA_929113105.1 of Agrypnus murinus. Classification (NCBI taxonomy): domain Eukaryota; kingdom Metazoa; phylum Arthropoda; class Insecta; order Coleoptera; family Elateridae; genus Agrypnus; species Agrypnus murinus. The sequence goes on along the minus strand of OV816023.1, from coordinate 39,222,653 downwards.
AAACTATAATAAAAAAGATATCTAGTACACTGCTGAAAGTTTAGACATCAACCTAAACGAATATGAAAAACAAACCATCGTCTGCTTTGTATAAAAATTCAGTATTGTACAAATCCAAAAATAAAAGTTCCCAGATAATGCCTCATCTAGTATCTTTTCCTAAGGTTAAGGTTAGGATCATGTCGCCACCAAAGTATTTTAGTATATATAAGGACACAATGCAAATAGGGCACTAACAGCAACTCCTTTACAGTTGAGTGCGATAAAAAAAGTAAGAAGAGAAATGGAGTATGGATATGGTAAAAAACGATCTAATTTAATTTTATATCTGACTAACGGAAATGTTTTGTTGCAGCTAAATATAGAGGAGTTGTGGTTAGAGTGGAGCAAAGCAGTAACACAGCTGGCGATATTCTTCAACAGACTGGTCTCATATGCCATGATGGTAGTGCCTCCTCCCTCCATATGCATGGCGATCGAACTTGACTCTAAATATTGCTTCCATTCAATAAAAGTTTAAAGTGATCAGGTTGATAGTTCATAAATCTAATAATATATAGTATAAATAGGAAATATAATAGTAATAATAATAAGTATAATAATAGTAATAAATAGTAAGTATGATTAAATTATTAATCTTATAGAGTTGTTGTTAGAGAGATGGGAAGGAGTAATGCAGTTGGTGATAATCATCAACAGCTTGGTCTCATATGCCATGATGGCAGTGCCTCCTCCAGATGCATGGTGATCAAACGCGACTCTAAGATTCGGAGCAGGTTCAACAGTTCGGGTTAAGGGGGACCAGCAATAGAAATAACAAAACTGTAAAATAATATGCTGTGGAATTATTATAAATAAAGTACAGACTGAAAATTGTTTTTTTATTATTAGAATCTATGCATTTATAGTGTAGAGTAGTGATGGCAACTTGGATGTCGTGATACTATTCGTGGTCGTGACACTTCAATTAGTTAATTAACAATCAATTAACTTAAACACTATGCTAAAACGATAGGTAGTATGGCATACTTGTCAAATCTTGAAATCATCTAAATGAAATGTAGTAGTTTTTTGTACGGTTGGTGCTAGGAAAAAAATTAAAATAATTGACAAACGGTTTGTCATTTTGATATAACCGAGAATCTAACTTACTTATTGAAGAAAATAATACAAAACTATTAGAGAAAGTATTTTAAAATAATTTGTTTGCATAATTTGACATACTTGACAGCAAAAATGTTAACATAATGCCTCTTGATTGTCGAGGTAGTAAGACTGATATTTTCATTAATCGTGTTTAAAAATGTTTATCTTTAGTTACTAAACGTACAAGTATTGTTAGAGGAAAAAGTATACAGTATTAAATTTTCAGTTGTGTTAAACTTACAAAAAAGCGACTATATTGTAAAACTTGTAAGTATGCGGTATCTCTCTTTTCCAGAAGTATTACTATCTGCTATTTTCCCTTTGCTCACACATCAAAGCAAAAGTAAGCAACAGTCAAATGATAATTCTATTAATAAACTTATAATTTATAACAGAGTACCCAGAACAGTACCTGGGTATTTGTACCGAGGTACATTACAATACTGCTGATTGCTCCTCGATAGTTAGGTTTTCTGTTTCCTTAAAGAATTTTTGTAGACATTTATTTATTTATTGAAATGTAGAAGAGAAGAGATAACAACTTTTGCAATAAAAGTTTCATTGTTCAATGATCATTTTAGCAAATTAAGCATTTAAATAATAGATGATAAAACTGTTATATATAATTTGCTGCAAATAATATGCAATAATATTGTACATACATATTGGAATTACAGGTAGAACATATGAAAGACCTTAAGGGCTATGAGTTTTCTCATGTCGTTTTAAACTTTGCCTGCTTGCTAGTACTCTCCTGCAAACGCGGCACTGAATTCTGGAGTGGCGTTGTTTATGTTTTATCCAGGTTTCTCTGAATGCAAATGATTTGGAGCAGATGTTGCATACCAGCTTCTTTTCATTAGGATGCTCTACTAGCACGTGCTCTTCTAAATCTTGTGTTTTCCAAAACTTTGTCCTACAAACGCTACACACGAAAGCTCTATGATCCGCATCCATATGGAGTTCCAACTCATTTATATCTGTAAATATTGCTTTGCAAACACTACATTTTACCATCTCTCCTAGATAATGAGTTGTTACATGTTTACTTAGATCCTCTTTAAATACAAAGCCTTCTTTGCATATTTTGCATCTAAAGTTTCTTTTGCCTTTATGCGACTTCATATGATGCTGCATGTAGCCCCATCTTGAAAACCTTGCTTCACATATTTTACATGTGTAAGGTTTAGCTCTCTTGTGAAGACCGTATAAATGAATATTTAACATTCTTTTTGAATCCAACTCCTCGTGGCAATGCTTGCATGAAAATGTCTTGTTTTCTTGTAAATGCTTTCTCTTATGACACATCAATTTCCGTCTAGCTGTTGTTTTAAATTTACATTCACTACATATGTAAAGTTGTGTATATTGTTCGCTGGCACTTGATCTTCTAGGATGTGGGGGAGAATCGCGAGCACGCGAACCACTGTAATAAACAAATTGATTTTCGTTAATACTATACTAGTTTTGTATCAGTCACTATTACATTACTATTACATTATTACGTTACTATATTATTACCAATCTTGTCTAAAATTTAAAAATATATCTTAATGTACACATAGATACCGTAGATAAGTTTATCGGCAATTCTAAAATTTGAGGTTATGTGTCGGTTAAGGTTACCGCGCAATATTAATATACGCGAGCATTAAAAAATAAATTTCTAGATCTTACCTCGGTTGCGGATTCATTACGTCGCTGTTTAAGTTATATCGGTGTTAATATTACTCAAGAAAATTCTTCTATAACACTAAATAAGATTATTAACTGCCATCAATAATCCAACACGTCTTCAAGTGAAAATACAAAATGGATGCTACGTTTGTTTATAACGTTGCTTCCGTTGACTAGAAAGCGGGAAATTTAAATTTTAAATGAAAGAAAAAAATTATCGAATTTAATGTTTTAGCTTTAATCAATACAGAAAAATTTGTTTATTTTACTATTAGTATTTATTTTTATACATATGAATACATATTGAATACAAAAGATAAATGACACAAACAGAAATTCAGTAGCATCATTTGCAAGCAATAAAAGATATAAAGTCTATAATAAATTTAACATGCATATTAATATGATACTCCACAAATTAACTAATTAACTCACATACGTTAAACAATTTGTTGGTGAGTAACATGAAAAAACTAAAACAACAATGCAAAGGGTTAATTGCATTAAAAGGTTTCTAATAAATCCTGTGATAAAGTTATACTAATACATACATACATAAAAAACACTAAAAAAATAGTTAAGTACTAATTAGTCCGAGAGCAGCGGCTCCATAGGAAGCATTTTAAAAGTAGCTATACAACTCGCGTACACACATCTAAAAAATAGTTAATATGTAAAATGACCTGCTGGATTCGAAATTTGAGTTCGCGAACAGATCAGGAATTGCGAAATAGCCAAAAAGTCCATATTTTTGTCATTTTTAATAAATTCGTTTTCGACAATTTTGAAAACATTTTTTACATTTTCTCAGCAACGAATAGAGCTAGGGTTCTGGTTTTTTGACCAAGTGTAAGCCGTGGTGTTAAGATGTAAGTACATGCAGTAAGTACAGTCTGGACACTTCGCAGACGCTTGAGGGAGTAGGTGCAAACGAATTATTGGACTTTTTAATGTTTAAACGATAGAGATAATTACTAATAAACCATCCAAAATCTAAAATATTTGGAATCTTGAACTTAATCTGGTAGGCTGTTCTGTACATAGAACATTGCAAAAATGCTCTTTTTATATTTAAATGAAATTCATCTTTGAGTTGATGGTAATTTCTCATGGTCATTTTTACTTCGTCGTCAAAATGTACCTCTACATCTGTCAGTAGCAATGCAAAGAAATTGTTGATAGTTTTGAGCATAATTTTTGAGACGCATTCTTTGGTAACTTGGATTGAATCTTGATCTGAGCTGTACACTATAATGTCCCTTTTTAAATGTTTTGCAAAATTATTCAAGCATTTGATTGCAATTCATGAGGCGAATGAAATTGCCTTTGCAGAACACACAGCTAGATAATTTGGCACCGCGTGGAACAAGAACTTTATCCTCAAACTGTTTTTGAATGTTATATATAATATCTTCAGACGTAGGATAGTTTGGATTTCAATCTAAGCTAGTTTATCTAAATAGTTTAGTATAATTAAATTGGTCCATTTTTCAAGTCCACAGTTTGGCTTCTCTTTGAAGAATAATCTTTATTTCAGGTATATATAGTGAGAATTCTTTTTCGCTAATTAGGGACTTTTCTAGATATGGACGTGTTTTATAAATATTTCGGAGAAGGTTGAAGATTTCTTTTTGTCAGATTTTCTTTTTTTAATTCAAGAAGCATAAATTATGATAACAACAGTCTTAACAATCATACCCATACAAGTATCGCCAAACCCTTGGGTTCTGTGTAATAGTTCGTTATTTTGCTTTAACCCATATATCATTTTGCCTTTTAAAAGTTGTTACCGTTTTTTACCAGTTTTCATTTCCTACATCCTTTACTATCACGGCCTTTATTACAAATAATACAAGTTTGTGGACATTTTTGATTTAAATCTTTTGTTCTTGTGCGTGCATTATCGATAATAATAATAGTATTACTTACTGTTTCTGATTTTCTCTTATATGCGATTCGGGTATAAGATCTACACTTCGCGTGATAAACTGGATTTAAGATTTAATGCCACGAAGAAATTTTTAATTTCTATTTCTATAAAAAAATAGCTGAATACTTTGATGCCTTGTTCAAATAACTTACAAACTCTTATAATACTAAATTAAAGTGAAGATTTATTGTAAATTTAATTACAAGAATATTTTTAAACATATTTAGATGTTATTATAAATATTATAATGCAGAAAAATTATCATCTCCAACTGGGAATCGATTCCAATCCTAGGTTCGATTCCCAGTCGGGTATGATAATGATTTTCTTTATAAGCCTAGGTTTAAATTATTTTATTTTTATTTTACTAAATTATTTAACTTAATTTTTGATGCATAACTTATGTTACTGTAAAAACCAACAAAATTAAAATATGAAAAACATCCTTTCATTTTAAATATTAATAGTACAGTTCATCAAACGAGCACTTTCATGTGGATTGCACAGACGGGGAAGAAGGACGAAATTCAGAGTAAACGAAATACAGTATCGCTTACACTCCTATCAAACATTTTTACATCTGACTGTACCCGAAGTGCACCGCAAGACTTTCAACTAAGAAATGTGCTACCAGACTGATAAGGTAATTGTGCAAGGTAAGGTGCCTAAGGTCACGCGAAAGTTTTCGTTTGATTGACTGTGGTAAGCAAATGGTTTCTAAAAAAAACATGAGCTCTACTAACAGCTCCTAAAAGGAAAACATCGACTTGCCAGTCACCTTGTATAGAAAGTAGATGTAATTATTCACATGATATATAAATATACCTAATGTATGTATAATTGCTTTGCAGCCCTCGCTATCTTTATCACACCGCCAAAACTTTTGTTTCGCACGCACTGTCTCTATCAAAACATACACAAAACAATCTTGGCTTCCGTACTGGTAATTCTAATATAACTCTTCAAACTGCGAAGTGGACCACCAGTTCATTTAGCCTTGGTAGTGTAGGGACTTGCGTGTACGTCTTTCACCCAAGCGGTCCGGTTCGACTCCTGGTACCGGCAGATCTAGGTAAAGTTTTCTGCAGGCAGTTTCCCTTAGCTGTAACACAAATGTGGGATTTGCGCTTATACCATCTGTTAAGTTGGCTGCAGCCGCATGTTGGGCCTGCGTAATAGTAATAATAGCCCAGACAATTTTTACAATAAAAGAATTATCAAATTTCTTAATTCTAATTAATAGGGATGTAACCCATTAAATTAAAAACAAGATTATACACTTGCATCTGAAATTGACTAATAAGCTTGCAAGTCAACGCAGCGATAGCTGTCAGATTCGAATTTTAACCGTTAATTACTTCTTAACAACGTAGAGTACAGTTACACCAATTAACAACTTTCTTGAATAAATTTATATTATGAATAATTAAATACATAAACAAAACCCAAAAATAACTTCGACAATGAATTGCCATAATGGAATAACTTTGAATCAAGATATTTATCCCTTTAGAAAACATGAAGTAGAAAAATCTTAAACAGTTCTTGTTCTTTGCACAATAATCCACAAGACTATAATAAAACATTGGTCAAAATGCATAAAATAAAACATAAATTTAATTAACGATCAGCTCGTTTACAAAAAGCAGAAACATTTTAAATTAATCAACTGTTAAAATCAAGTAAGTTAAATAATTCTAGTATTATAAATCTGGGGATTTATAAACGCAGTCCGTAACTGAGTTACTTCACTGGTAGAAGAAGTTTCCTTCCTGCGATTAATCTATTCATGTGCTAAATGGAAAATATCTATAAACAGCTGATAAAATAAAATATCCCATATTTTGTTAATTAACTGTTAATTGTATGTTTGATTATTTAAGTCTAACATGTATAATTTAAGAATACTACATATATTGAAATATTAATTAAAAAAATTAGGTTATCTTTGCACGGTAAATCGTAAACTTTCTTATTTTGGTATAATCTGCTAATTTTAAGAGTAACATTGCATGTAAAATGATTCAAATAAATATATTAACTTTTTTGGCATGTTTTACTACTAGTGTTTTCTCATTTTTATTATGTAATTTTAACCTAATCACTTTATGTTTTTATGTTCAATCGTAATTTTATTCAATTCCCAAATGGCTATCAAATCTTATAATAAAAAGTTAATATAGCCTTGGTAGTGTAGCGGTTAGCGTTCCAGTCTCTCACCTAAACGGACCGGGGTCAACTCCCGGTGTCGACAAATCTGTTTTCTGCAGTTTACTTTCTTTTTTTTTTTGGCGTTGGACCTTTAGTCATGCAGCCAAATTCTTGTTGTATTATTGTCTAGTAATCCTAGCACAAACTAAGTAACTAAGTAAATTGACCCTAAACATAAGGATAGAAACAGGGTCACTCTCTTCTCGTCCTGGAGCCTATCAGGACTCAATTTATGTTACAGCACAACACAGGGAGGCCTCGGGTAAAGGGTTGTACATACATAGGAAAAATACAAAGGTTGAAAACTCTAGCTATTTCTACAAAGTGAGTACAGCATCATAAAGGAAAGACATAATTGCTTCATATACTTTCTTATCGTCATAAAGAGCTAGCAGGTGCATTAGATTGATCGGAAAGCAGATATGACAACTATCTCGGAGAGTTCTTAGTAACTCATTAGTGTGTTCCGTATATTTCTGACAATTGAAGAAAATGTGGCCCAAATCACTTCTAACGTGACACACATCACATTGGTCTGAATTTATTACATTTATTTTCCAAAGATGTGCAGGATAGCAGGCGTGACAAAATCTTAAACGAATTATACTACAAATGTATCTTCTAGGTGCATTGTATGAATCATGCCAAAATCGTTTAGGTATTTCAGGAAGTATAAACGATAACCTAGTAGGACTGGAAGAGCACAGAGATATCCAGGAATCATTCCACTTTTGGTTTAAATCACTTTTTAGATTATTAAAACAGTCTCCAATACTAAAAGCATTGTTAGCCTCGGCGCCGCTTGTAATGCTTTGTTTGGCCAACAAATCAACATGTTCATTAGCTGTAAGACAAATGTGGGATTTGTGCTATAACATTTGTAAATCGGCTGCAGCCGCACGATGGGCCTTCATAAGGATAATAATCGCCACTTCCTCTCGCACAAGCTTCATAGCTTCTTGGGACGGGTTTCCAGGTTAGGTAGGACCTCCAAGTATATAAACTAATTCCAATTGCAGCAATTAATTATACAAATATAACAATACTATCGTCCAGTATAATACAGACTGGCAAACAAACGTTTAAGTAATCTCTATTCTTGCTATTGAGACACTAACCAAGACTTTTGTATCGAGACAATTGTAAAGAAATGATGTTCTTCACAACAACCGGCGCATCAATCTGCACTAATAAAATGGCCGAATAATGAATTCATCTTTGTAAGATTAATAGAACAACTGCTTGAAAATTAAAGATGATCCATATTAAATTGAATTGCATAGGCGTGGCCTTTTCCTTTTTCGTCTTCTAATCAGGTTACTGCATTGAAGATGTTTTTTCATTATCAACTGATTGTTCTACAAATAATAATTACAGAATTACACGTTCTGACGAAACCTTTTTCCGCTTATACAACTCAACTGTTAGTAGTAGACACATCCAACCAGCAACTACCGGTGGAACTATTAGTTTTTTGCCCGTAAATATTCTAGATCAACGCGGAATTTATGACTCATTGGCAGCTGAACAAAACACAATACACCAGCTTTCTACAGCATTGCAGAACCAGCGTGTCAATATGTATGACTCATAATTCACGAGAATAATTCTAGTGCGTTCTAGCAATCCTGGATACGGTATATAAAGCGCCGTGCAGGGAATTAGTGATTAGTCGACGAGTTAAATGAATACGCGCATCGTGTAATTATTAAAAGATAAATGTTAGAAATAAATATTGTAATTAAATATAAATAATCTGTAAATAATCTAGTTTAATTTTGTTAATAGTTAGTTTAAAATTGTGTATGTAATTAATTAGTGTCAGTGTAAATATTTTCCATTATTAATAGACGATTAAACAGCACTTTTAGTATTATTTAAAAAAAGAACGTTACAGTACTATAGTCTACTAGAGGTGAGTTTACCATTAACTGCACTATATTAAGAAGTTATATCCTTGTAATAAAAGCTCGAGTAATAAGAGGTTTTTGGATTAATAAAATCTTTATTTAATTACTGTTGTTTATATTGTAGCTATGGCAATCCCTATGATTCAATGCCTTCCTTATACGTAGCGGGAACGTGGCGGCGTAGTAATTGCTACTTTAGTGGAACTTCTTTTCTCTTTGACACATCGTGTTGCGTTGTTGCTCTATCTTACTCTTGCAATTTAGCAAATAATACGTACTTAATAATACAAAGAGCGGTGAAATGTTTGATTATTTTGTCATTCTAGTATACTAAAATTATAGACCATTGCAACTGTTCTGTTAACGAAAATAACAACGCGCCTTCTATAAATATATTTTTTAATAAAAATGTCTAATAAAATATGACAAAAATACTACTTACTTATAAGTTGATACACATGATAGAAACCATTTTTATATTATTTCTAAGGCACAATTTAGCGGCAATTTGCAAATTGATTAATGGCCTCCAACATTTTAGAAGTAAGTATGGAGATGCAGTGGTTTACGAAAAATCATTTAAAGTGATTGTCCTGGGTAGCAAAAACATAAGTTTTACTTTCAATACTACTGGTTCCAGGTTCCATTACTTTAAATGGTTAAGCAATGGTTTTAGACAGGTGGCAGGAACTTTCAGTAATACTTTAAAATTTAAAAACTTTAAAGTAGCTTCGGGAAAGTTACTACTACAATCATAATACCACTTTGAAGTTGCAACGACGTTAAAGTAATTATACTAAGTGGCAATACCGTTCCACATACTTTAAAAGCTACTCAGAAGTAATGGAACTACATAGTTCTAATAAATAATAGAAACAGCTACATCATTTCTAAAATATTTCGAACTGAAGTAATTAAACCTATAAGGTTGTAGTTACGTTAAATTTAGTTGTAGTTACGTAACAACTAGTCAATCAAAGTTCGGATCTCAGTTACTGCTACTTAGATGCTGCTTTGGATGTACCAGTGGTTATTCTGCACAGACAGAGAAAAAGATGATACGACAGCAATGATGCCAGAATGAGACGGGCAACGCGGTGAGACACTTCCCTCCGGTCAGATATTCCTCACTACGCTGCCGGCCGGAGAATGTTTTGACACAAATACGATTTTTATTTTAAGTTACATTTAAACACAAATATAGCCAAAATTTTGAAAAACCTCGTCAAGACATGACGGTCAAAAGTAATTGAAGGAGTTCCCTATATACAACATTCGATGTGTGATTACAATCCTTTGAATTTTCGTGAGTGATTATTTAAATAAACCCAACCAAACATAAGCAGTTGAAAATTCTAAGCCTAGCACTCCTCTCTCCCAGTTTACCCTCCACTCTTCCGACATATATTCCTCTCTGGATTACCCCTCCCCTCTGGTTTATTGTACGTACATACGGAAATTCTACCTTACGAAATGATAAGAATAAAATCAAAAATCGATCTTGTTTAAAACATCAATAAAATATCAATATATTTATACTTACTATAACTATCTATATACTTACTATAACTATCTATATACTTACTATAACCAGTGGCAGATCCAGAGGACTATTTTGGGGAAAAGGAAATTTTTGGAAAAAAATGTTTTAAGATAGTTGTGGCTGTAGAGAAAAATGATGAAAATGTAAAAGAAATTAGCAAAGTTGATAGATTTTAATGCGCAAAATTATTTCCTGAAAAATCTTTAATGTTTAGGAAGTTTGTTTATGCATAAATTGCATTTAAAAATAACACGCGATCTTATACAAAATGGTAAGTTGTTGATACATTCATTATAATAACTTCATAAAAAATGAAGAAAAAATTTTGATACCAAAACATTTCACATAAAAATGATATAAGATTGTGCCGTTAATGTTTCAAATTTGCTAGAAAGATAGTTTTGCCAAACATAAAAAATTAATACGAAGAATTTGTCGATTGAACACTTGATATAGCGGGTAATGTAACAACGTCGCATTACGACAAACTAGCGGGAAACTTAAATGCTTTATAAATAGCTACATGCAGTACCATTGGCCACTCGTAATTTACATCTCGAAAACAAAATCAGTTGTGTTAAATAAGAAGATACATCATTCGGATTTTTTTACTGCTACGTTTTAAATGAATCTGGATAAATAGTGTTTCATCCATTCATATACTTGTAATATTTGCAAAGATAACCTCAAAACCTGAGTTAAAGTCATTTAATGCATTAATTTGTTTTTATCAGAACAACAAACGAAATACTGGTACCAACTTAAGGCAACGTTGTCACTTTTTCACTATTGTAGAAGTGTATAATTTATTTATGTTCTAGAAAGGTTTATGTATTTTTTAGTGTTTACATAGTTTTTTTTATTAATAAAATAGTAAACTCGAATGAAATTTCTAGTAAGTAGAATTGCTTCTTCGTCATTTTTTCACGTTCTTAAGTTTGGACTAGACAGTCAAAAGTTAATCTCTGGCTTTAAAAAGACTAATAAATAATTAAAAACAGTAGGTATTGGACCACTTGGGCCAGACAGAAATTGACATGCCATGTGGCATGCCAATGGCATGGCTCCTCCCCCTGCTTCTGATTGGCTACCCCCACTCCTGTAGCTCCTCCCCTTGCTTCTGATTGGTCGCCGCCATCTTGGATTTCCCCGCCTACTTCTCTCTGATTGGTTAACCCCCACCCCTGTAGCTCCTCCCCTTGCTTCTGATTGGTTGAAGGCAGCCATTTTGGAACGTCTGGCTCCATTCTACCACGCCCTGGCGCCAGGCTACCACGCCCGCCGCCATTACGGGAATCTGTATTACCGGCAAACTGAGTGCTACCAATAGAGGGCGTAATGCTACAATTAGTGTGTATTGCTAAGAGAGGGCGTCATGAAGGGATCTGTATTATCGATGCGTTGTGTACTACTACTAGGCGGCGTGTCATGAAGAAGAAATCTGTATTACTACTACAGAGAGGCAACCATTTTATATCACAGCATCTTGCGTGCGCGCGCTAAATTTGAATCTATTTTAAAATTTGTCATTTTTGCATATGTCATTTATGCATTTAAAATTTGTCATTTTTGCATCTGTCATTTTTGCCTCTGTCATTTTAAATCTGTCAATTTTAATCTGTCATTTTGCATCTGTCATTTTAATTCTGTCATTTTTGCATATGTCATTTATGCGTCTGTCATTTAAATCTGTCATTTTTGCATATGTCATTTTTGCATCTGTCATTTAAATCTGTCATTTTAAATCTGTCATTCTTAAAGCAACCATCTTCCCAGATTTGAATTTTAGCGCTAACTATGGGATTGGATCCTCCTTTCACTAAGTTGAAACTCTTTCTCTCTCTCTCTCTCTCTCTCTCTCATAGTATGACTACTTACCGGCTTTGTAGCTTAGGATGTTCGCCGTCGGAAATCTTCGGCTTTATTCGTGTACTCTCTCGCTGATGACAACGATCTACCTTTTTTATATAGTCAACCCCTTCACCCTGTGCTAGTAAAATGAAACAACAACAATGTTTATACATATTATTTATTTTGATATTTAATGGACAATTGTAACATATGATTTGACAAATTATTCATTACACAGTATGAGTTGAGATCATCGCGTAACACTTGCAAATTGTTCAAATATTTTTGCAACCTATTTCTAAGATAGTTTATTTCCGCCATGGTGTTCTTAATACGACGGTGCAAACGTTGTTGTCGTTGACGTCTCCGACTGCTGCTGCTGCTGATATGATTGCAGTCGTGTACGTACGGCATCGATAAAATTTTGCGGATAATGTTTTTTTATTTCTAATAAAATGAACGAGTTCAATCCACCACCAATTGCTGCTGCTGCTGTGTTTTCTATTAAACTGGTAGCTGAGTAGTAACCGCATAACAGTTCGGACGTGAATAAAATTGAATCGGATGTCGGGAGCGATTTATAGGCATCTTCATGGCGTCTCAGTTGACCTTCTGCTACGTTCTCTATGTTTGCGTGGTAGAAACGTGAAAAGTCGAGGTGACGTAACGTTCGAGCATGATGATTGATCAACGGTGCTAAATGCAGTATAGACTGAAACTCGTAATCTTTTAAGGTTATAGTCCGCTGTGTATCATGTATGGCAACCCTGTTGCCGAAAAACTCGTTGTGAATAATCTCGATGTATAAATTGTCACATAGATGGAATTTCAAATGTTTATCGCAATGTAGTACACTGTTGTCCTTGTTGCAACAGCAGCAACCATGAAAGAAATTTTTAAACATTACCTCGACTCGTATATCATACAGCTCGAACCAGTCCCGTTCCGACAACACCAATTCACCATACTCACATATGCTATTCACGCACTCGAGCTTCACTACCACGGCAAATTCTCCCTGGTCGTCGTCGTCGTCATCGGGCTGAATAAGTCCTACTTGGATGTTGTGTATATGGTCGTAGTTTTCTTTTTCCCCGGGAGGTCTCGTAACATACAGCGGATACTGGACAGCCCCGAGCAGTTGAACACGTACTTCACGTTTAGCTGCTGCTACTGGTGCATCTATGATGGTAAAGTTTGCTGATGCTGCTACAGCGTCATTAGCGTAGTATAGAGGCTGCTGCTGCGACAGGAACGCTAAACAATAATAATACAATAATCGATTAATATAAGCATAAACACACACAAAAGTTTTAAACAACTTACCTGTTTCTTCGACTTCGTTGTTCCATGCTTGAACGTCGTTGTCGGCACTTGCTGTTGATGATGATGTATGATCTGCAACATCCGAACCTTCTTCATCTAAAGAAGTAACAAAATAGACACAAATTAGCATACAAACTTGAAGTTTTATAAACAACAATAACTTACCTATTTCCAGAGGTTCGCTCTCACAGTTATCATAACAATAATTAGGACTGCTAGCCATCATCGTAATTGCTGCTGCTGCTGCTGCTGCTGTTGCACACGTACTGTCTACTGCTACACGCTAACAGCGGCCGGCTTTATATAGTCACCTATGCTTACCTAGATCCAGCGCATGCTCAGTAACACGCATACGGTAAACAGGCAGGCATCGCTGGCAGACAAGTTTCATCCTGTCGCTGACACGTCATCATCATCACAGGCAGGTGTTCGTAGGTAATTACCTCATTCTCTCTCTCTCTCTCTCTCTCTCTCTCTCTCTCTCTCTCTCTCTCTCCGTTATAGCTATCACTTTTCATGTCGTGGTATAGATGGGGAGAATAGTAATAATACACATATATAAAACATTAATCTTTTTATTCTATGACAATCTTTCTCAAAACATTATTAAACAACAAAACAATACTTAAACAACTATCTGTTCTCGGATAACCATGATAGAACATCTTTTATTCTACGACAATGTTTCTTAAAATTATTAAACAACTAGACAATAATCAAAATAACTAAACAATTATTATTAGGTTGAAATCTGCTCCGATAACCATGAAGACATACTCATTTTTTCATGAAACATCCTATTGAATGCTTTGTACGCTTTGTTATGCCAAATATTCTTTTCAACAATGTCTTGATCTACTACTACTACTACATAATTGAAAAGAACAAAATCGCGTTTATCAGATCTATTTCATGAGTATGTTCCCCTGAGTATCCTCTTGTGATTTACATTCAATCACCCTTAAGTTTCACCATCTTTTTTAATAATTACTGTACATAAGGTATAACTCTTGTCAGCTTCACTTATTAGTATAACTACACTATACTGACAAAAGATGATTGAACAATTTACAACAACAACTAATTACCTAATTATTACATTCTTAAATAATTTCGAATATAGTATACACAAAGTATAAACCTAGACATCATCATCATCATCACTTATAATAATAATTACATCAAGCCGAAGGTCGATCTCTTGTGATTAACATAACCCCGACTACTGCTACTACAGTTGAACTGTACATGTACTTATTACTATACAAATATTTTGCTACTTAAGAGTTAGATATGATACTACCTATACAAAAATTTACAAAACTTAAAAATACAACTATACTACTATACACATATCTATTACTACAACGATTGAACTGTATAATAATTATATACGTTATGATAATATTTTACTACTTAAGATCTAAATATAATACTACCTATACAAATTTTACAAAACTTAAAAATACAACTATACTACTATACACTTACATATATACAAGAGGGGCTTTAATGTTTATACACGTGGTCGCTTGTTGTTGTTGTAGCCGAACGGAACGGAATCAAAATCTTCTACACGTCGTCTCTTCGCGAACGTTATCTTATAGACTTTTGATTCCGCTCGCGTTACAAGCTGATGGTCAGCCGTACGCCTGATGTTGTTGGACTCTACAATAATCTTTTCGTCCATACCTTCCAGCAGTCTAAGCATGGACTCAAAGTTTATTTTTTGAGTCGCGGCGTGATTTAGGGTGATGCCCTTGACCTTGACGACCACGTGTATCTGCCCTGTGGTCGGGGAATAAACTTTGTAGGCGTAGTTCTTCGGCCCGCCTGACACAAACTCTATAATATACGATCCGGGACCGTACTCTTCGAGCTCGTCGGTGAGGTCACCCAGGAAGCTTCCTGTTGGTAGCTCGAAGTCGCCCGGCTTCGAAACGTATATTACGGAATCTGAAACAACGAAAAGAAAAATTAACTCTAATATAAACGGTGTTGATGTTTGATAGTACAATGACTTACCTGTGTCATAGTATAATACTCTCTCTCCTAGCTAATCCAAATAGGAATACAGCTTAAGACGGGCCTGTGCAGTGACAAATGCCGCGATGACCACGTTAACTGACGACAGAGGATCTGCTGCTTCCTCTTTATGCTGCCAGTTAACCGCAATCACCTCGTCATTTATTTCCTGCACATGATTAACTTCTACGCCTGGGCTGGACAACAGGTCGAAAAACTCCTTGGACTCGCTGATTATGGCTGTTTTCGCCTGGTTCTCACGCTGACCAAATTTCCCTAGAATACAAAAAAAATATTAAGTAAAGAAAACTACATAAGGTTATTATAACTTACCCCAGAATTAATTCAGCATCAGTTTGGCCAACGATCTCAAACCAGGGTTCTTGACGATCTTCAACGAATCCAAGGAGACTCCCTCGTTCTCGAAGTAGTCATCAACGTACTGTTTCCGGGCTCCATCGATACCATCCTCGCTGTTGGCAGTTATTGAAGATGGCCAACCGCTGGCTTCCTGCTTCATCTTCAGGAACTTGTCGATGAAACCCGAAAACAGTCCCCCGGTCTTGGACGCTTTGTTGTACTGGGTTACATCGTACGACCAGATCTCTTGTATGTCCTGCACGATGTAACCCTTTCGTATGGCCATTACCAGTTCGTCCAAGACCCAGGTTCCGTTGATGACTCGGTCCTCTACGCCGTGCTGACATTCGGCCTGGTTCAATTCTTCGGCGCAAGTGCGACATAGAGGGAACAGCAGCTTTTGGTGCATCTTGACGGGTAAGACCGGATGGTATAGATCTTGTGGCGGTAACATTGTGCATTTTACCACGCCGTTGATGTTTTCCAGGCCCCCTTTATCCCTGATTAGATTTTCACAAGCCGCCTTGCCTACGTAAACTTCTGGATGGCCAACTGGGAATTTGGCGTACTTGCATACCCAAGGATAAAGGGAGCATACATCTACATACCGGATCTTTTGCAACCCTCTTTAATTTTGCTGCCCCTGTACGGCCGCCGTAAAATGCCTCTCTCGGGTTTAAGGGCGTGTTTACTAACAAGGGATGTTTCTCAACCTGCTGTCTGAATTCGGGTGTTAACTGCCTTCGGAAGCGACATTCCCACTGTTCAACAACCTCGTATCCTAACGACTTTAACTTCTCTGTTGTGGCTCGGGTCTTCTCGAGCCTCATATCCATGGTGTCGCTAGGATCGTCGTGTAGAGGCTCGTTGCGACGGGTAGTGAAGCAGGTGGGACATCCATGGAAGTAACACCCGTGAAATTGAAATATGGTATTACCATACAGCCCGTCAACCTTTAACCCGCCCACGATAGCTTCTCTCTGCCTGCCGACGTGTTGAATCTCAACACCTCTTTGATGTTCTTCCAGCAACAGCCATTGGAGAGCTACCTTAGACTGGTTATCTGCGCGTCTATAACCACCCTTTGGTATCAGTCCAATGGTGCTTTCTTTGAGGAATTTCCTCCGGAACATGAGATTACAGGCAGAGGCGATGGTGATGGCTTCCGTGAACGGGTCAACGTCGCATTCCTCAATAAAGAGATTCCTAAAGTGGATACAGGCTCTCTTCAAAATATCGACGTCTGTTCGACAATATTCGACCAGGTCACGTTGCATGTCGAACTCCGTGTCCCTGTTCGCCTCGTACCACTTTAGGAACGCTTTACGAGCCTGGGGTTTCATGGTGTCGGGGCTGTAAAATTTGATGTCCGGAAGAGGACCCACGTAATGGGCATTCGCCTCGGTGTTAAAGAGGTGCGGGAAGTATCCTTTGGGAGCCGGTAGATCGAACGCTTTAGGCAAGTCAGCCAGAGCCATGGGGAAAAAGTTGAGGGAGTCGATAAATTTTAAATTATCTAGTTGCAGCAGCAGAATTTTTGAACCGCGCATAATGAGTTCCGGGTGTAATGAGGTGTTGGTTATCAGATAATTTAGAATAAATTGCGTATCGAAAGCTTGCCCGTTATGGGCAACTGCTACAACCTTTTTGAATAATTTCCGCGAGTCTAGTAGATATTTCAAAAGCCGATCGATGCATTTTCCTCGCAAGATCTGTTCTCGCAAACCACATCTTACACAACTGGTAGCAGTTGATGATGAGTCGTTGTTGTAACACTCAGAACAGACTTGCTGGAAAACGCATAGATTCGGCTCGTGGAGGTTGACGCCGGGCGCAATTTCTTTCTCTTGCCGGGTCTCCAGGTCGAAGAACACAAACAAGGTGTCTTGCTTTGTGTTCCTAGGCCCGGCCGGCTGTATATGACAGAAATGGTTTTCGGGTTTATGACTCTGACAGATCTTACAATAGATCTCCCCGCACACGTGAGCCTGCTTCCGGGTCTTGATGTTGATGGTTTTGAAACATCCCTCGCATTTTTTAACTTCCAGGCACATGTTGCCCTCCTGATGGATGTTAAAGCAGGCTTGACTTTTAAAGTCTCGCCTGCAGTCCGGACACCTAATCAGCTGCGCTGTTCTTTCGCAGGGCGGAGAGCTACCGCAGCCTACGCAGGACTTTTCACACCGGTGATCTCTCTTGTTGTTATAGGGTACGTGACAGTGCTCACAGAAATAACGGCAGACAAAGGCTGAGGTCAATGATGTTATGACGTTATAATGATGCTCGTGATACAACAGATTGATGTTCTTTGTTGCGGCATCATTATCAACGACCCCCTCAAAGATAAGTGAACGCCCTTTCGAGCCGTAGCTATACACTACTATCTTGTAGTTGGGGGCCAGGAACTGCTGGAACAACCTTAATTCATTGACTCCGGCTCCCTCCGGTGGAATGAAAGCTACTCCAGCATCCCGCATCATTTCCTCGGCCTTTATCTTTTGCACGGTCTGCTTTTGACGGATCTTCTTGTAATCAGCACTGTTATCTGCGTGAGCCCTGCCTACGACCAAAGCCCTGGGTAGGCATAGATTGTCACTGGTGGTGTTGTTAATCGTGACAATACCTCTGCGACGGCTACACTCTTCGGCAAAGGTGCTGTACGTGCCGTTACGACAGCGACCTTGTCCAGCAGGTGGTGTTACAATAGTAGCTATTAGTCTGAAGGTGTCCGAACTCAGGGCTTCAGGATCGCTCTGTAAAATCGATTCTAAAATGCCCCAGACATCATTGAAGGTGATTTCATCAGAGCGCCTAAGGCTCATGTAGCCGGGAAGTTTTTGTTTGAAACTGTCAAACTCAAATATGGCCCCTACTTTATCGTCACACATCCCGCAAAATTTCGTTGATGGCCGATTTAAAATGTTCCAAATGGTCTACACCGTCTGACGCAACGGCTACTTTAAACACCAGACGGTGTTTCAGGGTGCCGAATTTCTTGATGGTGAACACGTTCTCATCGATAATTTCGTAGAGAGAAGACATTTTGTACAGGAGTAACAACAACAACAATAGTAAAAATATCGCACTTGCACACTTAACACTGGCTAAAACAACAAAGATTATATGCTGTTAATTTAAATAAACATTGACTAATTATTATTAAAGTTTAAATGCACTGCAAGCTATTAAATATTATAAATTAATTATAAAGATCAATTTTAATGCAAATTAATAAAGTCTTTTAGCCATTCTTAAACTTTTAATAGTAAGCTAATTTAAACAAATATAGAGTTTAAAATTGTTACTAAATCCCTTTGACAGATTATTATTATAAACAACAAAATAAGCTAAAATTGTTTGAAATATAACAGCAACAGGTAAGAAATCATATAGCGACAAATGGACAGATAAATCTTTTACCATTCACGAACTGCTTCTCTTAACCCCTAATTAAAAATAAAAAGCTTAGATGCTACGTGATGGTAAAAAAAATTGACGCAAAATAAACAATAACCTCTGAATGCAATGCAAGCTATTAAATATTATAAATTATTTGCTTTGACAAAGTTAAAGAAAGATCAGTTTCAATGCAAATTAATAAAACCTTTTAATCGATATTACACTTTTTTAACAACAATCTAATTTAAACAAATATAGAGTTTAAAATTGTTACTAAATCCCTTTGATAGATTATTATTATAAAAAATAAATAAGGAACGGCTAAAAACAACAAAGATTATATGCTGTTAATTTAAATAAACATTGACTAATTATTATTAATGTTTAAATACGCTGCAAACTATTAAATATTATAAATTAATTATAAAGATCAATTTTAATGCAAATTAATAAAGTCTTTTAGCCAATCTAAAAAGCATAACCTCAAATTATGATTTAAATAACTATGTTACAACCCCTAGATAAACAACTAATAACGATCACACTTCGCATAAAACAATTACTACTTTAATCGATAATCAAACTAGGGAAATTAAAAAATATAAAACTATTCCTGCTGAAATTTCAAATTTACCATTATTATTATAAACAAAATACCTTATATATTGTTCAAATGTAACTTAAATAATTATTTTAAACCGATTATGTTACAGTGTCGTGAAAAATCATGCGAGGACGAGATTGCCGATTATTATAAAAAACAATAATAATAATAAATCCTACCTTTTTGTTCGATTAAAGCTGTAGATTTCACATAGACTCTGTAGCAACAATTGGTAATAACAATCAAGAATGGCACAAATCACTTCAAACACAAACGTAATAATTAACAGTACGCATAAAAAACATACATGTGTTGATGTCTCGAGTAACCCCAAACAAGTGATTGTCTACTTCCGTGGTTGGCTTTATAGGTTCGAATTGTTGCGCAATATTATGCAATAAGATAAAAATAAAACTCGAGTCAATTTGCCCGCTTAACAAAGGAACAAAGCGTTCTCTCCGGCGAACACATGCGGGTCATAAATCAGTTTGAAATGTTATTTTCTGCACCAGAGTTGACATACCTTCTAGATTTTATCTATTACAATAAAAAAAACGGTGTACCATTCTAACCCTCTGGGGATATAATTCATTCAACTGTCATACCGTTTTTTATTGAACGCAGGTGTGACGAATAAGTTATGACCCTGTCTGTATTAAATAAAGGTTACATTCGATATCGCCTTTTGTACTTTAGTGTCTTTCTCGGTTCTATTTGTGTTTAGGTATGTGATAAATTTCAGCGTATTGTGCGAACAGAGAATGCAATGGTAATATTATATTATTTTTATTAGGCAATAGACAGATTGTTGTCAAAATTCGATATGATTCCCTTTTAAGGATGTGTTTATAACTTTCACTTCATAAATGAACGAGGCAAGCAGTTGAGGTTTGATTTAATTGTGTGCCTTTTTATTTAAAGAAAATTCTATAAAAATTTAAAGTGTGTTCTTTTAAATGCTCTAAGAGACAGAAAGGTCTTTTTACCTGGAAATAGCTTTAGAAATCAGACCCGTCAACGTGCGAGATTTACAGGTACTTAATAATACAAAGAGTGATGAAATGTTTGATTATTTTGCTATTACAGTATATCAATATTGTAATCTATTGAAACTTTTCTGTTAAATGTGATTATGATAAATCGAAAAAACCATTTCTTTAAATAGGTATATTTTTAATAAAAAATGTCTAAAGTATGACAAAAAATACTTTTAATGCTCTAACACAGTCAACCTTTATTTAGAAGATCGGTCACATAGATAAGTGCTACCTACATTTACAGCGCAGGTGTTCTTTTGTTCGTTAACGAGTTTCTTTGCTCAGGGTCTGTGTGTGTGTAATAAATTAAATGGTTATCAATAGTTACATCTAAAAGTTGAATTTAAAATTTTTAATGTTGTAGTAAATTATAAAAACGACACCGAGGGTAATAAATTTAAATTTTTATCTAATCGTGTTACATGACAGTGCAGGTGTCGATCCCTTTTTTTTAACATTACCCTTTTTGTTCCGAAGGGTAATAAATTAAGATTTTATCTACTCGTGACAGTGCAGGTGTCTACCTTTTTTAATGATATCCTTTTGCTCCGACGGTAATAAATTTAGATTTTATCTACTCGTGTTACTTTGACAGTGCAGGTGTCGATCCCTTTTTAACAATACCCTAAAGAACACCTGCGCTGTAAATGTAGGTAGCACTTATCTATGTGACCGATCTTCGAGGGTAATAAATTTAGATTTTTATCTGGTCTCAAGTAATTAATTGACAGTGCAGGTTTTTTTTTAACAATACCCTTTTTGTTCTGAAGGGTAATAAATTAAGATTTTATCTAAAATCATGTTCATTCGCGCAGGTTCGAAGTTTATAAAAGCTCAGTCAAACCCCCTTCCGTTTTAGTTGGTTCTTGACATCGGTTACGGTGATAGTAATATTGTTATTGTTTGCTTGAACTAGGTAAGTTAAAATAATCATTTATTATTCTTGTGAGTGTTAAGTTTTTGTCTATTTTTTTACATAGAAAAAAATGGATTTGCTAATACAACAATTGAACAAATCTCCCGTTAGCCAGAAGCCAATCAAGAAGTTATGTGATTACAAAATAAAAGAAATTGCAGAGATACTACAATTTAAAAGGGTCGTTTGCCGTGATAAGCGTCAAAGTGTGATTATTGTTGCTGAAAAGCATGTTACATTTCTACCAAAGCGAATCAGCGATAAGTTAACAGATCAAAGAGTTACCGAGCTTAACCAGCAGATTGAAGCTAAAACGATTTCTCTAGGTTTGATGTACATGGGGAAAACAAACTGTTATGATGACTGCCTGTTTGTGGAGTTAAATAAGGTACGAGTAAACATCAAGTTTATACAATAAACCCCTTTTTAATGTTCTATTGTTGTCGTTGTTGTTACAGCCCCTGGAACCGCAAATAGAAAACAGAGGTCAGTCCTGAAGTCCTCAAGCACCAGCATTCTATCAACATTTTTTTTATTATAAATTAAATGTAGCCTTAACACTATATTAATAAACATAATTTTTTTAATTCCTATATGGCTTTATTATTTCTTCTAGAAAAGGTAGTGGTGGAAACGTTTCAGCTTAGTGAAAGGATCCAATCCCAGAGTTAGCGCTAAAATTCAAATCTGGTAAGATGGTTGCTTTAAGAATGACAGATTTAAATGACATATGCAAAAAAAAATGACAAATTCAAAATGACAGATTTAAATGACAGATGCAAAAATGACAAATTTAAAATGACAGAAGCAAAATTGACAGATTTAAAATGACAGATGTAAAAACGACAGCAGTAAAATTGACAGATTTAAAAATGACATATGCAAAAATGACAAATATTTAAAATTGACGGATTCAAATTTAGCGCGCGCGCACGCAAGATGCTGTGATATAAAATGGTTGCCTCTCTGTAGTAATACAGATTTCTTCTTCTTCATGACACGCCACCTAGTAGTAGTACACAACGCATCGATAATACAGATCCCTTCATGACGCCCTCTCTTAGCAATACACACTAATTGTAGCATTACGCCCTCTATTGGTAGCACTCAGTTTGCCGGTAATACAGATTCCCGTAATGGCGGCGGGCGTGGTAGCCTGGCGCCAGGGCGTGGTAGAATGAAGCCAGACGTTCCAAAATGGCTGCCTTCAACCAATCAGAAGCAAGGGGAGGAGCTACAGGGGTGGGGGTTAACCAATCAGAGAGAAGTAGGCGGGGAAATCCAAGATGGCGGCGACCAATCAGGAGCAAGGGGAGGAGCTACAGGAGTGGGGGTAGCCAATCAGAAGCAGGGGGAGGAGCCATGCCATTGGCATGCCACATGGCATGTCAATTTCTGTCTGGCCCAGGTGTCCCAATACCTACTAAAAACATTTATAAATAATAACTAAACTGCTTTTACATGCATTCTAATAAAACTAGTATCGTTTGAGCCATTATTTGAACCAAAACTATGTAATTATTTCTATTTGTCAAAATAGCACAGAGAGCTCCATAATTTTTGGCTCAGACTATCCCACCGCAACTTCCTTAATAGTTAATAATTAAACAAACATTACCCAGTAAACAAAACTGTGACATTTACTTGTCTGCTATATAAGAATCAAGTAAAATTAGCTATATCAACACATTTACATACCTCACATGCAAATTTTATGATGAAACATTCGCTATGTATTTCATATATAAAATGAGAAGAGCATGCTAATGTAAGTCTGGTGTCTTCAAATTTACATATATGCGACATAATAATGTGATTTGTATTTTACATCACACTTTTTACTAGTCAATTATATAACTATTTAACCACTAATTTGCTTGCGAGCTGCGGTGTTGAAAACATCAGTAACACGCGTAACACCTGACTGTGCAGACGAGTTAAATCGTGGTCGCCCATTTAGTTGGGTAATATATGGGCAATAACCACTTTTATTTCTGTGACGGTAACATTTCGGAAGTGGGATAAACAAAATAAACAGCCGTGACAAATTGAATTTCCAGTGAATTGATATTTTGTTAGTACGGAGGAGTTTACCACGTCAAGTGAACGTATTTAAAATGGCGATAAGTGAAGAAAAGAAAAAAAATAACAACGTGTGAATGATAGTGCGTATCTATTTTTTTATACAAACATATCGAAAAGTTAGCATCAGGAATGTTATGTCTATTACAATTGTAACAGATCTATTACATTAGCAAAGCATCTATATTATACTCTATTACAATGAAATTTTAAATCTATTACCTACACGTTTAATAATTCAAATTTTCTCTCGTTTCCTACTTATTTAATGTTTATTAAAAAGTTTCACAGCAAAATATATTAGGCGGCTGTAAATTAATACCATAAAAAGAGAGATTCGGCAAATTTCAGCAATGCACGCGTCATATCATTTACTAGAAATCGAGAAATTAAATGCCGAAACCGAATGGCATTTGATAAAAACCCACGAAGAATCTTGATCTTTTAGCATTTTGATTAATGTTGTTTATACATATAGATTTTGTTTTTTTTCCTATTTTATTATATTGCATGCTGTGTAATAATATAATAATAATTTTTTTTCTACAACAAGTTATTAATTAGTAAGTATATACTTTCCTTTTTTTAATAAAAAAATAAATAAAAATTTTCTTTTTCCCCTTTTACTATTACAGGAATCTATTACTATTTTAAAGAAATAAGTTATCCTACATAAAGTGGAAGATTTGAAAATTGACGCTTTAACTTAAAGATCCTGTTGCAAAGGGATTGCAGGTAAGTTCTGGCCGTCACCCCACTTTTTGGGCTTATTTGAACGTGCTTTTGGTGACGGATAAAGCTTCGGAGCGCGTTCAAATGAGCCTCTGAAAAAAAGGTGGATCGCTGCCTAAAAATTTGCATGGAACCGCAATATATCGGTTTTATATATCCGTGGTAATAGTGACTCATAATTAAATAAAACTGTTGGTCAAAACTGGGCATAACTTGGGCAAAATTATGCAATAGTTTTTCTCGCAATTCTTGTATAGGGGTGCCAAGTTCACGCAGGTCGCTAGTGCTAATGAGAGTGAGGGGCGTTGTCCGGATTATTGATTTAGTTAGATAGCCAATAGAAACATTGTTCGTTTATTGATTTTTGTTGCTGTTGCTCTTTATTGACGACAGACGACGCTAGTGCTTGTGAGGGTGGGGGCATTGTCCGGGTTATTGATTTAGTTGAATAGCCAATAAAAAGTCCGTTCTTTTATAGATTTTCGTTGCTGTTGCTGCTCAGGGACGACAGACGGCGCTAGTGCTTAAGATGCTAGGGGCGTTGTCCGGGTTATTGATTTAGTTGGATAGCAAATAGGAAGTCCGTTCGTTTATTGATTTTTCGTTGCTGCTGCTGCTGTTGCTGCTCTCTCACTAGGGGCGACAGACGGCGCTAGTGCATCTGCGTGAAGTTGGCACCACCATATAAGAATTTCGAGATAAAAACTACTGCATAATTTTGCCCAAGTTATGCCCAGTTTTGACCAATAGTTGTTTTATTTTGCCCAGCCCCCCTTAACTCGTGAGTCAAAAGCAGAATTTCTATGGTGTGGCACCACCATAAGCGATCGCAATAAAATATAGTAGGCCATAATTTTGCCCAAGTTATGCCCAATTTTGCCCAACCTTACTTTTTTACATAAACCAAACCAGATCTTCACGAATGCAGGGTTCTAAACGCATCACAGGGTATCTATAACGCATTACACACGTTTTAAACAATATATGAACTTGGGATTAACTTTTGACTCACTACCTAACAATCCTAAACCTCATAGAGGTCATAAAGGGTTTTCAAGTTTTGCCCAACCTTATTTCTAAACTTAAACCCGGTGACACATTCATAAATGTAAAGTTCAATATCTCGGATTCTGTTTGAAAGTCTAGAAGTAATTCTGATCTTGGGCAAAACTTTAAACTCACTGACTTAGAATTCTAAGCCTTGTAGAGGTCATTCAAAGGGTTTTCAAATTCTGCCCAACCTTATTTCTCGATCGACACCCGGTGACTCATTCATAAATATAAAGTTCAATATCTCTAATTCTGTTTGAAAGTCGTAGAAGTAATTCAGATCATGGGCAAGACTTGAAAACCCTTTGAATTACCTCTATAAGGCTTAGAATTGTTAGTTAGTGAGACTAAAGTTTGGCCCAAGATCAGAATTCTACGACTTTCAAACAGAATCCGAGATATTGAACTTTACATTTATGAATGTCACCGGTTTTAAGTTACGAAATAAGGTCGGCAAAAAATTGAAAACCCTTTATATGACCTCTATGTGGTTTGGAATAGTTAGGTAGTGAGTCAAAAGTTAATCTCAAGATCAGATATTGTTTAAGACCTGTGTAATGCGTTATAGATATCCTGTGATGCGCTTAGAACCCTGCATTCGTGAAGATCTGGTTTGGTTTATGTAAAAAGTAAGGTTGAGAAAAATTGGCCATAAGTTTGGCAAAATTATCACCTACTTTATTTTATTGCAATCGCTTATGGAAGTAATACACCATAGTAATTATGCTTTTGACTCACGAGTTAAGGTGGGCTGGGCAAAATAAAACAACTATTGGTCAGAATTCACACTATTCAAGGACTATAACAACAAATTTAAATGACTTACCTATTTTGCATTTTTTTAAAATTTTATAGCGCTTTAGAGATCAGCGGTCACCGTGACCGGTCCCAGGCATTTGTCAACAAGCTTCCGTCTCGAATAACGCAAATAATGAACTATTGTGTAAATATGTTAAAACAGTAATAAATCGTCACACAGAAAATGTAAGTCAGCAGTTTACATTTTATATTATAACCACTGCATAAAAATATACAACATATAAATCGATTGTCGGCAATTTAAAGCTGGTAAGTTGCTTCGAATATCTCACAACAGTGACAAACCACGGTTAGTGCGCCGAGGATTGTCGATTATGATCGGACTGCCTGCTACTAATAACAAAGAGCGTATATCAAACCATGTACCACAGGTCCTACAATACGTGCGATGGTTATAATATATAGCGTACAGTGTGTCGTTAAGCAATGTTTCCGAAGTTATTTCTGCAAGAAATGTGTTTGATGGGTGGACTAACTTCAGGTTTTTTAATATCAAATATCCGAGAGAATATTAGTTTTGAAAAAAATGAGCTCATACCTAGCTGGACTATCAAAAGTATTCTTCAACGGTAAAAGAAAAAATTTCTATCTTGACAAATAAAGCTAAGAAAAGTAAAAAACGTTATGACGTTTTTATTTTTTTATAAAAAAACTAAAACTAAAAAAATAGCTCATAGAGAGCTTTAACCTATTATTATATACATGAAAAGATATAGTATAATGTTTCAGTTCACAAAGAAACTCTGTAATGGGAAAGAAATGCTCTCATATACTTAACATATGCCAATGTTTTGGTGTGCAAGAGCCTGAAATCGTATTTAAATGATAGAGCACACGTGTTCTGTGGAGCACACGTCAGCTCAAATTTTCGATATAACTGATATAAGAGAGTACAAGACTAAAACCCTATAGTATAAACTGGTGAAAGTGTGCTTTAAACCACTTTAAAAGAAAAGAACAACATACGTTTTACTCGAACAATTTCAAACGACTTTACTATCAGAATGCCATCAACAGGTAAAAGTAATTTAATTTACATAAATCCAATAATCAAATTTGTTTTCTCGAGGTAAGATAAGTTTTCAGCGTAATATATGTAACTATAAATGTTCACAGAAAAGCATCTTGAACAAACATATGTTTACTCACAGTGAAGAGAAGCAGTTTAAATGTTACAAATGTGATTACAAAAGTTCACACAAGATATGCCTTCAGGACCACATGTTTACTCACATCAATGAGAAACCCTGTCAGTGTGATAGATGTGATTACAAATGTTCAGCTAAGAACAGTTTTAAAACTCATATTTTTACTCATAGTACTGAAGACAAGCGCTTCCTGTGTAATGTATGTAATTACAAGTGTTCACAAAAAAATAATTTTAAGATACACATTTTTACCCACACTGGTGAGAAGCCTATTCAGTGTAATATATCAATATATGTGATTACAAATGTTCACAGAGAGCAACTTAAATACACATATGCAAATTCACAAGGAAGAGAAGCCCTTTAAATGTAATTTATGTAATTACAAAAGTCCACACAAGATATCCTTTAAAAACCATATGCTTACTCATACTGGCAAGAAGTCCTTTAAATGTAATATGTGTCATTACAGAGGTTATACCAAAAGCACCATTCTGAGTCATATGGTTCGTCACACTAAACAGAAACTGTTTCAGTGTAACATATGCAACTACAAATGTTTACGATGTGGGAGTCTTAAGACACACATACTTACTCATACTGGTGAAAATTTTTTTCAGTGTAATCTCTGCGATTACAAATGTTCAGTTAAAAGGAGGCTTAATTTACAGATGTTTACTCAAACTGGCGAGAATCCCTTTAAATGTAAAATGTGTGATTTACAGATGTTCTACTAAGAGCAACCTTTATGATCATATGGCTACTCACACTCAAAAGAACTGTTTTCAATGTAATATATGTAATAACAAGTTTTCAGTTAAAAGGTCCCTTAATAAACATATGCTTACATTATGTGCTTATATTATGTGGCTAATGAAAACGTTTTGTTGCAGCTAAATATCGAGGAGTTGTGTTTAGAGAGGTGGGAAGCAGTATAACACAGCTGGTGATATTCATCAACAGACTGGTCTCATATGCCATGATGGTAGTGCCTCCTCCATATGCATGATGATCGAATGTGACTCTAAATATTGCTTCCATTCAATAAAAGTTTAAAGTGATCAGGTTGATAGTTCATAAATCTTTTTTCCAATAAATAGTCAGTATCATTAAATTATTAATATTATAGAGTTGTTGTTAGAGAGGAGGGAAGGAGCAATGCAGCTGGTGATAATCATCAACAGCCTGGTATCCATCTGACTGTCGTCATATTTCCCTTTCTTATCGCGAAATACAAATAATCTGTACATTTCCTTTTTTTCATGTGATGTAACTATGTGTTTTATTGAATGAGAGAGGAAATAAAAATGATTTATTATTATTATTATGCTACTTAAGTTCTGTTAATTTTATATAATAATAAATAATCTATAATTTTTTTTCTCTAACTAGTACTAATGTTTCATGTTCATGTAATGTAAGGGCAGTCCTTTCGGCAATGCTACCTACTCACAATTCAAAATGAATAAATAAATATCTGACGTTTCAAACAACCTCACATAAAATATTTTATTTACCCTCAAATTGTAATTTTGAAACAGCCAACAGATACGTGTAGTTCCTTGCATGAAATAAAGCTACTTGACTGTTTTTCTAGTCGGTCTTACTTATATTTTAAGTGAAACAAAGATTCTAGAAATATATAACACTTTCTGCATGATAAAACCCCTATACAATGTCAACCAAATGCAAACTGCTTTTCATAACTAAATACCTTCTTTATAGGCTTAATTAATTTATTTGAACATTTTTAGCTGGGTCACAACAATATATCTGCAACCCATTTAACATTTATCTATCTGATGATCGTAAGACGCAGGTCTACCAACATGTTTTCATTAACTTCTTTTAAAGAAACACCCTCTCAAAAGAGATCTACAATTCCTACAGTCAAGATAGTATTATGTGAATTTACGTTATTCTAATTAATACAATCTACAAGAAACCCATTTTCATCGATGTCGTTACATTGAGCTTCAAGATTTAACAATTCTTCCAGGTAAGTTGGTTTACCTTTACATACACCTAATTGGAACTTGTTTGATTTATCTCAGATAACAGCTTACCAGAATACAAGCTAACATCTTTCTACATTTGAAAAAACATGTAAACGTAATGTATCTCGTTAAGCTAATGATACAAACTATCTTTGTTAAGGAAAGACTGACAACTACAGTAACCTTTATGTGTCTTAAGTGTATTTGTATGCATGTTAATTTTAAGTTTTTACTTTAATTCAACTTAAGAAACCCGTTTTCAAAATTTATTTTTTATTGAGGTTATGTGAACCTGTAAATCAAGAAATTGAAATTTATGGCATCGGGTCTCCTAAGGAACACCTAAATATCATGACAATATGTTTACTAAAACGTGGTGTATTAAGAATAGGATTATTAGTATTAAGTGAGAATATTAACACATCAGCACTAGCAACATTGCTTACAAGTTAGACGGTGTAGTTTTAAAAGGAGGCAGAGGTGGATTACTTCCCATCTATGGGAAATGCTTCATGCAGTACTGGTAATCTTGTAGTTCCTTTAGTAAGTAGGTCGGAAGTTGTTTCAAACTTTTATGCTACATCAAACCATTTTAAAAAATTTATAGATAATGCTTTGACTTTGTCAGGTGATGAAAATTGGTTATACTTCGTAAAGAACTTCACTTGCTTGATGAGGATCCATAGATTATAAAGACAGACACGTATGGAGACACCGTATAGCAACACTAAACATTACGTTCAACAATCTCGTACATATGGGCCATTACCTGGGAACTTTGGTTTTTATGTCCCTGGCAGTTTTTCTTTAATATTTTGGTTTAAGTTTATATTTTACAGATTTATTTAGTATCAAGGATACTTAGGCTAAATGAAAAATTAACTAGATGTAATAAAAGTACAAATTTGGAACAGATATAGTAAAGCAAATGTCATTACCGCCCCAAATTCCCGATAACTTCAGTTTTACCGGGAGAAAATATATGTTTTATTAATCAAGAAATAACACAAAGTTTCCTGATTTAAAAGTATATGCGAAATTTAAAGAAATCCAAAAAGAGCAGTTTTATGATTCTGTTTAAATTATGTATTTGTCTAAATATGTGGCCGCTAACGTGCTGTCATTACCGTCCTATGCTCTTACATATGTGAAAAATGTTAATAAATAGCACACCATGCTGTATTTAAAACTATAACAGGAAACGGTCACTTTTTTTACTCACAGATTTTGTATGGAGCATATGGTTGTATCTAATTTGAGGAGATTTGTGAAATCTAAAAGGTGAGAAAATGTTGCCGTAGGTTTATTGTACACCATTACCATTCCTTGCTTTACATATAGAATTAAGTGCTGCAGAATGAGACTATAATTATTATAAGGAAAAGCAGACCAGGCAAGCCTATATCATGCACAACAGAACAATAAACAGAAGTTAGAAGAAAAAATGCATTCAAGATAATTAACTGCATATAGAATGATATTCCTTCTATAACATAAACTGAGAGCTTTTATAGGTATTATGTACGAAGGGCGTTATGACTATAATAATGCCAGGAGGGTGATGATAAAGGCCCTATAATGCTGAGAGGGTGTTATAGATGAAAATGCCTATTTATAACGTCATGGTTGTTATGGACCTGTTTATATAGTTCATATCACGGGTATAGACGGGTGAATATCTGCTATTTTATTTTAGTGTGCCTCTTCAAATATCTAATGAATTTATATTATAAATATAAAATATTCGTAAGGTAGCAATAATTTTGCACTATTAGGCACGTTGGAATTTAAGAGGAAAAGTATTTACAATTTTCTAGCAAAAATATTTGAATGCTGAAAATGTCTCTACCCTGGCATGTCTTTTTACCCGATTTATGTATCAGTTTGATTTATTTGTTAACTACTCACTTTCCAATATTCAATCGTTGATATTATTAAACCAGAAAGTTTCTTAGTATCACTAGAAGGTAAGAAATAGTGAACATTAATACAAAGTTAAATTATTGAAATTTTCTTCATTGCCCATAAATTTAGTGTCTCCTACCCTACTTTTTATATCTCTGATCAAATTGTCACTACCCTGGTTCTTGCTCAATCCCTTGGGTTGCAATTTTCCCTTGGTCACCCTCCGAAAATACGTAATAATTACTGGCCTACTTTAAATTAGTGTGAAAATAGGAATTCCTTTTTAGATAATAAAACACACAAACTTATTCTTATATTTTTTGTTGGTCACAAAAATGGGTAGCCAGTACACAAATAGCAGATATTCACCCATACAACAAATAGTATGCAAGTGAAAAATAAAAGTAATTAATAAAGTAATACCTTCTCCATGGGTTACAGTAAATTATGATGACTTATGGTATGTTGGAGTAGTAGAGACCATTGGGGTAGATGGCATACTGACTATTATAATTCATGGCTAGAAGTGGTGTCTCCTTTTATTCGCCTCAAAAAGCAGATTTTAAAGTAAAAACCTGCAAGGCGAGTATTTAAATGCAATTTTGTAGTTGATAAAACCTCTAATGTAGAAAGCGCTATGAAATTATAGTTTAAATTTCATTACACATCATTTATTTTCAAAAATTTGATTGGCGCAATCTTTAAGAGTTACATTACTCTTAGGTTAAGTTGTTCTGAGTTAATATTTTTTATTTGTTATCAATCATTAAACAAATACTAAACATTAATAAAATAAAAAAAAAACAATAAACTTAAAGAAATCGTTGTATAGTTACTAATTATATCCTCAACAATCATTATCATTACCGTCTGTCTACTGTTATTTCCGTCCCTCATTTGTTATTAGATATGAAAGAGATTATTGTAAAATATTTACTAAAACTATAATAAAAAAGATATCTAGTACACTGCTGAAAGTTTAGACATCAACCTAAACGAATATGAAAAACAAACCATCGTCTGCTTTGTATAAAAATTCAGTATTGTACAAATCCAAAAATAAAAGTTCCCAGATAATGCCTCATCTAGTATCTTTTCCTAAGGTTAAGGTTAGGATCATGTCGCCACCAAAGTATTTTAGTATATATAAGGACACAATGCAAATAGGGCACTAACAGCAACTCCTTTACAGTTGAGTGCGATAAAAAAAGTAAGAAGAGAAATGGAGTATGGATATGGTAAAAAACGATCTAATTTAATTTTATATCTGACTAACGGAAATGTTTTGTTGCAGCTAAATATAGAGGAGTTGTGGTTAGAGTGGAGCAAAGCAGTAACACAGCTGGCGATATTCTTCAACAGACTGGTCTCATATGCCATGATGGTAGTGCCTCCTCCCTCCATATGCATGGCGATCGAACTTGACTCTAAATATTGCTTCCATTCAATAAAAGTTTAAAGTGATCAGGTTGATAGTTCATAAATCTAATAATATATAGTATAAATAGGAAATATAATAGTAATAATAATAAGTATAATAATAGTAATAAATAGTAAGTATGATTAAATTATTAATCTTATAGAGTTGTTGTTAGAGAGATGGGAAGGAGTAATGCAGTTGGTGATAATCATCAACAGCTTGGTCTCATATGCCATGATGGCAGTGCCTCCTCCAGATGCATGGTGATCAAACGCGACTCTAAGATTCGGAGCAGGTTCAACAGTTCGGGTTAAGGGGGACCAGCAATAGAAATAACAAAACTGTAAAATAATATGCTGTGGAATTATTATAAATAAAGTACAGACTGAAAATTGTTTTTTTATTATTAGAATCTATGCATTTATAGTGTAGAGTAGTGATGGCAACTTGGATGTCGTGATACTATTCGTGGTCGTGACACTTCAATTAGTTAATTAACAATCAATTAACTTAAACACTATGCTAAAACGATAGGTAGTATGGCATACTTGTCAAATCTTGAAATCATCTAAATGAAATGTAGTAGTTTTTTGTACGGTTGGTGCTAGGAAAAAAATTAAAATAATTGACAAACGGTTTGTCATTTTGATATAACCGAGAATCTAACTTACTTATTGAAGAAAATAATACAAAACTATTAGAGAAAGTATTTTAAAATAATTTGTTTGCATAATTTGACATACTTGACAGCAAAAATGTTAACATAATGCCTCTTGATTGTCGAGGTAGTAAGACTGATATTTTCATTAATCGTGTTTAAAAATGTTTATCTTTAGTTACTAAACGTACAAGTATTGTTAGAGGAAAAAGTATACAGTATTAAATTTTCAGTTGTGTTAAACTTACAAAAAAGCGACTATATTGTAAAACTTGTAAGTATGCGGTATCTCTCTTTTCCAGAAGTATTACTATCTGCTATTTTCCCTTTGCTCACACATCAAAGCAAAAGTAAGCAACAGTCAAATGATAATTCTATTAATAAACTTATAATTTATAACAGAGTACCCAGAACAGTACCTGGGTATTTGTACCGAGGTACATTACAATACTGCTGATTGCTCCTCGATAGTTAGGTTTTCTGTTTCCTTAAAGAATTTTTGTAGACATTTATTTATTTATTGAAATGTAGAAGAGAAGAGATAACAACTTTTGCAATAAAAGTTTCATTGTTCAATGATCATTTTAGCAAATTAAGCATTTAAATAATAGATGATAAAACTGTTATATATAATTTGCTGCAAATAATATGCAATAATATTGTACATACATATTGGAATTACAGGTAGAACATATGAAAGACCTTAAGGGCTATGAGTTTTCTCATGTCGTTTTAAACTTTGCCTGCTTGCTAGTACTCTCCTGCAAACGCGGCACTGAATTCTGGAGTGGCGTTGTTTATGTTTTATCCAGGTTTCTCTGAATGCAAATGATTTGGAGCAGATGTTGCATACCAGCTTCTTTTCATTAGGATGCTCTACTAGCACGTGCTCTTCTAAATCTTGTGTTTTCCAAAACTTTGTCCTACAAACGCTACACACGAAAGCTCTATGATCCGCATCCATATGGAGTTCCAACTCATTTATATCTGTAAATATTGCTTTGCAAACACTACATTTTACCATCTCTCCTAGATAATGAGTTGTTACATGTTTACTTAGATCCTCTTTAAATACAAAGCCTTCTTTGCATATTTTGCATCTAAAGTTTCTTTTGCCTTTATGCGACTTCATATGATGCTGCATGTAGCCCCATCTTGAAAACCTTGCTTCACATATTTTACATGTGTAAGGTTTAGCTCTCTTGTGAAGACCGTATAAATGAATATTTAACATTCTTTTTGAATCCAACTCCTCGTGGCAATGCTTGCATGAAAATGTCTTGTTTTCTTGTAAATGCTTTCTCTTATGACACATCAATTTCCGTCTAGCTGTTGTTTTAAATTTACATTCACTACATATGTAAAGTTGTGTATATTGTTCGCTGGCACTTGATCTTCTAGGATGTGGGGGAGAATCGCGAGCACGCGAACCACTGTAATAAACAAATTGATTTTCGTTAATACTATACTAGTTTTGTATCAGTCACTATTACATTACTATTACATTATTACGTTACTATATTATTACCAATCTTGTCTAAAATTTAAAAATATATCTTAATGTACACATAGATACCGTAGATAAGTTTATCGGCAATTCTAAAATTTGAGGTTATGTGTCGGTTAAGGTTACCGCGCAATATTAATATACGCGAGCATTAAAAAATAAATTTCTAGATCTTACCTCGGTTGCGGATTCATTACGTCGCTGTTTAAGTTATATCGGTGTTAATATTACTCAAGAAAATTCTTCTATAACACTAAATAAGATTATTAACTGCCATCAATAATCCAACACGTCTTCAAGTGAAAATACAAAATGGATGCTACGTTTGTTTATAACGTTGCTTCCGTTGACTAGAAAGCGGGAAATTTAAATTTTAAATGAAAGAAAAAAATTATCGAATTTAATGTTTTAGCTTTAATCAATACAGAAAAATTTGTTTATTTTACTATTAGTATTTATTTTTATACATATGAATACATATTGAATACAAAAGATAAATGACACAAACAGAAATTCAGTAGCATCATTTGCAAGCAATAAAAGATATAAAGTCTATAATAAATTTAACATGCATATTAATATGATACTCCACAAATTAACTAATTAACTCACATACGTTAAACAATTTGTTGGTGAGTAACATGAAAAAACTAAAACAACAATGCAAAGGGTTAATTGCATTAAAAGGTTTCTAATAAATCCTGTGATAAAGTTATACTAATACATACATACATAAAAAACACTAAAAAAATAGTTAAGTACTAA
Source organism: Agrypnus murinus (assembly GCA_929113105.1). NCBI lineage: Eukaryota > Metazoa > Arthropoda > Insecta > Coleoptera > Elateridae > Agrypnus > Agrypnus murinus. The sequence goes on along the minus strand of OV816023.1, from coordinate 39,186,635 downwards.
TTAGTCCGAGAGCAGCGGCTCCATAGGAAGCATTTTAAAAGTAGCTATACAACTCGCGTACACACATCTAAAAAATAGTTAATATGTAAAATGACCTGCTGGATTCGAAATTTGAGTTCGCGAACAGATCAGGAATTGCGAAATAGCCAAAAAGTCCATATTTTTGTCATTTTTAATAAATTCGTTTTCGACAATTTTGAAAACATTTTTTACATTTTCTCAGCAACGAATAGAGCTAGGGTTCTGGTTTTTTGACCAAGTGTAAGCCGTGGTGTTAAGATGTAAGTACATGCAGTAAGTACAGTCTGGACACTTCGCAGACGCTTGAGGGAGTAGGTGCAAACGAATTATTGGACTTTTTAATGTTTAAACGATAGAGATAATTACTAATAAACCATCCAAAATCTAAAATATTTGGAATCTTGAACTTAATCTGGTAGGCTGTTCTGTACATAGAACATTGCAAAAATGCTCTTTTTATATTTAAATGAAATTCATCTTTGAGTTGATGGTAATTTCTCATGGTCATTTTTACTTCGTCGTCAAAATGTACCTCTACATCTGTCAGTAGCAATGCAAAGAAATTGTTGATAGTTTTGAGCATAATTTTTGAGACGCATTCTTTGGTAACTTGGATTGAATCTTGATCTGAGCTGTACACTATAATGTCCCTTTTTAAATGTTTTGCAAAATTATTCAAGCATTTGATTGCAATTCATGAGGCGAATGAAATTGCCTTTGCAGAACACACAGCTAGATAATTTGGCACCGCGTGGAACAAGAACTTTATCCTCAAACTGTTTTTGAATGTTATATATAATATCTTCAGACGTAGGATAGTTTGGATTTCAATCTAAGCTAGTTTATCTAAATAGTTTAGTATAATTAAATTGGTCCATTTTTCAAGTCCACAGTTTGGCTTCTCTTTGAAGAATAATCTTTATTTCAGGTATATATAGTGAGAATTCTTTTTCGCTAATTAGGGACTTTTCTAGATATGGACGTGTTTTATAAATATTTCGGAGAAGGTTGAAGATTTCTTTTTGTCAGATTTTCTTTTTTTAATTCAAGAAGCATAAATTATGATAACAACAGTCTTAACAATCATACCCATACAAGTATCGCCAAACCCTTGGGTTCTGTGTAATAGTTCGTTATTTTGCTTTAACCCATATATCATTTTGCCTTTTAAAAGTTGTTACCGTTTTTTACCAGTTTTCATTTCCTACATCCTTTACTATCACGGCCTTTATTACAAATAATACAAGTTTGTGGACATTTTTGATTTAAATCTTTTGTTCTTGTGCGTGCATTATCGATAATAATAATAGTATTACTTACTGTTTCTGATTTTCTCTTATATGCGATTCGGGTATAAGATCTACACTTCGCGTGATAAACTGGATTTAAGATTTAATGCCACGAAGAAATTTTTAATTTCTATTTCTATAAAAAAATAGCTGAATACTTTGATGCCTTGTTCAAATAACTTACAAACTCTTATAATACTAAATTAAAGTGAAGATTTATTGTAAATTTAATTACAAGAATATTTTTAAACATATTTAGATGTTATTATAAATATTATAATGCAGAAAAATTATCATCTCCAACTGGGAATCGATTCCAATCCTAGGTTCGATTCCCAGTCGGGTATGATAATGATTTTCTTTATAAGCCTAGGTTTAAATTATTTTATTTTTATTTTACTAAATTATTTAACTTAATTTTTGATGCATAACTTATGTTACTGTAAAAACCAACAAAATTAAAATATGAAAAACATCCTTTCATTTTAAATATTAATAGTACAGTTCATCAAACGAGCACTTTCATGTGGATTGCACAGACGGGGAAGAAGGACGAAATTCAGAGTAAACGAAATACAGTATCGCTTACACTCCTATCAAACATTTTTACATCTGACTGTACCCGAAGTGCACCGCAAGACTTTCAACTAAGAAATGTGCTACCAGACTGATAAGGTAATTGTGCAAGGTAAGGTGCCTAAGGTCACGCGAAAGTTTTCGTTTGATTGACTGTGGTAAGCAAATGGTTTCTAAAAAAAACATGAGCTCTACTAACAGCTCCTAAAAGGAAAACATCGACTTGCCAGTCACCTTGTATAGAAAGTAGATGTAATTATTCACATGATATATAAATATACCTAATGTATGTATAATTGCTTTGCAGCCCTCGCTATCTTTATCACACCGCCAAAACTTTTGTTTCGCACGCACTGTCTCTATCAAAACATACACAAAACAATCTTGGCTTCCGTACTGGTAATTCTAATATAACTCTTCAAACTGCGAAGTGGACCACCAGTTCATTTAGCCTTGGTAGTGTAGGGACTTGCGTGTACGTCTTTCACCCAAGCGGTCCGGTTCGACTCCTGGTACCGGCAGATCTAGGTAAAGTTTTCTGCAGGCAGTTTCCCTTAGCTGTAACACAAATGTGGGATTTGCGCTTATACCATCTGTTAAGTTGGCTGCAGCCGCATGTTGGGCCTGCGTAATAGTAATAATAGCCCAGACAATTTTTACAATAAAAGAATTATCAAATTTCTTAATTCTAATTAATAGGGATGTAACCCATTAAATTAAAAACAAGATTATACACTTGCATCTGAAATTGACTAATAAGCTTGCAAGTCAACGCAGCGATAGCTGTCAGATTCGAATTTTAACCGTTAATTACTTCTTAACAACGTAGAGTACAGTTACACCAATTAACAACTTTCTTGAATAAATTTATATTATGAATAATTAAATACATAAACAAAACCCAAAAATAACTTCGACAATGAATTGCCATAATGGAATAACTTTGAATCAAGATATTTATCCCTTTAGAAAACATGAAGTAGAAAAATCTTAAACAGTTCTTGTTCTTTGCACAATAATCCACAAGACTATAATAAAACATTGGTCAAAATGCATAAAATAAAACATAAATTTAATTAACGATCAGCTCGTTTACAAAAAGCAGAAACATTTTAAATTAATCAACTGTTAAAATCAAGTAAGTTAAATAATTCTAGTATTATAAATCTGGGGATTTATAAACGCAGTCCGTAACTGAGTTACTTCACTGGTAGAAGAAGTTTCCTTCCTGCGATTAATCTATTCATGTGCTAAATGGAAAATATCTATAAACAGCTGATAAAATAAAATATCCCATATTTTGTTAATTAACTGTTAATTGTATGTTTGATTATTTAAGTCTAACATGTATAATTTAAGAATACTACATATATTGAAATATTAATTAAAAAAATTAGGTTATCTTTGCACGGTAAATCGTAAACTTTCTTATTTTGGTATAATCTGCTAATTTTAAGAGTAACATTGCATGTAAAATGATTCAAATAAATATATTAACTTTTTTGGCATGTTTTACTACTAGTGTTTTCTCATTTTTATTATGTAATTTTAACCTAATCACTTTATGTTTTTATGTTCAATCGTAATTTTATTCAATTCCCAAATGGCTATCAAATCTTATAATAAAAAGTTAATATAGCCTTGGTAGTGTAGCGGTTAGCGTTCCAGTCTCTCACCTAAACGGACCGGGGTCAACTCCCGGTGTCGACAAATCTGTTTTCTGCAGTTTACTTTCTTTTTTTTTTTGGCGTTGGACCTTTAGTCATGCAGCCAAATTCTTGTTGTATTATTGTCTAGTAATCCTAGCACAAACTAAGTAACTAAGTAAATTGACCCTAAACATAAGGATAGAAACAGGGTCACTCTCTTCTCGTCCTGGAGCCTATCAGGACTCAATTTATGTTACAGCACAACACAGGGAGGCCTCGGGTAAAGGGTTGTACATACATAGGAAAAATACAAAGGTTGAAAACTCTAGCTATTTCTACAAAGTGAGTACAGCATCATAAAGGAAAGACATAATTGCTTCATATACTTTCTTATCGTCATAAAGAGCTAGCAGGTGCATTAGATTGATCGGAAAGCAGATATGACAACTATCTCGGAGAGTTCTTAGTAACTCATTAGTGTGTTCCGTATATTTCTGACAATTGAAGAAAATGTGGCCCAAATCACTTCTAACGTGACACACATCACATTGGTCTGAATTTATTACATTTATTTTCCAAAGATGTGCAGGATAGCAGGCGTGACAAAATCTTAAACGAATTATACTACAAATGTATCTTCTAGGTGCATTGTATGAATCATGCCAAAATCGTTTAGGTATTTCAGGAAGTATAAACGATAACCTAGTAGGACTGGAAGAGCACAGAGATATCCAGGAATCATTCCACTTTTGGTTTAAATCACTTTTTAGATTATTAAAACAGTCTCCAATACTAAAAGCATTGTTAGCCTCGGCGCCGCTTGTAATGCTTTGTTTGGCCAACAAATCAACATGTTCATTAGCTGTAAGACAAATGTGGGATTTGTGCTATAACATTTGTAAATCGGCTGCAGCCGCACGATGGGCCTTCATAAGGATAATAATCGCCACTTCCTCTCGCACAAGCTTCATAGCTTCTTGGGACGGGTTTCCAGGTTAGGTAGGACCTCCAAGTATATAAACTAATTCCAATTGCAGCAATTAATTATACAAATATAACAATACTATCGTCCAGTATAATACAGACTGGCAAACAAACGTTTAAGTAATCTCTATTCTTGCTATTGAGACACTAACCAAGACTTTTGTATCGAGACAATTGTAAAGAAATGATGTTCTTCACAACAACCGGCGCATCAATCTGCACTAATAAAATGGCCGAATAATGAATTCATCTTTGTAAGATTAATAGAACAACTGCTTGAAAATTAAAGATGATCCATATTAAATTGAATTGCATAGGCGTGGCCTTTTCCTTTTTCGTCTTCTAATCAGGTTACTGCATTGAAGATGTTTTTTCATTATCAACTGATTGTTCTACAAATAATAATTACAGAATTACACGTTCTGACGAAACCTTTTTCCGCTTATACAACTCAACTGTTAGTAGTAGACACATCCAACCAGCAACTACCGGTGGAACTATTAGTTTTTTGCCCGTAAATATTCTAGATCAACGCGGAATTTATGACTCATTGGCAGCTGAACAAAACACAATACACCAGCTTTCTACAGCATTGCAGAACCAGCGTGTCAATATGTATGACTCATAATTCACGAGAATAATTCTAGTGCGTTCTAGCAATCCTGGATACGGTATATAAAGCGCCGTGCAGGGAATTAGTGATTAGTCGACGAGTTAAATGAATACGCGCATCGTGTAATTATTAAAAGATAAATGTTAGAAATAAATATTGTAATTAAATATAAATAATCTGTAAATAATCTAGTTTAATTTTGTTAATAGTTAGTTTAAAATTGTGTATGTAATTAATTAGTGTCAGTGTAAATATTTTCCATTATTAATAGACGATTAAACAGCACTTTTAGTATTATTTAAAAAAAGAACGTTACAGTACTATAGTCTACTAGAGGTGAGTTTACCATTAACTGCACTATATTAAGAAGTTATATCCTTGTAATAAAAGCTCGAGTAATAAGAGGTTTTTGGATTAATAAAATCTTTATTTAATTACTGTTGTTTATATTGTAGCTATGGCAATCCCTATGATTCAATGCCTTCCTTATACGTAGCGGGAACGTGGCGGCGTAGTAATTGCTACTTTAGTGGAACTTCTTTTCTCTTTGACACATCGTGTTGCGTTGTTGCTCTATCTTACTCTTGCAATTTAGCAAATAATACGTACTTAATAATACAAAGAGCGGTGAAATGTTTGATTATTTTGTCATTCTAGTATACTAAAATTATAGACCATTGCAACTGTTCTGTTAACGAAAATAACAACGCGCCTTCTATAAATATATTTTTTAATAAAAATGTCTAATAAAATATGACAAAAATACTACTTACTTATAAGTTGATACACATGATAGAAACCATTTTTATATTATTTCTAAGGCACAATTTAGCGGCAATTTGCAAATTGATTAATGGCCTCCAACATTTTAGAAGTAAGTATGGAGATGCAGTGGTTTACGAAAAATCATTTAAAGTGATTGTCCTGGGTAGCAAAAACATAAGTTTTACTTTCAATACTACTGGTTCCAGGTTCCATTACTTTAAATGGTTAAGCAATGGTTTTAGACAGGTGGCAGGAACTTTCAGTAATACTTTAAAATTTAAAAACTTTAAAGTAGCTTCGGGAAAGTTACTACTACAATCATAATACCACTTTGAAGTTGCAACGACGTTAAAGTAATTATACTAAGTGGCAATACCGTTCCACATACTTTAAAAGCTACTCAGAAGTAATGGAACTACATAGTTCTAATAAATAATAGAAACAGCTACATCATTTCTAAAATATTTCGAACTGAAGTAATTAAACCTATAAGGTTGTAGTTACGTTAAATTTAGTTGTAGTTACGTAACAACTAGTCAATCAAAGTTCGGATCTCAGTTACTGCTACTTAGATGCTGCTTTGGATGTACCAGTGGTTATTCTGCACAGACAGAGAAAAAGATGATACGACAGCAATGATGCCAGAATGAGACGGGCAACGCGGTGAGACACTTCCCTCCGGTCAGATATTCCTCACTACGCTGCCGGCCGGAGAATGTTTTGACACAAATACGATTTTTATTTTAAGTTACATTTAAACACAAATATAGCCAAAATTTTGAAAAACCTCGTCAAGACATGACGGTCAAAAGTAATTGAAGGAGTTCCCTATATACAACATTCGATGTGTGATTACAATCCTTTGAATTTTCGTGAGTGATTATTTAAATAAACCCAACCAAACATAAGCAGTTGAAAATTCTAAGCCTAGCACTCCTCTCTCCCAGTTTACCCTCCACTCTTCCGACATATATTCCTCTCTGGATTACCCCTCCCCTCTGGTTTATTGTACGTACATACGGAAATTCTACCTTACGAAATGATAAGAATAAAATCAAAAATCGATCTTGTTTAAAACATCAATAAAATATCAATATATTTATACTTACTATAACTATCTATATACTTACTATAACCAGTGGCAGATCCAGAGGACTATTTTGGGGAAAAGGAAATTTTTGGAAAAAAATGTTTTAAGATAGTTGTGGCTGTAGAGAAAAATGATGAAAATGTAAAAGAAATTAGCAAAGTTGATAGATTTTAATGCGCAAAATTATTTCCTGAAAAATCTTTAATGTTTAGGAAGTTTGTTTATGCATAAATTGCATTTAAAAATAACACGCGATCTTATACAAAATGGTAAGTTGTTGATACATTCATTATAATAACTTCATAAAAAATGAAGAAAAAATTTTGATACCAAAACATTTCACATAAAAATGATATAAGATTGTGCCGTTAATGTTTCAAATTTGCGAGAAAGATAGTTTTGCCAAAAATAAAAAATTAATACGAAGAATTTGTCGATTGAACACTTGATATAGCGGGCAATGTAACAACGTCGCATTACGACAAACTAGCGGGAAACTTAAATGCTTTATAAATAGCTACATGCAGTACCATTGGCCACTCGTAATTTACATCTCGAAAACAAAATCAGTTGTGTTAAATAAGAAGATACATCATTCGGATTTTTTTACTGCTACGTTTTAAATGAATCTGGATAAATAGTGTTTCATCCATTCATATACTTGTAATATTTGCAAAGATAACCTCAAAACCTGAGTTAAAGTCATTTAATGCATTAATTTGTTTTTATCAGAACAACAAACGAAATACTGGTACCAACTTAAGGCAACGTTGTCACTTTTTCACTATTGTAGAAGTGTATAATTTATTTATGTTCTAGAAAGGTTTATGTATTTTTTAGTGTTTACATAGTTTTTTTTATTAATAAAATAGTAAACTCGAATGAAATTTCTAGTAAGTAGAATTGCTTCTTCGTCATTTTTTCACGTTCTTAAGTTTGGACTAGACAGTCAAAAGTTAATCTCTGGCTTTAAAAAGACTAATAAATAATTAAAAACAGTAGGTATTGGACCACTTGGGCCAGACAGAAATTGACATGCCATGTGGCATGCCAATGGCATGGCTCCTCCCCCTGCTTCTGATTGGCTACCCCCACTCCTGTAGCTCCTCCCCTTGCTTCTGATTGGTCGCCGCCATCTTGGATTTCCCCGCCTACTTCTCTCTGATTGGTTAACCCCCACCCCTGTAGCTCCTCCCCTTGCTTCTGATTGGTTGAAGGCAGCCATTTTGGAACGTCTGGCTCCATTCTACCACGCCCTGGCGCCAGGCTACCACGCCCGCCGCCATTACGGGAATCTGTATTACCGGCAAACTGAGTGCTACCAATAGAGGGCGTAATGCTACAATTAGTGTGTATTGCTAAGAGAGGGCGTCATGAAGGGATCTGTATTATCGATGCGTTGTGTACTACTACTAGGCGGCGTGTCATGAAGAAGAAATCTGTATTACTACTACAGAGAGGCAACCATTTTATATCACAGCATCTTGCGTGCGCGCGCTAAATTTGAATCTATTTTAAAATTTGTCATTTTTGCATATGTCATTTATGCATTTAAAATTTGTCATTTTTGCATCTGTCATTTTTGCCTCTGTCATTTTAAATCTGTCAATTTTAATCTGTCATTTTGCATCTGTCATTTTAATTCTGTCATTTTTGCATATGTCATTTATGCGTCTGTCATTTAAATCTGTCATTTTTGCATATGTCATTTTTGCATCTGTCATTTAAATCTGTCATTTTAAATCTGTCATTCTTAAAGCAACCATCTTCCCAGATTTGAATTTTAGCGCTAACTATGGGATTGGATCCTCCTTTCACTAAGTTGAAACTCTTTCTCTCTCTCTCTCTCTCTCTCTCTCATAGTATGACTACTTACCGGCTTTGTAGCTTAGGATGTTCGCCGTCGGAAATCTTCGGCTTTATTCGTGTACTCTCTCGCTGATGACAACGATCTACCTTTTTTATATAGTCAACCCCTTCACCCTGTGCTAGTAAAATGAAACAACAACAATGTTTATACATATTATTTATTTTGATATTTAATGGACAATTGTAACATATGATTTGACAAATTATTCATTACACAGTATGAGTTGAGATCATCGCGTAACACTTGCAAATTGTTCAAATATTTTTGCAACCTATTTCTAAGATAGTTTATTTCCGCCATGGTGTTCTTAATACGACGGTGCAAACGTTGTTGTCGTTGACGTCTCCGACTGCTGCTGCTGCTGATATGATTGCAGTCGTGTACGTACGGCATCGATAAAATTTTGCGGATAATGTTTTTTTATTTCTAATAAAATGAACGAGTTCAATCCACCACCAATTGCTGCTGCTGCTGTGTTTTCTATTAAACTGGTAGCTGAGTAGTAACCGCATAACAGTTCGGACGTGAATAAAATTGAATCGGATGTCGGGAGCGATTTATAGGCATCTTCATGGCGTCTCAGTTGACCTTCTGCTACGTTCTCTATGTTTGCGTGGTAGAAACGTGAAAAGTCGAGGTGACGTAACGTTCGAGCATGATGATTGATCAACGGTGCTAAATGCAGTATAGACTGAAACTCGTAATCTTTTAAGGTTATAGTCCGCTGTGTATCATGTATGGCAACCCTGTTGCCGAAAAACTCGTTGTGAATAATCTCGATGTATAAATTGTCACATAGATGGAATTTCAAATGTTTATCGCAATGTAGTACACTGTTGTCCTTGTTGCAACAGCAGCAACCATGAAAGAAATTTTTAAACATTACCTCGACTCGTATATCATACAGCTCGAACCAGTCCCGTTCCGACAACACCAATTCACCATACTCACATATGCTATTCACGCACTCGAGCTTCACTACCACGGCAAATTCTCCCTGGTCGTCGTCGTCGTCATCGGGCTGAATAAGTCCTACTTGGATGTTGTGTATATGGTCGTAGTTTTCTTTTTCCCCAGGAGGTCTCGTAACATACAGCGGATACTGGACAGCCCCGAGCAGTTGAACACGTACTTCACGTTTAGCTGCTGCTACTGGTGCATCTATGATGGTAAAGTTTGCTGATGCTGCTACAGCGTCATTAGCGTAGTATAGAGGCTGCTGCTGCGACAGGAACGCTAAACAATAATAATACAATAATCGATTAATATAAGCATAAACACACACAAAAGTTTTAAACAACTTACCTGTTTCTTCGACTTCGTTGTTCCATGCTTGACCGTCGTTGTCGGCACTTGCTGTTGATGATGATGTATGATCTGCAACATCCGAACCTTCTTCATCTAAAGAAGTAACAAAATAGACACAAATTAGCATACAAACTTGAAGTTTTATAAACAACAATAACTTACCTATTTCCAGAGGTTCGCTCTCACAGTTATCATAACAATAATTAGGACTGCTAGCCATCATCGTAATTGCTGCTGCTGCTGCTGCTGCTGTTGCACACGTACTGTCTACTGCTACACGCTAACAGCGGCCGGCTTTATATAGTCACCTATGCTTACCTAGATCCAGCGCATGCTCAGTAACACGCATACGGTAAACAGGCAGGCATCGCTGGCAGACAAGTTTCATCCTGTCGCTGACACGTCATCATCATCACAGGCAGGTGTTCGTAGGTAATTACCTCATTCTCTCTCTCTCTCTCTCTCTCTCTCTCTCTCTCTCTCTCTCTCTCTCTCTCTCTCTCTCTCTCTCCGTTATAGCTATCACTTTTCATGTCGTGGTATAGATGGGGAGAATAGTAATAATACACATACATAAAACATTAATCTTTTTATTCTATGACAATCTTTCTCAAAACATTATTAAACAACAAAACAATACTTAAACAACTATCTGTTCTCGGATAACCATGATAGAACATCTTTTATTCTACGACAATGTTTCTTAAAATTATTAAACAACTAGACAATAATCAAAATAACTAAACAATTATTATTAGGTTGAAATCTGCTCCGATAACCATGAAGACATACTCATTTTTTCATGAAACATCCTATTGAATGCTTTGTACGCTTTGTTATGCCAAATATTCTTTTCAACAATGTCTTGATCTACTACTACTACTACATAATTGAAAAGAACAAAATCGCGTTTATCAGATCTATTTCATGAGTATGTTCCCCTGAGTATCCTCTTGTGATTTACATTCAATCACCCTTAAGTTTCACCATCTTTTTTAATAATTACTGTACATAAGGTATAACTCTTGTCAGCTTCACTTATTAGTATAACTACACTATACTGACAAAAGATGATTGAACAATTTACAACAACAACTAATTACCTAATTATTACATTCTTAAATAATTTCGAATATAGTATACACAAAGTATAAACCTAGACATCATCATCATCATCACTTATAATAATAATTACATCAAGCCGAAGGTCGATCTCTTGTGATTAACATAACCCCGACTACTGCTACTACAGTTGAACTGTACATGTACTTATTACTATACAAATATTTTGCTACTTAAGAGTTAGATATGATACTACCTATACAAAAATTTACAAAACTTAAAAATACAACTATACTACTATACACATATCTATTACTACAACGATTGAACTGTATAATAATTATATACGTTATGATAATATTTTACTACTTAAGATCTAAATATAATACTACCTATACAAATTTTACAAAACTTAAAAATACAACTATACTACTATACACTTACATATATACAAGAGGGGCTTTAATGTTTATACACGTGGTCGCTTGTTGTTGTTGTAGCCGAACGGAACGGAATCAAAATCTTCTACACGTCGTCTCTTCGCGAACGTTATCTTATAGACTTTTGATTCCGCTCGCGTTACAAGCTGATGGTCAGCCGTACGCCTGATGTTGTTGGACTCTACAATAATCTTTTCGTCCATACCTTCCAGCAGTCTAAGCATGGACTCAAAGTTTATTTTTTGAGTCGCGGCGTGATTTAGGGTGATGCCCTTGACCTTGACGACCACGTGTATCTGCCCTGTGGTCGGGGAATAAACTTTGTAGGCGTAGTTCTTCGGCCCGCCTGACACAAACTCTATAATATACGATCCGGGACCGTACTCTTCGAGCTCGTCGGTGAGGTCACCCAGGAAGCTTCCTGTTGGTAGCTCGAAGTCGCCCGGCTTCGAAACGTATATTACGGAATCTGAAACAACGAAAAGAAAAATTAACTCTAATATAAACGGTGTTGATGTTTGATAGTACAATGACTTACCTGTGTCATAGTATAATACTCTCTCTCCTAGCTAATCCAAATAGGAATACAGCTTAAGACGGGCCTGTGCAGTGACAAATGCCGCGATGACCACGTTAACTGACGACAGAGGATCTGCTGCTTCCTCTTTATGCTGCCAGTTAACCGCAATCACCTCGTCATTTATTTCCTGCACATGATTAACTTCTACGCCTGGGCTGGACAACAGGTCGAAAAACTCCTTGGACTCGCTGATTATGGCTGTTTTCGCCTGGTTCTCACGCTGACCAAATTTCCCTAGAATACAAAAAAAATATTAAGTAAAGAAAACTACATAAGGTTATTATAACTTACCCCAGAATTAATTCAGCATCAGTTTGGCCAACGATCTCAAACCAGGGTTCTTGACGATCTTCAACGAATCCAAGGAGACTCCCTCGTTCTCGAAGTAGTCATCAACGTACTGTTTCCGGGCTCCATCGATACCATCCTCGCTGTTGGCAGTTATTGAAGATGGCCAACCGCTGGCTTCCTGCTTCATCTTCAGGAACTTGTCGATGAAACCCGAAAACAGTCCCCCGGTCTTGGACGCTTTGTTGTACTGGGTTACATCGTACGACCAGATCTCTTGTATGTCCTGCACGATGTAACCCTTTCGTATGGCCATTACCAGTTCGTCCAAGACCCAGGTTCCGTTGATGACTCGGTCCTCTACGCCGTGCTGACATTCGGCCTGGTTCAATTCTTCGGCGCAAGTGCGACATAGAGGGAACAGCAGCTTTTGGTGCATCTTGACGGGTAAGACCGGATGGTATAGATCTTGTGGCGGTAACATTGTGCATTTTACCACGCCGTTGATGTTTTCCAGGCCCCCTTTATCCCTGATTAGATTTTCACAAGCCGCCTTGCCTACGTAAACTTCTGGATGGCCAACTGGGAATTTGGCGTACTTGCATACCCAAGGATAAAGGGAGCATACATCTACATACCGGATCTTTTGCAACCCTCTTTAATTTTGCTGCCCCTGTACGGCCGCCGTAAAATGCCTCTCTCGGGTTTAAGGGCGTGTTTACTAACAAGGGATGTTTCTCAACCTGCTGTCTGAATTCGGGTGTTAACTGCCTTCGGAAGCGACATTCCCACTGTTCAACAACCTCGTATCCTAACGACTTTAACTTCTCTGTTGTGGCTCGGGTCTTCTCGAGCCTCATATCCATGGTGTCGCTAGGATCGTCGTGTAGAGGCTCGTTGCGACGGGTAGTGAAGCAGGTGGGACATCCATGGAAGTAACACCCGTGAAATTGAAATATGGTATTACCATACAGCCCGTCAACCTTTAACCCGCCCACGATAGCTTCTCTCTGCCTGCCGACGTGTTGAATCTCAACACCTCTTTGATGTTCTTCCAGCAACAGCCATTGGAGAGCTACCTTAGACTGGTTATCTGCGCGTCTATAACCACCCTTTGGTATCAGTCCAATAGTGCTTTCTTTGAGGAATTTCCTCCGGAACATGAGATTACAGGCAGAGGCGATGGTGATGGCTTCCGTGAACGGGTCAACGTCGCATTCCTCAATAAAGAGATTCCTAAAGTGGATACAGGCTCTCTTCAAAATATCGACGTCTGTTCGACAATATTCGACCAGGTCACGTTGCATGTCGAACTCCGTGTCCCTGTTCGCCTCGTACCACTTTAGGAACGCTTTACGAGCCTGGGGTTTCATGGTGTCGGGGCTGTAAAATTTGATGTCCGGAAGAGGACCCACGTAATGGGCATTCGCCTCGGTGTTAAAGAGGTGCGGGAAGTATCCTTTGGGAGCCGGTAGATCGAACGCTTTAGGCAAGTCAGCCAGAGCCATGGGGAAAAAGTTGAGGGAGTCGATAAATTTTAAATTATCTAGTTGCAGCAGCAGAATTTTTGAACCGCGCATAATGAGTTCCGGGTGTAATGAGGTGTTGGTTATCAGATAATTTAGAATAAATTGCGTATCGAAAGCTTGCCCGTTATGGGCAACTGCTACAACCTTTTTGAATAATTTCCGCGAGTCTAGTAGATATTTCAAAAGCCGATCGATGCATTTTCCTCGCAAGATCTGTTCTCGCAAACCACATCTTACACAACTGGTAGCAGTTGATGATGAGTCGTTGTTGTAACACTCAGAACAGACTTGCTGGAAAACGCATAGATTCGGCTCGTGGAGGTTGACGCCGGGCGCAATTTCTTTCTCTTGCCGGGTCTCCAGGTCGAAGAACACAAACAAGGTGTCTTGCTTTGTGTTCCTAGGCCCGGCCGGCTGTATATGACAGAAATGGTTTTCGGGTTTATGACTCTGACAGATCTTACAATAGATCTCCCCGCACACGTGAGCCTGCTTCCGGGTCTTGATGTTGATGGTTTTGAAACATCCCTCGCATTTTTTAACTTCCAGGCACATGTTGCCCTCCTGATGGATGTTAAAGCAGGCTTGACTTTTAAAGTCTCGCCTGCAGTCCGGACACCTAATCAGCTGCGCTGTTCTTTCGCAGGGCGGAGAGCTACCGCAGCCTACGCAGGACTTTTCACACCGGTGATCTCTCTTGTTGTTATAGGGTACGTGACAGTGCTCACAGAAATAACGGCAGACAAAGGCTGAGGTCAATGATGTTATGACGTTATAATGATGCTCGTGATACAACAGATTGATGTTCTTTGTTGCGGCATCATTATCAACGACCCCCTCAAAGATAAGTGAACGCCCTTTCGAGCCGTAGCTATACACTACTATCTTGTAGTTGGGGGCCAGGAACTGCTGGAACAACCTTAATTCATTGACTCCGGCTCCCTCCGGTGGAATGAAAGCTACTCCAGCATCCCGCATCATTTCCTCGGCCTTTATCTTTTGCACGGTCTGCTTTTGACGGATCTTCTTGTAATCAGCACTGTTATCTGCGTGAGCCCTGCCTACGACCAAAGCCCTGGGTAGGCATAGATTGTCACTGGTGGTGTTGTTAATCGTGACAATACCTCTGCGACGGCTACACTCTTCGGCAAAGGTGCTGTACGTGCCGTTACGACAGCGACCTTGTCCAGCAGGTGGTGTTACAATAGTAGCTATTAGTCTGAAGGTGTCCGAACTCAGGGCTTCAGGATCGCTCTGTAAAATCGATTCTAAAATGCCCCAGACATCATTGAAGGTGATTTCATCAGAGCGCCTAAGGCTCATGTAGCCGGGAAGTTTTTGTTTGAAACTGTCAAACTCAAATATGGCCCCTACTTTATCGTCACACATCCCGCAAAATTTCGTTGATGGCCGATTTAAAATGTTCCAAATGGTCTACACCGTCTGACGCAACGGCTACTTTAAACACCAGACGGTGTTTCAGGGTGCCGAATTTCTTGATGGTGAACACGTTCTCATCGATAATTTCGTAGAGAGAAGACATTTTGTACAGGAGTAACAACAACAACAATAGTAAAAATATCGCACTTGCACACTTAACACTGGCTAAAACAACAAAGATTATATGCTGTTAATTTAAATAAACATTGACTAATTATTATTAAAGTTTAAATGCACTGCAAGCTATTAAATATTATAAATTAATTATAAAGATCAATTTTAATGCAAATTAATAAAGTCTTTTAGCCATTCTTAAACTTTTAATAGTAAGCTAATTTAAACAAATATAGAGTTTAAAATTGTTACTAAATCCCTTTGACAGATTATTATTATAAACAACAAAATAAGCTAAAATTGTTTGAAATATAACAGCAACAGGTAAGAAATCATATAGCGACAAATGGACAGATAAATCTTTTACCATTCACGAACTGCTTCTCTTAACCCCTAATTAAAAATAAAAAGCTTAGATGCTACGTGATGGTAAAAAAAATTGACGCAAAATAAACAATAACCTCTGAATGCAATGCAAGCTATTAAATATTATAAATTATTTGCTTTGACAAAGTTAAAGAAAGATCAGTTTCAATGCAAATTAATAAAACCTTTTAATCGATATTACACTTTTTTAACAACAATCTAATTTAAACAAATATAGAGTTTAAAATTGTTACTAAATCCCTTTGATAGATTATTATTATAAAAAATAAATAAGGAACGGCTAAAAACAACAAAGATTATATGCTGTTAATTTAAATAAACATTGACTAATTATTATTAATGTTTAAATACGCTGCAAACTATTAAATATTATAAATTAATTATAAAGATCAATTTTAATGCAAATTAATAAAGTCTTTTAGCCAATCTAAAAAGCATAACCTCAAATTATGATTTAAATAACTATGTTACAACCCCTAGATAAACAACTAATAACGATCACACTTCGCATAAAACAATTACTACTTTAATCGATAATCAAACTAGGGAAATTAAAAAATATAAAACTATTCCTGCTGAAATTTCAAATTTACCATTATTATTATAAACAAAATACCTTATATATTGTTCAAATGTAACTTAAATAATTATTTTAAACCGATTATGTTACAGTGTCGTGAAAAATCATGCGAGGACGAGATTGCCGATTATTATAAAAAACAATAATAATAATAAATCCTACCTTTTTGTTCGATTAAAGCTGTAGATTTCACATAGACTCTGTAGCAACAATTGGTAATAACAATCAAGAATGGCACAAATCACTTCAAACACAAACGTAATAATTAACAGTACGCATAAAAAACATACATGTGTTGATGTCTCGAGTAACCCCAAACAAGTGATTGTCTACTTCCGTGGTTGGCTTTATAGGTTCGAATTGTTGCGCAATATTATGCAATAAGATAAAAATAAAACTCGAGTCAATTTGCCCGCTTAACAAAGGAACAAAGCGTTCTCTCCGGCGAACACATGCGGGTCATAAATCAGTTTGAAATGTTATTTTCTGCACCAGAGTTGACATACCTTCTAGATTTTATCTATTACAATAAAAAAAACGGTGTACCATTCTAACCCTCTGGGGATATAATTCATTCAACTGTCATACCGTTTTTTATTGAACGCAGGTGTGACGAATAAGTTATGACCCTGTCTGTATTAAATAAAGGTTACATTCGATATCGCCTTTTGTACTTTAGTGTCTTTCTCGGTTCTATTTGTGTTTAGGTATGTGATAAATTTCAGCGTATTGTGCGAACAGAGAATGCAATGGTAATATTATATTATTTTTATTAGGCAATAGACAGATTGTTGTCAAAATTCGATATGATTCCCTTTTAAGGATGTGTTTATAACTTTCACTTCATAAATGAACGAGGCAAGCAGTTGAGGTTTGATTTAATTGTGTGCCTTTTTATTTAAAGAAAATTCTATAAAAATTTAAAGTGTGTTCTTTTAAATGCTCTAAGAGACAGAAAGGTCTTTTTACCTGGAAATAGCTTTAGAAATCAGACCCGTCAACGTGCGAGATTTACAGGTACTTAATAATACAAAGAGTGATGAAATGTTTGATTATTTTGCTATTACAGTATATCAATATTGTAATCTATTGAAACTTTTCTGTTAAATGTGATTATGATAAATCGAAAAAACCATTTCTTTAAATAGGTATATTTTTAATAAAAAATGTCTAAAGTATGACAAAAAATACTTTTAATGCTCTAACACAGTCAACCTTTATTTAGAAGATCGGTCACATAGATAAGTGCTACCTACATTTACAGCGCAGGTGTTCTTTTGTTCGTTAACGAGTTTCTTTGCTCAGGGTCTGTGTGTGTGTAATAAATTAAATGGTTATCAATAGTTACATCTAAAAGTTGAATTTAAAATTTTTAATGTTGTAGTAAATTATAAAAACGACACCGAGGGTAATAAATTTAAATTTTTATCTAATCGTGTTACATGACAGTGCAGGTGTCGATCCCTTTTTTTTAACATTACCCTTTTTGTTCCGAAGGGTAATAAATTAAGATTTTATCTACTCGTGACAGTGCAGGTGTCTACCTTTTTTAATGATATCCTTTTGCTCCGACGGTAATAAATTTAGATTTTATCTACTCGTGTTACTTTGACAGTGCAGGTGTCGATCCCTTTTTAACAATACCCTAAAGAACACCTGCGCTGTAAATGTAGGTAGCACTTATCTATGTGACCGATCTTCGAGGGTAATAAATTTAGATTTTTATCTGGTCTCAAGTAATTAATTGACAGTGCAGGTTTTTTTTTAACAATACCCTTTTTGTTCTGAAGGGTAATAAATTAAGATTTTATCTAAAATCATGTTCATTCGCGCAGGTTCGAAGTTTATAAAAGCTCAGTCAAACCCCCTTCCGTTTTAGTTGGTTCTTGACATCGGTTACGGTGATAGTAATATTGTTATTGTTTGCTTGAACTAGGTAAGTTAAAATAATCATTTATTATTCTTGTGAGTGTTAAGTTTTTGTCTATTTTTTTACATAGAAAAAAATGGATTTGCTAATACAACAATTGAACAAATCTCCCGTTAGCCAGAAGCCAATCAAGAAGTTATGTGATTACAAAATAAAAGAAATTGCAGAGATACTACAATTTAAAAGGGTCGTTTGCCGTGATAAGCGTCAAAGTGTGATTATTGTTGCTGAAAAGCATGTTACATTTCTACCAAAGCGAATCAGCGATAAGTTAACAGATCAAAGAGTTACCGAGCTTAACCAGCAGATTGAAGCTAAAACGATTTCTCTAGGTTTGATGTACATGGGGAAAACAAACTGTTATGATGACTGCCTGTTTGTGGAGTTAAATAAGGTACGAGTAAACATCAAGTTTATACAATAAACCCCTTTTTAATGTTCTATTGTTGTCGTTGTTGTTACAGCCCCTGGAACCGCAAATAGAAAACAGAGGTCAGTCCTGAAGTCCTCAAGCACCAGCATTCTATCAACATTTTTTTTATTATAAATTAAATGTAGCCTTAACACTATATTAATAAACATAATTTTTTTAATTCCTATATGGCTTTATTATTTCTTCTAGAAAAGGTAGTGGTGGAAACGTTTCAGCTTAGTGAAAGGATCCAATCCCAGAGTTAGCGCTAAAATTCAAATCTGGTAAGATGGTTGCTTTAAGAATGACAGATTTAAATGACATATGCAAAAAAAAATGACAAATTCAAAATGACAGATTTAAATGACAGATGCAAAAATGACAAATTTAAAATGACAGAAGCAAAATTGACAGATTTAAAATGACAGATGTAAAAACGACAGCAGTAAAATTGACAGATTTAAAAATGACATATGCAAAAATGACAAATATTTAAAATTGACGGATTCAAATTTAGCGCGCGCGCACGCAAGATGCTGTGATATAAAATGGTTGCCTCTCTGTAGTAATACAGATTTCTTCTTCTTCATGACACGCCACCTAGTAGTAGTACACAACGCATCGATAATACAGATCCCTTCATGACGCCCTCTCTTAGCAATACACACTAATTGTAGCATTACGCCCTCTATTGGTAGCACTCAGTTTGCCGGTAATACAGATTCCCGTAATGGCGGCGGGCGTGGTAGCCTGGCGCCAGGGCGTGGTAGAATGAAGCCAGACGTTCCAAAATGGCTGCCTTCAACCAATCAGAAGCAAGGGGAGGAGCTACAGGGGTGGGGGTTAACCAATCAGAGAGAAGTAGGCGGGGAAATCCAAGATGGCGGCGACCAATCAGGAGCAAGGGGAGGAGCTACAGGAGTGGGGGTAGCCAATCAGAAGCAGGGGGAGGAGCCATGCCATTGGCATGCCACATGGCATGTCAATTTCTGTCTGGCCCAGGTGTCCCAATACCTACTAAAAACATTTATAAATAATAACTAAACTGCTTTTACATGCATTCTAATAAAACTAGTATCGTTTGAGCCATTATTTGAACCAAAACTATGTAATTATTTCTATTTGTCAAAATAGCACAGAGAGCTCCATAATTTTTGGCTCAGACTATCCCACCACAACTTCCTTAATAGTTAATAATTAAACAAACATTACCCAGTAAACAAAACTGTGACATTTACTTGTCTGCTATATAAGAATCAAGTAAAATTAGCTATATCAACACATTTACATACCTCACATGTAAATTTTATGATGAAACATTCGCTATGTATTTCATATATAAAATGAGAAGAGCATGCTAATGTAAGTCTGGTGTCTTCAAATTTACATATATGCGACATAATAATGTGATTTGTATTTTACATCACACTTTTTACTAGTCAATTATATAACTATTTAACCACTAATTTGCTTGCGAGCTGCGGTGTTGAAAACATCAGTAACACGCGTAACACCTGACTGTGCAGACGAGTTAAATCGTGGTCGCCCATTTAGTTGGGTAATATATGGGCAATAACCACTTTTATTTCTGTGACGGTAACATTTCGGAAGTGGGATAAACAAAATAAACAGCCCTGACAAATTGAATTTCCAGTGAATTGATATTTTGTTAGTACGGAGGAGTTTACGACGTCAAGTGAACGTATTTAAAATGGCGATAAGTGAAGAAAAGAAAAAAAATAACAACGTGTGAATGATAGTGCGTATCTATTTTTTTATACAAACATATCGAAAAGTTAGCATCAGGAATGTTATGTCTATTACAATTGTAACAGATCTATTACATTAGCAAAGCATCTATATTATACTCTATTACAATGAAATTTTAAATCTATTACCTACACGTTTAATAATTCAAATTTTCTCTCGTTTCCTACTTATTTAATGTTTATTAAAAAGTTTCACAGCAAAATATATTAGGCGGCTGTAAATTAATACCATAAAAAGAGAGATTCGGCAAATTTCAGCAATGCACGCGTCATATCATTTACTAGAAATCGAGAAATTAAATGCCGAAACCGAATGGCATTTGATAAAAACCCACGAAGAATCTTGATCTTTTAGCATTTTGATTAATGTTGTTTATACATATAGATTTTGTTTTTTTTCCTATTTTATTATATTGCATGCTGTGTAATAATATAATAATAATTTTTTTTCTACAACAAGTTATTAATTAGTAAGTATATACTTTCCTTTTTTTAATAAAAAAATAAATAAAAATTTTCTTTTTCCCCTTTTACTATTACAGGAATCTATTACTATTTTAAAGAAATAAGTTATCCTACATAAAGTGGAAGATTTGAAAATTGACGCTTTAACTTAAAGATCCTGTTGCAAAGGGATTGCAGGTAAGTTCTGGCCGTCACCCCACTTTTTGGGCTTATTTGAACGTGCTTTTGGTGACGGATAAAGCTTCGGAGCGCGTTCAAATGAGCCTCTGAAAAAAAGGTGGATCGCTGCCTAAAAATTTGCATGGAACCGCAATATATCGGTTTTATATATCCGTGGTAATAGTGACTCATAATTAAATAAAACTGTTGGTCAAAACTGGGCATAACTTGGGCAAAATTATGCAATAGTTTTTCTCGCAATTCTTGTATAGGGGTGCCAAGTTCACGCAGGTCGCTAGTGCTAATGAGAGTGAGGGGCGTTGTCCGGATTATTGATTTAGTTAGATAGCCAATAGAAACATTGTTCGTTTATTGATTTTTGTTGCTGTTGCTCTTTATTGACGACAGACGACGCTAGTGCTTGTGAGGGTGGGGGCATTGTCCGGGTTATTGATTTAGTTGAATAGCCAATAAAAAGTCCGTTCTTTTATAGATTTTCGTTGCTGTTGCTGCTCAGGGACGACAGACGGCGCTAGTGCTTAAGATGCTAGGGGCGTTGTCCGGGTTATTGATTTAGTTGGATAGCAAATAGGAAGTCCGTTCGTTTATTGATTTTTCGTTGCTGCTGCTGCTGTTGCTGCTCTCTCACTAGGGGCGACAGACGGCGCTAGTGCATCTGCGTGAAGTTGGCACCACCATATAAGAATTTCGAGATAAAAACTACTGCATAATTTTGCCCAAGTTATGCCCAGTTTTGACCAATAGTTGTTTTATTTTGCCCAGCCCCCCTTAACTCGTGAGTCAAAAGCAGAATTTCTATGGTGTGGCACCACCATAAGCGATCGCAATAAAATATAGTAGGCCATAATTTTGCCCAAGTTATGCCCAATTTTGCCCAACCTTACTTTTTTACATAAACCAAACCAGATCTTCACGAATGCAGGGTTCTAAACGCATCACAGGGTATCTATAACGCATTACACACGTTTTAAACAATATATGAACTTGGGATTAACTTTTGACTCACTACCTAACAATCCTAAACCTCATAGAGGTCATAAAGGGTTTTCAAGTTTTGCCCAACCTTATTTCTAAACTTAAACCCGGTGACACATTCATAAATGTAAAGTTCAATATCTCGGATTCTGTTTGAAAGTCTAGAAGTAATTCTGATCTTGGGCAAAACTTTAAACTCACTGACTTAGAATTCTAAGCCTTGTAGAGGTCATTCAAAGGGTTTTCAAATTTTGCCCAACCTTATTTCTCGATCGACACCCGGTGACTCATTCATAAATATAAAGTTCAATATCTCTAATTCTGTTTGAAAGTCGTAGAAGTAATTCAGATCATGGGCAAGACTTGAAAACCCTTTGAATTACCTCTATAAGGCTTAGAATTGTTAGTTAGTGAGACTAAAGTTTGGCCCAAGATCAGAATTCTACGACTTTCAAACAGAATCCGAGATATTGAACTTTACATTTATGAATGTCACCGGTTTTAAGTTACGAAATAAGGTCGGCAAAAAATTGAAAACCCTTTATATGACCTCTATGTGGTTTGGAATAGTTAGGTAGTGAGTCAAAAGTTAATCTCAAGATCAGATATTGTTTAAGACCTGTGTAATGCGTTATAGATATCCTGTGATGCGTTTAGAACCCTGCATTCGTGAAGATCTGGTTTGGTTTATGTAAAAAAATAAGGTTGAGAAAAATTGGGCATAAGTTTGGCAAAATTATCACCTACTTTATTTTATTGCAATCGATTATGGAAGTAATACACCATAGTAATTATGCTTTTGACTCACGAGTTAAGGTGGGCTGGGCAAAATAAAACAACTATTGGTCAGAACTGGGCATAGCTTGGGCAAAATTATGCAATAGTTTTTCTCAAAATTCTTATATGGGGGTGCCAACTTCACGCAGGTCGCTAGTGCTAATGACATTGAGGGGCATTGTCCCGGTAATTGATTTAGTTAGATAGCCAATAGAAAGTTTCGTTCGTTTATTGATTTTCGTTGCTGTTGCTGCTCAGGGACGACAGACGGCGCTACTGCTTATAAAGGTGGGGGCGTTGTCCGGATTATTGATTTAGTTAGATAGCCAATAGAAAGTCCGTTCGTTTATTGATTTTTCGTTGGTGCTGCTCCTGTTGCTGCTCTCTTTCTAGGAGCGACAGATGGCGCTAGTGCACCTTGCCCAGTTTTGACCAATAGTTGTTTAATTTTGCCCGGCCCCCCTTAACTCGTTAGTCAAAAGCCGGATTTCTATGGTGTAGCACACCCATAAGCGATTGCAATAAAATAAAGTAGGCCATAATTTTGCCCAAGTTATGCCCAATTTTGCCCAACCTTATTTTTTTACATAAACCAAACCAGATCTTCACGAATGCAGGGTTCTAAACGCATCACAGGGTATCTAGGACGCATTACAACCTGCGTGAAGTTGGCACCCCCATATAAGAATTTCGAGATAAAAACTACTGCATAATTTTGCCCAAGTTATGCCCAGTTTTGACCAATAGTTGCTTTATTTTGCCCAGCCCCCCCTTAACTCGTCAGTCAAAAGCAGAATTTCTATGGTGTGGCACCACCATAAGCGATCGCAATAAAATATAGTAGGCCATAATTTTGCCCAAGTTATGCCCAATTTTGCCCAACCTTACTTTTTTACATAAACCAAACCAGATCTTCACGAATGCAGGGTTCTAAACGCATCACAGGGTATCTATAACGCATTACACACGTTTTAAACAATATATGAACTTGGGATTAACTTTTGACTCACTACCTAACAATCCTAAACCTCATAGAGGTCATAAAGGGTTTTCAAGTTTTGCCCAACCTTATTTCTAAACTTAAACCCGGTGACACATTCATAAATGTAAAGTTCAATATCTCGGATTCTGTTTGAAAGTCTAGAAGTAATTCTGATCTTGGGCAAAACTTTAAACTCACTGACTTAGAATTCTAAGCCTTGTAGAGGTCATTCAAAGGGTTTTCAAATTTTGCCCAACCTTATTTCTCGATCGACACCCGGTGACTCATTCATAAATATAAAGTTCAATATCTCTAATTCTGTTTGAAAGTCGTAGAAGTAATTCAGATCTTGGGCAATACTTGAAAACCCTTTGAATTACCTCTATAAGGCTTAGAATTGTTAGTTAGTGAGACTAAAGTTTGGCCCAAGATCAGAATTCTACGACTTTCAAACAGAATCCGAGATATTGAACTTTACATTTATGAATGTCACCGGTTTTAAGTTACGAAATAAGGTCGGGAAAAAATTGTAAACCCTTTATATGACCTCTATGTGGTTTGGAATAGTTAGGTAGTGAGTCAAAAGTTAATCTCAAGATCAGATATTGTTTAAGACCTGTGTAATGCATTATAGATATCCTGTGATGCGTCTAGAACCCTGCATTCGTGAAGATCTGGTTTGGTTTATGTAAAAAGTAAGGTTGAGAAAAATTGGGCATAAGTTTGGCAAAATTATCACCTACTTTATTTTATTGCAATCGCTTATGGAAGTAATACACCATAGTAATTATGCTTTTGACTCACGAATTAAGGTGGGCTGGGCAAAATAAAACAACTATTGGTCAGAACTGGGCATAGCTTGGGCAAAATTATGCAATAGTTTTTCTCAAAATTCTTATATGGGGGTGCCAACTTCACGCAGGTCGCTAGTGCTAATGACATTGAGGGGCATTGTCCCGGTAATTGATTTAGTTAGATAGCCAATAGAAAGTTTCTTTAGTTTATTGATTTTCGTTGCTGTTGCTGCTCAGGGACGACAGACGGCGCTAGTGCTTATGAAGGTGGGGGCGTTGTCCGGATTATTGATTTAGTTAGATAGCCAATAGAAAGTCCGTTCGTTTATTGATTTTTCGTTGGTGCTGCTGCTGTTGCTGCTCTCTCTCTAGGAGCGACAGATGGCGCTAGTGCACCTGCGTGAAGTTGGCACCCCCATATAAGATTTTCGAGAAAAAGCTGTTGCATAATTTTGCCCAAATTATGCCAAGTTTTGACAAATAGTTGTTTTATTTTGCTCAGCCCCCTTTAACTCGTCAGTCAAAAGCAGAATTTCTATGGTGTGGAACCCCCACAAGCGATTGCAATAAAATAAAGTAGGCCATAATTTTGCCTAAGTTATGCCCAGTTTTGACCAATAGTTGTTTAATTTTGCCCGCCCCCCCTTAACTCGTTAGTCAAAAGCCGAATTTCTATGGTGTAGCACACCCATAAGCGATTGCAATAAAATAAAGTAGGCCATAATTTTGCCCAAGTTATGCCCAATTTTGCCCAACCTTATTTTTTTACATAAACCAAACCAGATCTTCACGAATGCAGGGTTCTAAACGCATCACAGGGTATCTATGACGCATTACAATCTGCGTGAAGTTGGCACCCCCATATAAGAATTTCGAGAAAAAAACTATTGCATAATTTTGCCCAAGTTATGCCCAGTTTTGACCAATAGTTGTTTTATTTTGCCCAGCCCTCCTTAACTCGTGAGTCAAAAGCCGAATTTCTATGGTGTAAGTTTTTGGCACCACCATATAAGAATTTCGAGAAAAAAACTATTGCATAATTTTGCCCAAGTTCTGCCCAGCTCTGACCAATAGTTGTTTTATTTTGCCAAGCCCCTCTTAACTCGTGTGTCAAAAGCCGAATTTCTATGGTGTGGCACCCCCATAAGCGATTGCAATAAAATAAAGTAGGCCATAATTTTGTCCAAGTTATGCCCAGTTTTAACCAAAAGTTATTTTATTTGGCCAAGCCCCCCTTAACTCGTGTGTCAAAAGCCGAATTTCTATGGTGTGGCACACCATAAGCGATATCAATAAAACAAAGTAGGCCATAATTCTGCCCAAGTTATGCCCAGTTTTGACCAATAGTTGTTACCTGCGTGAAGTTGGCACCCCCATCTACGAATATTGAGAAAAAAACTAACGCATAATTTTGCCCAAGTTATGCCCAGCTTTGAGCAATAGTTGTTTTATTTTGCCAACCCCCCCTTAACTCGTGTGTCAAAAGCCGAATTTCAATGGTGTGGCACCCCATAAGCGATATCAATAAAATAAAGTAGGTCATAATTTTGCCCAAGTTATGCCCAGCTTTGACCAAGAGTTGTTTTATTTTGCCCAGCCCACCTTAACTCGTGAGTCAAATGCCGAATTTCTATGGTGTAAGTTTTTGGTACCCCCATATAAGGATTTCGAGAAAAAAACGATTGCATAATTTTGCCCAAGTTATGCCCAGCTTTGACCAATAGTTGTTTTATTTTGCCAAGTCCCTCTTAACTCGTTTGTCAAAAGCCGAATTTCTATGGTGTGGCACCCCATAAGCGATATCAATAAAATAAAGTAGGCCATAATTTTGCCCAAGTTATGCCCAGTTTTGACCAATAGTTGCTTTATTTTGCCCAGCCCCCTTAACTCGTGAGTCAAAAGCCGAATTTCCATGGTGTGGCACCCCCATAAGCGATTGCAATAAAATAAAGTAAGCCATAATTATGCCCAATTTTGCCCAACCTTATTTTTGTACATAAACCAAACCACATCTTCACGAATGCAGGGTTCTAAACGCATCACAGGGTATCTATAACGCATTACAACCTGCGTGAAGTTGGCACCCCCATATAAGAATTTCGAGAAAAAACTATTGCATAATTTTGCCCAAGTTATGCCCAGTTTTGACCAATAGTTGTTTTATTTTGCCCAGCCCACCTTAACTCGTGAGTCAAAAGCCGAATTTCTATGGTGTAAGTTTTTGGCACTCCCATATAAGAATTTCGAGAAAAAAACTATTGCATAATTTTGCCCAAGTTATGCCCAGCTTTGACCAATAGTTGTTTTATTTTGCCAAGCCCCTCTTAACTCGTGTGTCAAAAGCCGGATTTCTATGGTGTGGCACCCCCATAAGCTATTGCAATAAAATAAAGTAGGTCATAATTTTGTCCAAGTTATGCCCAGTTTTAACCAATAGTTGTTTTGTTTTGCCCTGCCCCCCTTAACTCGTGAGTCAAAAGCCGAATTTCTATGGTGTAGTACCCCCATAAGCGATTGCAATAAAATAAAGTAGGCCATAATTTTGTCCAAGTTATGCCCAATTTTGCCCAACCTTATTTTTTTACATAAACCAAACCAGATCTTCACGAATGCAGGGTTCTAAACGCATCACAGGGTATCTATAACGCATTACACACGTCTTAAACAATATCTGATTTTAGGATTAACTTTTGACTCACTAACTTACAATTCTAAGTCATAAATGTAAAGTTCAATATCTCTAATTCTGTCTGAAAGTCGTAGAAGTAATTCTGATCTTGGGCAAAACTTGAAAACCCTTTGAATGACCTCTATAAGGCTTAGAATTGTTAGTTAGTGAGACTAAAGTTTTGCCCAAGATCAGAATTACTACTACGACTTTCAGATGGAATTAGAGATATTGAACTTTATATTTATGAATGAGTCACCGGGTTTAGATCAAGAAATAAGGTTGGGCAAAACTTGAAAACCCTTTGAATGACCTCTACAAGGCTTAGAATTGTAAGTTAGTGAGTCTAAAGTTTTGCCCAAGATCAGAATTACTTCTACGACTTTCAAACAGAATCCGAGATATTGAACTTTACGTTTATGAATGTGTCACCGGGTTTAAGTTAAGAAATAAGGTTTGTCAAAACATTCTTTCTTCAGAATATCTAAGCTTTAGTAGATGTACCCCGGAATCTATCAGAGAACGTTAGCTATAGCGTCCACTTTATGCCATCTTGTGATATAATGCTGATGATCCTCTTTATTGTTATTTATGTGTATGACCAGGTATAACCAACCCATATTCGTAAATAAACTACCCAGTATGAAACTACATATAGTATGTATGCAACCTAGCAGAACATTTTAAAACTTAATATTGACAAGTTGTTTCATTCCAAACGAATTAATGTTCCAGTCCTATTGTGTTATTTATTGTTCACTAAATCTTGGAATGCAGCTTGGCACTTTCTTTCAAAATCACGGAACAACATCCATGGCCGGAAATAGTTGAGGCTTATAATAGTAAAAGCAGAATAAAAACTTTGTCAAAGCTGATTCGTGATTGAAAGAACGAGGTAATGGATTACTGTTGGATTGGAGACAGCACATGTATGATATAATTTGTATAAAAAGTACAACACAGTGTACTTTTTAAAAAGTACAGGAGTTACAGCCTACAGAGCTTTCAGTATAAAGCATTCTTTGGGCAAAGTTCCAAATGATAAAAATCGAAGAACAAAAAGACAAGGAGCGCCATCTTATGGTTTCTAAATAAAGTATTGACTTTATGCTGTATAAAAAACTTAGCGTGGGCGGAGCAGACCACACGGCGCCTACCCATAAAACTGGTCCGACCTCTCCTATCCCAGGCTTATCTGGGTAACGGTTATTTAGTAAAAAGGGCTTCTAGGTTCCCCGCCTAGGCCTCCCAGGATCAAATGTGTGGTAGAGAAACACCTAAGTGTTCTCGACGATTACTCATTCACGTTGCGGGGGAAACTCTGCTAACATGAGGACCGGTGTGGGTGGATTTGATTCTTACCTGGAACTAGGTCAATTATGGTCACCGTTAGGAACCCGCTGGTTGGCTAAGCCTATTATGGTCACCGTTAGGAACCCGCTGGTTTGCTGGTCAATTATGGTCACCGTAGGAACCCGCTGACTGACTGAATTCTAAGGCGGAGATTTGAAGTGAGGTTTATCTCGGCCTAGGGGAGTATACCTAGGTCATATGGGAAACCGCATGCCACCAGGTACTGTACTCTGGTAGCCATTCGTTTCACCCTATGACTCGTAATCGAGTACTGTGATATGAAGCAGCTCTAGACCTGTACACTTAAAGGGAGTTGATGCGAAAAGGGGTATCATAGCCTCTCACTCTCAAGACAACTTCACCTTAACAGGGTACATACCGGGAGTCTAAAACGTATAGACTTGAAAACGAAGCTCTGTCGAGGGCAAACCAGGCCTATAACTGGAAGACCGGAGTGGGAAACCACTACGGTCGAACAAAGACCCCCGACATTAGTTGGTGACTAAATACTCAAGGGGGCGGTGCACATCACACGGCGCCTTCCCATAAAAACTGGTCCGACCTCTCCTATCCCGGGCTTGTCTGGGCAACGGTTATTTAGTAAAAAAGGCTTCTAGGTTCCCTGCCTAGGCCTTCCAGGTTCAAATGTGTGGTAGAGAAACACCTAAGTGTTCTCGACGATTACTCATTAACGTTGCGGAGGAAACTCTGCTAACATGAGAACCGGTGTGGGTGGATTCGATTCTCGCCTGGATCACGGTCAATTATGGTCACCGTAAGGAACCTGCTGATTGATTAATCTAAGGAGGAGAATTGAAGTGAGGTTTATCCCGGTGACAGAAGGGCAAATCTGAACCAATGGGAAACTGCATGCCACCAGGTACTGGCTCCTGAAGCTGCTCGGATCAGTGATGACTCGAAGTGGCTCTAGAGCCTTTACACTTAAAGGGAGTGATGCGAGAAGGGTACAAAGCCTCTCACTCTCAAGACAACTTCACCTGAAAGGGTACATACCGGGGGTCTATAATGTGTAGACTTGTAAACGAAGCGCTGTCGAGGGCACACCAAGCCTATAATTTGGTAGATCAGGGTGGCAAAACCATTAAAAAACCAAGTCCTGCCACATTTGAGGTCGGATTCGATCGGGCAGTGGTCCTCAATTTTACAAAATTGGGGGATAGTCCGAAGCTGGACGAGGTACAATCTCCTAGGAGAGAGTGCCGACGGGTGAGCACGTTTATCGCTCCGGTACTAGCCTGGATAGCTAGTAGAGGATGGATAGTAACCTCGCTCCCACCAGTGAGTGACTGGTAGCACTATCTCTGATAGTTGAGCGCTAATTGAGCGTAACTCAATTCATGTCTAAATGACGGGAAGGAACACCCGAACGTTCATAAATATATAGAATCATATTCAGTCAGCATAAACTACGGCCTATTATAACATTATAAGGCGATAGGCTATAAGTCACTGTCAGAGTGAACTCACGCGTCTGAAAAATGGCGGTGAAATTCATTTGTTAGAACAGAGTATATATACATGTATAAAAAACTATTACTGCTATTTCTACTATAGTTCTTTACTTCTCGCTAGATGTCCTCGTAACTCTCTCTATTAATGGGCGCATCCAGCAGAGTTACCGGTGACAAATAGGTGCTGCTCACCGGTAGATTTCAACTGAATGATGAAAAATTGGTTACCGGTTGCTATATTTAAATTTACTAGTCAAATATAGAGTGACATAACCTAATTCGATATTTGTATTAATAATAATGGAACAGCTAATATTAGATGAGGATAATTTAAATCTAAATTATAAATATCAACAGTTTTTTTCGGTAAAGATCGTAAAAATATCCAATAAGCACAATGTTGTAACCTCACTTTAATTGTACCGGTAAAACCGTATTTAAAATGTGGTGAGCAAAACAACCACCGGTGACCCAGACCGGTGTGACCGGTAAGTCTGCTGAATGCGCTCAATGTAAATTCAACGAGGGTATATTCGTCACTACGTATAATCTATAATAATTCATCGAATATCTTTTCCTTATATTCATTGGATGTTCATATTAAATGTAACAATGTAACAAAATTATTCCATAAAAATTTTCTGACAATATTCTTCAAGCAAGATTCATTGAATATGTGTTCTGATTATTCAATGGTCAATTTAATGAATATTCAAATATGCTTAATATATTGCTAGATTATTTTTGTGTTACTTGCTAATAACGCAGCTAATCATATGTAAATGTAAGTACAATGTACTATTAAATTCTGTACAATGTACTATTTATGACATACGAGAAAGAGAACCATTCGCAACTATTTATTATTGTTTATTATCAACGAATAGTTGAATCTCTGAATAAGGTTTGATTAAAACCGAAACGTCAGCAATGGAATAGAAAGTGTTTTTTTAACAATTTAGCCGTAAACAAAGCCAACAAAATCTCGCCTTGAAACATTCGAAAAATATTCGAAAACGCCTCTGATTCGTTTAAAAAAAACACAATTATTTTTTACTGGAACATTTTCTTAATTGTTTTTAGAATGACGTAAAAGATTATCGGGTGCTCAGTACAAAAGAAAAAGGTTCGAAAAGCAAGTTCAAATTCAGAAACAGGTTGGAAGTCTGTTAAGTTACCTACAAGGCAAGAAAAGGAACGGTGACGACACAGAGATATTAGAAGCTGATTCAAATCTTAATTATGAATCCATTACCAATCAAGCTACCGATATTGGTCAAGTGGAGCCTACTCCAGGGACATCCAAAGAACCTACTCCAGGGAAATCCAAAGAAGAGAC
Source organism: Agrypnus murinus (assembly GCA_929113105.1). Classification (NCBI taxonomy): domain Eukaryota; kingdom Metazoa; phylum Arthropoda; class Insecta; order Coleoptera; family Elateridae; genus Agrypnus; species Agrypnus murinus. The sequence goes on along the minus strand of OV816023.1, from coordinate 39,154,934 downwards.
ATTTGAGACATCAAATTCAGATCCGGGTTCCTGGCCAACTAGCTTATCAGGAGCCGAAATATATTTTTTGGTAAAAGAAGGAGCACCTCAATCATTAAAGGAATACAATTTTCCGTATAATGATACCGGTCGAAGATTTAGCGCAGTTCATTATTGAGAAACATGAAAAATGGTGAAAAAGTCATGCGTAACTGGTTAGTCTATTCAATTGCAACAAACTGTGTATTATTGCTTTTGCTGCAAACTTTTTGGTTCTATTTTAAGTTCTCTTTCTACTGAAGGTTTTAAAGTTTGGCAGCGCCTCGCTGAGACTTTAAAACAACATGAAACCTCTAAAAACCATATCCAAAGTAAAAAATCTTGGATTGAATTTAGTCAAAGAATACAGTACTCTAAAACGATTGACAGTCACTCACAAAGACTCATTACCGCAGAGATAAATTACTGGTACGAGGTGCTTCTACGAATTGTTTCAACAATAAAAATGCTTGCTCAAAATTGTTTAGCCCTCCGAGGTACAAGTGACAAACTTTACGAGTTCGGTAATGGTAATTTTTTACAAATTATTCAATTACTTGCTCGGTTTGATCCAGTATTGGAAGAGCATATCCGCAGAGTGAAATGAAATAATTATTCTTTTAAGTGAAAATATACCATCTCACATTATTAGCGAGATTAAAAAAGCTAAATATTATTCAATTATTCTAGATGGTACTCCTGATGTCAGCAAGATCGAGCAAATGGCAGTCTTAGTAAGGTATGTATCCATTGACAAATCCAATCCCAATGAGGTTTACATTAAAATTAATGAAAGCTTTTTAGTCTTTCTTCCGGTTGAAAGATCGACGGGCTCTGAACTCTCAACTCTAATACTTGAAAGACTTGAAACATTGGGATTGAATTTGCAGGATATGAGGGGACAGGCTTACGATAATGGGGCCAACGTGAGAGGTGATAAATCGGGAGTACAATCTAGAATAAAAGCGTTAAATCCACAAGCATTTTACCTCCCATGTAGTAGCCACTCATTAAACTTGGTCGTTAATGACATGGTAAAGGCATCCTTCGAAACCGCCAATTTTTTTTAATATGATCCAAAAATATATCTATTTTTTTCCTCATCAACTTTTCGATGGACCATATTAATAAAATATGTTCAGGGACTACTGAAACCGTCGTTTTAAGGACGAAAACGAGTTGCAAGCAGCTGTAATTGAACAGTTTGAAGGAAAAACTTCAGATTATTTTTACAAGGGCATTGAATTATTAATTCCACGTTGTAATAAGTGTATTGACATTAGGGGAGATTATATTCAAAAATAAATTTTTTTATATTTTACCAAGTTTATTTTTTCTGTATCAGGCAGAGAATTTATGGCGCTTACCTCGTATAATTAGGTCAATACATTCTAGATCCCCAATAACTGTTACTTGACATTTATAGACATTTTTTATATTTTGCATAGAATATTCCTAATACATTTGACATTTCAAAAATAGCAAAAAAAGATTTTGCATGCCTTGGTATTATTGTGGCGGCCATCTTTCTTCGGCTCCGTACAGCATTTTTTACCAAACTCGTCATTTACAGAAAATGTAATAATTTATTTAATATTAGACCTATCGTGTTCAAATAAATATCATTGTTTTCTACATGAATTGCTCTACGTTTCTGATAATTAAAGTTTTAGCTATCCTTTGTGCAAATGCATAACAATGGCCCTAACAAAATGTTTAATGGTTTCGTTCATAGTCCTGATCTTCAGCATAATTTTTCTTAAGAATGGTAAGAGTCTTAGACTTCGAATTTTGTATGCTATGTTATTTGGACTATTAATTCGCCAATTTTGAAATGTGAGAAGTAGTAAAACAAAGCCGTTACGGCCTCATTTTCTTATGGGATTTAACATGGGCTCAAAAAATCTATTTCACTTCCGGTCTGAGCTCGGCCGATGACGTCATGAACTTTGTAACGAACTTTTGCTCGAAAATTTGAAACAGGATGCAGCATCCGGTCCCAAGCATCCGGCCCGAAACATTTTCAGATGCATCCGGTCCAAAAACAGGAAACGACATCCGGCCCAAAATTTAACGAACTTTTACATCCTGCCATTTGTAACGGTCTTTTACATCCACTCCAAAATTTAACGAACTTTTACATCGAGCCATTGGTAACGGTCTTTTACATCCGCTCCAACATTTTAACACTAGGTGTACACGTACCACCGAGAGAACACAGGTAGATTTAGAATAAAAAAGACGAGACAGCAAATACATCAGTTCATCACCCACAATTATCAAAGCAGTATCTCAAAGTTCAGTGAAGCATAATAATAAGTAAGTATGATTTCAAATATGTTTAAAATTTCTAATATATGTTTTAATATTTTTTATTTCGATTTTCAGTGAGTCAACATGATATGAGCGAGTTCCTGATAAAAAGATCCGTCGACCAACCCAACGATAACGCGGTAGATAAATTTCCATCAGCGAAAAAATGAAAATACGAGTCGAAAGAAGTTCCGCAAGATCTGCAACTGATTTCCCAAAGAAGTTTTTGGCTAAACAAATCGAGGACGAAGTACATTGCCGTAGGGTACAGACCATCCGAGTCATTTACCCCAGTTGTTAAAATTGGGGGTGATAGGTAATCCATCACCTTCCTACCTGAAGAGTTTGGGGGATTCATCACACACAAACGGCAGATATCAGCATATTTCACGAAGCCTGAAGATACAGCGCCTCAATACTATAAAGGGGGTGAGATCCTATTCACGACATTCAATTCAATGCCAGTAATCAAAATTACTAAAGATACAACTCAACAGAGTCATCCAGTCCAGTAGTGAAAATTACAGGCGATAAACAATCCATCACCTACCTACCTGAAGAGTTTGGGGGATTCATCACACACAAACGGCAGATATCAAAATGTCTCATGAAGCCTCAAGATTCAGAGCCTGTATACTTTAACAGGTGCGAGATCCTATGAAGAGTGCGAGATCCTATTCACGACTTTCAATTCAATGCCAGTAATCAAAATTACTAAAGGTGAGAGGAGTGTTACATTAGGTGAACGCTCTTTCGAATAATTTTGAGAGGTCCAGGATATAATCTCAGGTCATTTGGAACTGCTGAAAACATCAGGATTTTCAACCTACTGTATGACCGCAATCATATCAACGCTACAATATTCTACACAACATAAGGATCTTATTGAAAGATACAGTGAAACCCTCAATATAGGCAGTTTAATTGAGGACTCACATTTATATACATTCAAAACTATTTTAAACATGTATAATTTAGGAATATGCATTCAATGTATTTATCAAATTCGATTAAATGCTTTTCTGATAGAATTAGAACGCTTAAAGTAAGATATCAAAATGTACAAGGGGAATCAAAATATTATAAAATTAATGCAAGATATATGCATGAGATAATGTAAGTTAATCTTTTATATCAATAAAAAAAATAATCTAAACACATTTTATTATTATCTCACTGAGGATATCAACTTCCTATAGAAGAATGTTTTATCTCATTCAGAAAAAAAACTTTTAAAATTGAAAGATAATTAACTTTTGACTAAAAAGGAAGATTACGGTTTTGAGAGATGAAATAAAACTTTATTCAAATCTTCCTCTGTCTTACGATAAGTAAATAATTAATATTGATTCGATAAATTGTTTATATTAAAAAAGATAAATTTCAATTAATGAAAAGGCAGCCTGCGGTTATAGGTCTTAAAAGGACGTTTTATATCATTAAAAAATTCATGAAGCCGGAAGCTCTTATCATCATTAACATAGAAACATAAGATAGACAAATTGAATAATTTATTCAGAAACAAATTATTAATACGAATTATTAAGGAAAGACAGTCACTATAGTTATTACATAATCGAATAAAGCCGTTTATCAATTTCCTACATTTTACACCTGTAAAGTATCTTATAATTTATCAGCATAAGTTACCCACAAAAGTCAAAAATTATTTCTATATATCGCATTTGATTTCTCATACTTCTTATTACTTGGGATGTTCATTTTCTAAGAAACTGCCTGAGGTATCGCCTAGATAGCTAGACAGATTTACATTTATTTATACCGATAGGGTTTGCGATATGATATAAATTTATAACGATAAAACTATCAAGTAAATATACCGAAAGAATTTAAAAATCAATGAGTGTTATCAACTTGAGGTTTCCTATGTAGTATAATTTCATATAAATGAGAGAAAAGGTCGTTTAAATTAAATCCAGTTTTGTAAAATGTCCTAAAGATCATGCTTTCCACGTATAGCTAGCTCAACAGTTAAACTGCTTAGCCTCTGGAAGCATACATTAGCAGATTTATTATGTATAACTTCCGACAAAAGATAGGTATTAAAAGGTTTTAATGACAAAACTAGTTTTCAAGTAAGATTAGTTAAACAATATATGTTAAAAAATCTCTTTATTTTAATTCAATACACTTTATATTCAAAACATCTTTAAGATTATTTAGTATTTCACGAGGTGAAGCGAAGGACGGAAATAATCCTGAGTGTTTCAATTCGTTTATTATTTCAATAGCTATAGGGTATGTATACAGGCTATCCTTCAAAATACCATAATAAAGCCGAAGCCGGTCGATTAGGCTGTGCACAACCATCCAATTTATTTCAGGCTCTTAATCACTTAAATAGTCGCTAAACGTTCTCCAATCATCATCATAAGAAGGGGCTACAACCTCATTGAACTCATCTTCTATAGGGGAAATCACAGTATGTTTATTGCTTTCTTTGTCATGCTTCAGGTTCATATGCCTTTTATAGCTATCGAGACGAGAGAATCTCTTAGAACATTTAAAACATTGAACTTTATACCCATCATGAATATGACGTCTAATATCAGATTGTCGAATACTCTTACTGCATACATTACAGACACGGCTCTTCATCTTGAAAGAAATAAATGAGGTGATGCTACTACCTCTATTTATAACTACATCTACATAGCGTCACACAGATGCATGTTACCGCCACACAACCCCATATTACAGCCACATATTACCGCCACACAGTCACACATTACAGCCACACAGCCACATATTACAGCCACACAGTTACACATTACAGCCACACAGTCATATATTACAGCCACACAGCCACATATTACAGCCACACAGTTACACATTACAGCCACACAGTCATATATTACAGCCACACAGCCACATAGCTACATATTACAGCCACATATTACCGCCACACAGCCACACATTACAGCCACACAGCCAAATATTGTAGCCATACATCCACATATTACCTCCACACCGCCACATATTACAGCCACACAGCCTTATGTTGACGCCACTAGGTCCTCCTACTATCGTTGAGGATCCGGAAGACCGTTTAGTGCCAATAGAAATGAATATAAAACACATACCTATACATTTACCTCAAAGTTACATAAATATCATCGTTATTTAAAGATTATATATACTGTTGAATTATAAGGTTAGGAGATATTGCTATAATAGCAGCTGTAGTGTGCCTCAGATTATCATGACTTCAACATATTTAGGAATATACATAGGATATCTATATTTTCTTTTTCCTAAAGGTATAGACCAAACCTATTGATAGTATAGCAGATTTACCTTTTTATTTATGATCAGCATAGCATCAAAATCCTTTACCAAGCAAATATCTATAGGGTTAGGAGATATTGCTATAACAGCATCAGTAGTATGCCGTAGATTATCATGATTTCAACATATTTCCTAGGTAAAGGATCGTACTGATTCAAGAACTCTTCGCCTACATCAGTATCTAATATGAATGCATCGTCATCTTCTTCTTCTTGTATTTCCGGAAGACTCTCCCATTCCTGAGTATATTGAGGAAGCCCGGTCTCTGTAGCAACATCGGCATGCTTGATAGGTTCAGTCTGCATATGTTTTTTAAGTACAGACACCGTTTCGGTATGCATATGCCGTACAGATCTCTTCTCAGTGATTTGCTTCAGCGGGGTCACTATCGGTTTGTAAAGGTCCTCAAGAAGGCGCTCGGTATCCTGCTTACCCTGTTTAAGTACCTTATACTTTCTCTCAATGTCTTTGCGGACTTTAATGAGATGTCGCTTTATTATCTTAGACTTTTCATCCATGCTGATAGGAACACTACTTTCATACATCTACACTCCTTTTAGACAGACAGGTAGCCTGCGGTTATAGGTCTTAACTGTACAGCTCCGATACAGCTTTTAGACAGACAGGCTATACACGGGCTAGAGAACTTTTAGGCAGGTACGGCTTCATTTTCTTATGCAAACTAACTTAGGGTGAAAAAACTAGATCACTTCCGGTCTAGCCAATGAAACAGGTTCTCTGACACCTCATCTAAGGAGCACCTATTACAGATAAACATTGAGTACCCCAACACCTCCACAATTTGCACAAAGACATATCCCCGCTGCCCGACTCAAAAGAAAAGGAGTTGATGATCGCATTGTACAACAAAGAGCGATACGTCATCCACTACTCTCAAACTCTCAGACTCTCAAACAGCCGCTTAAACAAGGTCTCATACTGACTAAGGTGTTACAATTGATAATAGTAGGGCAAGAGCTATTTTAATTCCAGATGAAGATTTATAGAGGTTAACACACACCCCGCTGAGAGAACATAGGTAAATTCAGAATAAAAAGGTGACGCATAGTACATATGTTTCAGTTCCGAAAAAACTATATCACTTCCGGTCTAGACGGTCAATAACCGTGAGGTCTCTGACACTTCGTCTAAGGAGTACCTGATAGAGATAAACATTGAGTACCCTAAGACCTACACAATTTACACAAAGACATAACCCCGCTGCCCACTTACATCACCGCTCCAAGCTCAAAGAAAAGGAGTTGATGATCGCATTGTACAACAAAGAGCATACGTCATCCTCTATAGGACTCTCAAACAGACGCTTAAACAAAGTCTCATGAGGACTAAGGTGTTACAATTGTTAATAGTAGGGCAAGAGCAATTTTACTTCCAGGTGAAGATTTGTAGCGGTTAACACACACACCACCGAGATAACTCAGGTAGATTTAGAATAAAAAGGCGGTGCATAGTACAGATGTTTAATAGTTACATGATTAGTATATGTGTTTAAGAGAAAAAAAAACTAACAGAGCATCATCAATATTTCACACCATATCATTATCATCATTAAACGAGATCGACGATGAATTCATATTCAACGATGTCGAATACAGTCTAAATGAGTTAGAATTACATCAGCAATATCAGCGTTGTATCTTAAATGTAGGCCACACGCCGATTTCAGTAGCAGCGCTTCTATGCTATTAGCAGGAACTATTACTACCTTATGGGGAAGTGTTATTAGATTCAAGACAATACACACCGACATCGGTTCAAATACAGAGAAGTGACAGCGAAGAACATATGTTCAGTGCGTATAATCAACTTTTGCAGGATATTGAAACGATAAATAGACGTTTAAGAGTGAATTAGACTATTCTGGTCCTCCAATTAATAAAACAGAATTATCTAGCAAGTTTAGGTAAATAACGAAAATTTAGTTGTTCCAGTGGCGTATTTACAAATCTTTCCTTGGGGAGGGGAGGTACTCTATAAAAATTCCGAATCAAAATACTTAGATTTTCACATAACATAGATTTTGAACAACCCAAAATATGCCACTGAGTTATTCTCATAGTCTTCAATTTTCAATTAGCGAAAATCTAGAGCAAAACAGTACAAAAACAAATAATCAGTAGAGTAAATTGAAAATTCGATTCATTCGCTAGAGAGCCGCAATAGGAATTTATTGATCTATGTATCTATGTTTTACCATACCAGAAAGTATTAATCATATCATACCGAGAACAAGAAAATGGCCATAAGAAATTTGCATCTCACTCGCCTTGCAGACGGCGTACGTTTAAAATCTTTCGGGTGGTCTGGCACCCACGCGCAGTTATGTTTGGCATTCTTTGCTATCCTTGGTATCATTTATTCATGTATATTAAATAATACACTTCAAGAATAAATAGCAGCACTTACACAGTAGCTCTCGTGGCCAAAGCAAAACTTAAATCTGATATCCTTCATGATACATGAGATGGTAAAGTTTTATTTCACTGGTTTATTTTATCATATCGAAAACGAGGAACAAAAATACGACCACACACATTTTAATTTCAGTCGCCCTGCAGAGGACGTTCATTTAAAGTCTTTCGAGCGGTCTGGCACCCACGCGCGACTTTCCAATGTTTCTGGCAATCATGGTTTGGTATTCCTTATGATGCAAAAAGTTATTAGAAAAAAGAATCAAGTGGTAAAAAGTATGTCACGTGACCTTTCCATTAATGCAATTCATCAATACATATCAATAATTTCCTATTGCGGCTCTCTATCTATTAGCGGAATTCTAAAATAAGTTTTTTTAATAGTCTGGGTCATTTATGTCAAAATCTAAGTATTTTCACTAGGAATTTTTATAGAGTACCCTCCCCCCTCCCGAGAAAAATTTGTAAATTCGCCTCTGAAACAACTAAAGTTTCATTATTTAGTATTTAAAGCTTGCTTGATATTTCTGTTTTAATGATTCGAAAACCAGAAATCAAAGCCTACTAGTCGTAAATCATTTTTCACGTTTTTCTTGAAAATTTTCTTATGTAACAGTATAAATAATAGAATAGAAATGATAAGAATGGAAGGCTAACGACCTCAAAAATAGTAACGCCATCTAGCGTGTTGGATGTTAACTGATTGCAAGATGGGTATATTTTGACGTATGTTTTTCAGCTACATCGTTTTTTGTAGAAGTTTTTTGACGTCCACTTCATGGTAAATTACCGACTTTGCCACTTGTGGTATACCTTGGCAAAGTTTTTGTTACTAGCGAACGTGATATTTGCCGATCCGGATGAATATCATTAAAAAGATCACAAACTTCTTGATGCATTCTTCTTCGGTCCCCAAAGCCAATCATCATTAGAATTTCTATTCTCTTTCTTTCACTTAGATGGAGTATTTTGCGTTCAAGTTAAAACACCTACTTATTTTAACTACTATCACGGGTAATGTCAGTTTCATAAACTGTGATTGTTACGTTTGTTTCATAGACTACTAGATTTCATTAGTTTTTGCCTCAAAAGTACTTTTATTGTAAAAATCTCGGTTGGCCTTGAAATAAAACATATCGAACCCCATATCTTTGTAATCGTAATAAAATGTACTATTCAAAATTAAAATAATATACAGGGTGTTCCATTACAAATTTTAAAATCTGCATTACTTCCGGTTAAACCGGAAACTCAAAATTGTCAAAAACATTCAACGCAAATACACAATTTACTGTAATATCTGCCTACCAAATTTCATTCCGATATCTCTAAAAACTCCAAAGATATTTACTTGGTTCCATACTTTTGCCCACCTCTGTATATGCTTAAACAATATAAATATTTTCTTTTTAGTTATTTATTTATAAATCTACTTAATAATTTTACTACTATAAATACTTATTTTTTTATACGTAACATACTTAAATTGATAATAAATAAGGCTTTAAAACGAAGCGTGCGCATCAGGTTGTCTGGTTCTTATTAGTAAAATGCATTACATACCAATTACTGTTTAGATACAAATTGTTTTAATGCTGGATTATATTGTTGTATATTAGTGATCGCTTTTATGCTTTCAGGAATTATATTGTAAAACTTTGGAGCAAGGTAGGTACATGTATTGATGAAATTGATTAATGATTAATGAATGAATTGATTTCTGCATTTGAGGTACCGTATGAACAGTGGCGGATTTAGGCACAAGCGTTGGAAGCGGCCGCTTCAGGCCCCACAAACCAAGGGGCCCCCCAGAGACCTCCTGCCAACGACCGCACTGGACACGCGACATTGAGCGTACCTCAATTACTTCCTCTCGAAAGCAACATGGAGACTAAGTCTAATGACGATGCTCCGCGTAAAACACTCTTGGAATCTTGGACACGCGACAAATAAAAATTATTAACGTGGGAATTTACTTTCTCGCAAAAACTGAAACAAGAAACAGATCTTATCGTGTACAGGCTGGTAAAAAAAGTGTACGGTTGACGCATTAGAGTTTCGTACGAAAAGGCAAGCACTCAGAGCGATAGCTAAAATATTGTAACAGAGTGTACTGCTTCACAGCAGACCTACAAGGAATGTATTATCTCTGTTCGGTCCGAATGCTGGTCTTCCGGTACAATCAGCGCGGTCATCCGACTACTACGATGACTAATTTATTTACGCACTAGCGGTGGAAGGCACCACAATTCAGGGGGTCCCGCAAAGAACTCTTGAAGAATGAGAACCGCTTGAGAACTCACTTTGTTGGCGCAATAGAGTTTCGTGCGAAAAAGCAAGCATTTAGAGTGATAGGTAAAATTTTGTAACGTAATATACAGTTTCGCAGCAGTCCTGCAAGGAATGTGGCTTGCCTTCTAGCAAACTCTGCGCGGTCGTCCGACTTATATTCGAGGAAGGGGAACTGTACCATGCTTCTGAATGGGTGAAATTCCTTAATGTCATTTGTCAAGCGACAACATTTGCCAATGTTGAAACAACAAAAAAAAATCTTAACATATTGTAATACGTACCTGTGAAAGATTATGACCTTGGAATATTTCCCTTCTGTTCGGTTTTTACAATCTAGAACGCTACAATTCGGCATTATAACGTCTTTTAATTTGTCTTTACTACGTTTAAGCAAATAAGCAATAATTTATGCAAAAATTTGAAAACATTATTGATAAATTTGATGCTTCTAAAAGCAGTGAAAAGTTCCATTATAAATGAACTGATTATGGAATAAAATGTTTTTCTGAAATAGTACATAAGGTAGAATTTTTACGGACTCATCTGTCACAATGACATATGTCAAAACTGATTTTTACGTACTCGTCTGTCATTTTTATTTGCATTGTTTTACATATATTTGACATATGTCGCACACAGCCACGTTGACTTAGTTGCCTACTCTACTGTTATTAAAAGCACATTTTGTATTTTGTATTGTATTTGACTTATCGAGCGTCCGACCGTATAATTAATATAAATAAAATACAAAATGAACACGAACGTGTTTTAATAAAATGAGTTTTTAATAAATTTAAAAGTTAAAAATTGTTAATGGACGACTATTATACTCACAATTTTATAGTGATATTGTATAAATCACAGACGGCACCTTAAGACAGCTGTTTCGAGCTTTTGGTTCTCCTCAGTTAGGGGCAGTTTGTCTGTGATTTATACACATATCACTATAAAATTGTGAGTCGTTCATCAACAAAACTCACTTTATTAAAACACGTTTGTGTTCATTTTGTATTTTATTTATGCTAATTTATTTTCCAATATAGTGTAACAAATAGGGGAATCCCTATTTGTTGGCGGCAGAACATTCCAGAGCAAAGCGTCATACACCCGCAAGAACATACTCGAAGATTCGACACGGGCCGCGTATATTAGACGAGATACAATACGCCGGTATGTTACAGCGTTTGCTGGAACGTTTACATGGAAGTTATAAAACGCCGTTCCGGATAGAAGGGAATTCAATTAGTGTTTAACCGGCGTGTCGAAATGTGCTCTGTGTAATTAATAACCAAATATATTAGTGAATAAATAAATGTTTAGAATACATAAATAGTTCTTATATAGTCCTCAAATAAATTTGTAAATATAGTGTTTTTAATTAGTGTATGTAAATTAATATTTCTCTTGTGAATAGACGAATTAAACAGCATTTTTGTTATTAGTCTAAAAAGAACGTTACAATAGAAAAAATTATCACCCCCGTTGGAAATCGCACTTAGAGGCCTTCCACTTTTTGAGCTACATCTCTACTTCTGAGCAGCTGTGTCGACTACCAGCATATAAAGTTATTATTACCATATAAAGAATTAACGTAAAATTGATTTAACGATATATCCATCTGATGGCTTTAATCCATACATTTACAATATCCGGTCTATTACATGGAAATCTAAAAATATTTTGGAAATTTATTATTCCAAATTACATTCAAATGAAGTACTAGGTATTCAATGTATTTGTAAAATTGAGGTTATGATTTACTTACATTAACAAAAAAGCAGCGGCGGAACAAGACGACGTCTAAAATACAATTAAAAACGTGTTTATGACATTTAAAAAATTGAAGACACCAACAAAACTACTATTATTAATTTAAATAATTGGTCAAATTTCAGTATTAATTTTAAATAATAAACGATTATTACATTGAGTTATACGCATTTCTTAATTTTAACACCTGTTTTTCACAAACTGTGGGTATTGTCTACTTTTGACAATCCAGCATCTCAACCTCAAATCATATTCTAGGTTAAATATTTTTCCTAGCTTTTGGTGTTTTATTACGTTTTGTGGTCGCAGATAAAGTATAGTGTGTAACACGTACAAAAACGCCAATTTCACACTCGCGTGATTGCAGCATGAGACGAAGTCGGATTATTTAAAAAATCTTGAGAAGGAAATCTCCTCCCCCCCCCCGTGAATTCGCACCTGATATTAACAATTATATGTACTTATTTTTTGATAAAAAAATAAAAGGTGTATAAATTGTAGTATTTGATTTATACTATAGGGCCCCAAAAATTTGTAACGCTTTCAGGCTCCTTAAGTGTTAAATCCGCCACTGCGCATGAAGTCTTTGCCGGGTGTTGTACGTATGACTGTAGATGAATATGTTTCTTCTTGTGATATAGAGATAACCTCTAAAGAATTCCGGTGTGTATTTACGGCACCACCCCATCCTATAAGACCGTATCGGAGATGACTTTCAACCAATGCTTGATAAAGAATCTTTAGCTGCTGGTAAGTCAAAATCGCGGTAAGGAATCGAAATCTTGACATCATTCGTAGTTTTTTACAAGTAAATTGAATGTGGACATCACACCTCATATACTGGTCAAAATATATTCCTAGGTACTTGGTGTTGGTAACTGGTTTAATCGTATACTTCTAGATATTCGTAGAAAAGTTGATTGTGTTAAAAGGAGGTGCTGACGATGAATTGCATGGAAGGGTAGGTAGTGAATTTTGTAAACATTTAATGTCAATAGTTTATAATTTAGCCAATCTTTTATTTTTGGGAAATCTGATTCTACTATTTCTTTTAAGGTTTTCCACGTGTCCTCAGAGTAGAAAATGTCAGCGAATCCCATTATTTTCCCCTTACTTTCAACAGAGAAAGGGCCGTTAATATATACATTAAACAGTCCTGGTCCTAAAACTGACCCTTGCGAAACACCGTATTTTATCTCCATTGTTTCACTATTTGTTTTGTTGTTTTTTACAAACTGAGATCTACCGGATAAGTAACTTTTAAGAAGTTCCATACTACTCATCTTATACCAATTTGTTCTAGCATTTCAAGTAGTAAGCGATGGCTGACTGTGTTAAATGCTTTTGAGAGATCTATCAGAATATACATAAACAAGGTTTACTGTTATCCAGAGCACTATAGATTTTTTTTGTAATTTCAAGTATAGCATCTTCAGTTGATCTTTGTCTTCTAAATCTATATTGTTGCGGTGAACGCAAGAAAATTTTGAAGACGGTTTTCGATTAGCTTGTCGAAGACTTTTGACAAGGTCGGTAGTTGATAGGGAGAGTAGTATCACCCTTTTTAAATACAGATATTACGATTCTTTTTGAGGGTAGTTGACCATATTCCGTTATCTATGCATTTATTGAATGTATATGCTAGTGGTTTTTCAATGTATTTTGAGATTTGCTTTAATACTTCGGGTATATTATCATTTCCAGGAGTTGCATTTATGATGTGAAATTGTGTTTTTGATTACATTTTTGTCAGTACTGAGCAAAGCGAAACTGTTATGTAATGTTTGTGTCAGAAGTTGATAATTAGGGTCAGATGTTATGTTACTTGCCAGTGTTTCGGCCATTTTAATGAATGTATAGTTAAAATAATCTGCTATGTCTTTTGGATTGGTTAGTTCATTATTACTGCTATCTTTGATACAGTCTACTATTTTCTTCTCTTTTTGTAAATTTCCTATTTCATTAATGTTCTTCCATAACTGGTTAAAATTTGATTTATTGTTTGCAATTAAATTCTGATAATATTTTTAAGGCTTTTTGTTATCATGACCAATTGATTCTTAATTAAAACGATTTTTCATGGGTTTATGGACTATTTGTTTAGCTTACATTTTCTATATATGCCGTTGTTTCGATAAGGTTTTGTTATCTTCTTCAGGGCTTTATAGATTGAGCTAAAAGTCTAATTTCTAAATATTCTAAATACGATATATACGATATATACGATATATACGATATATACGATATATACGATATATACGATATATACGATATATACGATATATACGATATATACGATATATACGATATATACGATATATACGATATATACGATATATACGATATATACGATATATACGATATATACGATATATACGATATATACGATATATACGATATATACGATATATACGATATATACGATATATACGATATATACGATATATACGATATATACGATATATACGATATATACGATATATACGATATATACGATATATACGATATATACGATATATACGATATATACGATATATACGATATATACGATATATACGATATATACGATATATACGATATATACGATATATACGATATATACGATATATACGATATATACGATATATACGATATATACGATATATACGATATATACGATATATACGATATATACGATATATACGATATATACGATATATACGATATATACGATATATACGATATATACGATATATACGATATATACGATATATACGATATATACGATATATACGATATATACGATATATACGATATATACGATATATACGATATATACGATATATACGATATATACGATATATACGATATATACGATATATACGATATATACGATATATACGATATATACGATATATACGATATATACGATATATACGATATATACGATATATACGATATATACGATATATACGATATATCGTCTGCTTCATATGAAAAGGTCGTAAGTGCCAAAAACTGAGATTTCAACGTTATCTGGTTAATTATTACTTTTTCTATAAAATAAATAATATATAGAAATTTCGAAAATAATTAGTAGAAGTCGCTTAAATAGCAAAAATAAAATCAGGCACAAGTGCAAAAGCATTGACAGACAACATGAAAAATGTTACATTTCTTGTAAACAGGTTTTTCGGACTTATGCACTTTTCATGTGAACCCGCGATATAAACGATATACGCGATATACGCGGTATCGCCTATTTTATAAAGCCTATTTTTATAGAAAAAGGGAAAAGACAAGGAGAAAAATGACCATTATTTTACTGTTATAAAACATCAGTAAAATATTTGAAAAAAAATATATACTAGGGAAACCTCGTCAACACATGACGGTCAAAAGGCTAATTTTTGAAGGGTTTCTTTAACAACATTCGTTGTGTGATTACAATCCTTCGGGTTTCCAAGAGTGATTATTTAATAGTAACATTTATTAAATAAACGCAATCGAACAAAAACAGTTGCAAATACTAAGCTTACTATTCTCAGACGAACTTTTGAATGCGTTATTTAACAAACACACCCTTACCCCTCTACCGTCAATCACGACTTATCCCATCTTCCTCCTTTAGTTACCCCCTCTTACTGCTTTTTCCGTCTTGCCCCTGCGAATTATTTCTTCCTCAACTTACCCCCCCCTTCTCCCGACTTACCCCCCTCCCACTTATCTCCCACTCGGACTTATTCTTATCTTAAAATTCTGCATTGAATTCATATATCATATATGTAAAATTGTATACTTAATATATGTACCAGCTTTCGAAACTTGTCGGTTATTTTATCCATGCTTGTTAAGAGATAAAACATAGGTTCTTAGACATTCCTATTCTACTTTTTTTTATCAACATACCAATCTGCAAAATTTATAAATTCCGAAAGAACGAACGCACAGAGACAGGCAGAAATATCAAATTTTGTGAAAATGCTCCACAGCAAATACTGTGAAACCCGACTGAGAGTTGCTGGTGGCATAGTAAGCAGGTATAGAAGGATGGTTAATACCAAAACGTGACGAAGCAATCGGCCTTGGGAATGTTGAAATGCATCGATTACAAATATTGCTTAAAAATGTAAATAATTAAAGAATCACAAAACTAAATCTCCACAGACTAAAAAAACAACGGTTTTAAAAATATAAAAGTTAAACAAAAATAAAAAGTAAGTATAGTGCTGACTAATACCTAGATTAATAATCATCAATAGTTCTAAAACTTACCACCGTAGCAAGTGAGAGGGCGTCCCAAATGAATGTCCGATTCACGCGTCTCATATTAAACATTTTATATTTATTTAAATTAAAAATATAAACGTTAAAAATATACTAGGAAGACCTCGTCACGGTCAAGTCATGACGGTCAAAAGCATTGAAGGATTTTTCTATATACAACATTCGATGTGTGATTACAATCCTTCGGATTTTCGTGAGTAATTATTTAAATAAACGCAACCAAACATAACCAGTTGAAAATTCTAAGCCTAGCACTCCTCTCTCCCAACTTACTTTCCTCTCTTCCGACATATATTCATTCCTCTCTGGCTTACCCCTCCCCCCGGTTTATTCTAAATACATCCATACATAACATTAGGATGGTTTTTATTTGGGCCATGTTGGAATTTCGTTCCAATCATCCTATTCTAATCATTCGCTGTAACGAAGAGAAGTTTCCATTTAAGATACACGTTTTTTTTTAATTCTTATGCATATATTTGACCACTGGAACAAATTGTTGAAAAAATTTGAAAATTGATTTTTTTGGAATTAACAGTGTTCCGATACTACTTTTAGGTACAAAAAAAATTATATGGAGCATTCGATTTTTTCCAACGATTTACAAATAAATTCAAAATAATGCACCATTCAATTAGTGTTGAAGTGATGTAAAATTTCCCATATAATTTTTTTTTCACCTAAAAGTAACATCGATGCTCGTTAATTCTATAAAATCAGTTTTCAAAATTTTTTTCAAAAATTTGTCCCAGTGGTCAAATATATGCTTAAGAATCGAAAAAACCATGTATTTTAAATGGGAAACCTCTTCTCGTTACAGCGAATGATTAGAATAGAGATAGGAAGTTCGTATTGGTCTTAAAATTTCCAGTTCTTTTTTTGGAATCAAATGGGTACCCGGCAAAACCGAAATTCCAACATGACCCAAATAAGAACCACCCTAATACATATATATGGAAATTCTACCTTATGAAATGATAAGAATAAAATAAAAAATCGATCTTGTTTAAAATATTCTTGAAAACGTCTATTAGTACATATTTCAAAAACATGACATAAACATAGTGTTCGCAAATTTCCTGCGTCTTATACAAACAATATCACACTGCTCAGAATAGGCAATTACCATCAGCTATTATTTGTATGTATAATTCGTCTGCTATACATAATTTTCAACTACGCCAGTTTTGTCTACGCAACCTAACAATTTTTTATGTCCGATTCGTTCGTCTCAAATTAAACATTTTAGAGTTTTTCAAATTAAAAATATAAACATTAAAAAATATAAAAATTAGGTAGTGTTGACTAATCTACACAGCAAAAGCTTTAATATAAAAAAAAATCGCTTAGATCGGCCCGGTGGAACTTTCAAACGTACTGGAACAAAAATAAACCTTGTGTTTTAAATATATAGATAAAAATTAAATAGTGTTGACTAATCAACACAACGAGAGCTTCAATACAAAAAAGAACGACGTAAATCATGGTGGAACTCTCAAACTGGAACAAAAATAAGCTTTGTGTTTTAAATATATAGATGAGAGATTAATAAAATGTTTTCCCTATACCACCCGGCGCCCAAGAGCGACTGCCCCCCCCCCCCAGCCGTAATTGTTGATTTATTGTTAGTTCTTGCACATGTTATAAAAAGTTTAGGTAGAGTAAATGGTTTACTACAAATGATCTAGTGTTAAATGTGAAAACAAAACACAGATGATATGTTATGTGGAAAAACGATTTAAAAAAATAAGGAATTATTAAATATTAATATTATACGTCACGATTAGTAAATGTGTTAAATATTAGATTAGTAAAAAGTTTTACAAATTTATTATAATCTACCTGACAAGTGTTTCAACAACTAAGCTGTCATTATCAAAGGTAATAAATATAAACAAACACGTCGCTAAGGTAACTACAAAAATAGACTAGATAAAAATAATAAAAAATTAAATATATAACACTTACAGTAACAATGAGTTACGAGCTCAATCTGTTCATTCATTAAAAGTACCTGAGTTTGTGTTTGTATACCTCAAAAGCTTTGAAAATGTCTAATTTACGTTTGTTATTACAAAAATGTAGGGATTCAATATTATTTTGGGGATTCATTGTGTGATTCTGTTCTAAGAGGTGTTTGGGTAATTAGATCTTTCTTGATGCTTATTTCTGTAACAACACACGTGCTCTTTATATCTTATGTCAAAATTTAGGAAGTGTTTGCCCAATATTTTTATTAAGGAGTCTGGTCCGAAGAGGTGTGCTCGGAAGGGCCTGGCTTCTAAGGATGGTTCTGGTTTAGTATTGACGTCTACCGGTTAAACCCAGTACTGAGATCCTACAAAGCCTATATCAGTTGATACCTTAAAGTGAACATTTGATGCGACTCCAATAAGATTTCAAGTTCGAGAAACCTCACATTCTCGTGGTACCTCCTGGGTAATTCTATTAGAGTTTGGCAGGACTAATGAGGTGCTGTTTATAGCATTTTAGGAGTGTTTACGGTTTATTCAAATTTTTGTTCAATTCGTTATCGAAGGTCAGCCATATATCGTACTCGAATTTTAAAAATTGAATTTTTACTGTAAGCCTACAAGAGAAAATCGGATGGTGTTAAATCACAAGATCTAACACAAAGGCAAACTCAAAACCGTGTTTATATTTAAGATGCGGTTTTCACAAAACTGTATTAGAAAATTTAAATTTGCTTTTGTGGTAATTATTTGTGCACCATCTTGTTGAAAATATCACCCAACCAACTCATCATCGTGTAAAGTCCCAATGAATGAAATTAGAATATTTTCCTAATATCACTCGGCCTTTAGTGTAGCTTAAAAATATGGGAGATATAACCTTTCTCACACAGATTGCTGTCGACACTCAATTTTCTATGGATACAGTGGAGTCTCAGTAAAGATAGGAAGATTTGCAAAGTTCCATAAACTCATGTTTTCATAAATTCACATATCCTGAAAGATGAAACCAGATTTTTCCAAAAACCAATCGCAAAAAGCTAATCTTTGGGGACTATCATTTGGTAGTAATTCATGCAAGACTTCCAAAGAATGAGGATGAAAGTGCAAGGTCTTTTTTAAGAACGGCGACTGGTATCATAACACACATGTATTTGTTGTTTCCTTGTTTCACTGGACGGATAGAAGACTGCGAATCCTGCAGGTGCGGGAAGTTAGCCGTACATTTTTTAGGGCTCAATTAGCGCCATTTAAACACCGAAATTACCATGCGGCCAAGTTCACGCAAACTTTATTTTTCAACTTTTTCTTAGAAATTTAATCACCATCATATTTCTCTGAGTGCCCACCAATGCCGTGAAAAGTTTTTAAAAAATGTTGCATTTTTAGAGAGAAAACGTTTTTGTTTAATTTTATTACCGTGAAGGTGGCCGCACTTTTCATCCGAAACCCTCTATTCCTAATATCAGTATTTAGCGCTGAATTTGCGCCAATTAGTGGTCACAAATAGAGACTTGCCCTTCTTAAGGTTAAAATGTAAAAACCTTTAAAATTTCATGTAATTCAGAAATTATTTAAACATGAAGTTAGCCGCACATTTTTATAGCAAAAATGGTTCATCAGTCAAAAATGAGTGGTTTTTTAGCGCTTAATTAGCGCCGTATATAAAACCTTTCTACCAAGTTCCAAAATAAGTTTCGCTTTCTCCTTAATACTCTACATATTATATCTACTTTCTTTTAGACTGAACAAGGAAACCAGCGTCAATGGTATCTGAAGTACTTATTTGAGAAATATCCATAAGAAATCGCCGACACTAATAAGACACCAATTAGCACCGAATGTCATGATTGTTTTACGTGGGGTACCTGTGTGAACTTACCCCCACATTCCCTTCCAGAAGGAAGTGATTGGGATACGCCCAATCAGCGCGCAAGTTGCATAACCGGCAGTACAGCAATTGCTACCAGATCAGTTCACTGGTCGGAGCGAGGTTGCCTATCCACCCTCTACTAGCTATCGCAGGCATAGTACCGGAGCGATTGACTTACGTCACGTGCTCACACGCCGGTACCGAAGTACCTCGTCCAGCAATAGGACTATTCCCCAGCTATGCGCTCTTGCAAAGTGGGACCACTGCCCGATCGAATCCAACCTCAATTGTGGCGGGACTCGGTTTAATAATGGTTTTGCCACCCCGATCTACCAATTTTAGGCTTGGTGGGCCCTCGACAGACCTTCGTTTAAGTCTACACGTTCTAGACTCCCGGTGTGTACCCGTTTTTGGTGAAGTTGTCTTAATTGTGAGAGGCTATGCATTCGCTTCAACTCTCCTTAAGTGTAATGGCTTTCAGAGCTTCTCCCAATCACTGTACCCGGCTGCAATCCGGATCATAGGGTGGTCGGGATAGCTCCTAAGCACATTTACCTGGCGGCTTGCAGTTTCCCATGTGCCTACGCTATATACGGCGGGATTCCTCACTTCGATTCTCCGCACTTGAGATTCAGTCAAACAGTGGGTTTCTTTGGTGACCATAAATGACCTCGGTCAAGCAGCGGGTTCCGTTGGTGACCATAATTGACCTCGGTCAATCAGCGGGTTCCGTTGGTAACCATAAATGTCCTCGGTCAAGCAGCGGGTTCCTTGGTGACCATAAATGACCTTATCCCAGGCGAGATTCGAATCCGCCCACACCGGTCTCATATACCAGGGCTCCCCCTGATCGGTATGAGTTACTGTCAAAAATTCTCACGAATTTCTCTACCACACACTTAATCTGACAGCTTCAACTGTTGCCCTTTATAGGGATAGGGTAGAAGACAGCCAGTTTTATGGGTGAACGTCGTGTGGTCTCCCGAACACCCAACCCAATTAGCACCGTCCCAAAACACACCTCTTTTTGTCCTGTCACAACTTTTGAAAAATTTGAAGGATATCCAAACGCAATCGACGGGCTAATATAGCGCTAACTATTGCCGTCAAAAAATATACTTCTTTTTAATCTGTCTCAACTTTTGAAAAAATTTAAGGATATCCAAAATGCGCGCGCTTGTCTAGCGACTCTGTGCTGAAGCTTAGCGTAGTCCATATCAAATGAGATTAAAATATTTGTGTTGAAAAGATGAGATCGGAAAGAATCGCCGTTGAAGGTTTTTACAGGAGAAGACCTTACAGGTCGAGAAGGTGAATGAATGGTTTTGGGAATGTTTGAGTCTTTTCGGAGTTTTCAGCGCAAGTCTATATTCAAAAGTGTCACAAAAAATCATCGAGTTTCAAAAGTTGTAAACATCACTTGTACTGTACTATCATTACAGTAGCGTTTTAATTTATTTGGCTTTTTAAAGCCTTGGTAGTGTAGCTCTAGCTCTCACTAGCGTGATCTTCTCTTACCCAAGCGGCCCGGGTTCGAATTCCAGTACCGGCAGGTCTGGTTAAGGTTTTCTGCAGTTTACCGATCGGTCTACAGCCGTACGTTGGGCCTACGTAATAGTAATAATCTCCCCACCCTCCCGCACAAGCTTCATAGCTTCTGGGTCCTGGTTCGTCAGGAAATGGGTAGTAGCAATTATTATTATTATTTTAAGTCGGCCAGGTCTGGGTTGACGTCCGTCCCTGGCTAGCTTCCGGCCCTGCGGGCGCCCGACTTAGGTCTCCCTTTCTTCATTAGTCCAGGACAGGACTGGTCTTCGGCTTTTTGGGGGAAAGTGTGGGTGAGAGAAACAGAAAGAAAGGAAGATGGAAGAATGGGGAGGGAGAAGAAGGAAAAGGGGGAAACAGAGAGAGTAATAGAGTGGGGGCAACTGAGAAAGTGGAGAAAGATAGAGGTAAAGAGGAGAGGAGAACTCTAATTTTTCAAAAGTTGAGACAGGTCAAAGAGAAGTACATTTTTGAATTATGGTAATTGGCGCTGTACAAGCGCCGTCGATTGCATATGAATATACTTCAAATTTTTAAAAGTTGAGACAGGACAAAAAGATGTGCATTTGGGTCGCCGCTAATTGGCGCTATATTCCTCAAATAAGTACTTCGGATATCATTATATTGATTGACGTTGGTCTCCTTGTTCAATCTAGATGAAAGTGTATATACAGCCTGTTCGTTCTCAAACTCGAACATATCTATATATTTAAAACACAAGGCTTATTTTTGCTCCAGTTCGTTTGAGAGTTCCACCGGACCGATCTGAGCGATTCTTTTTTTATATTAAAGCTTTCGCTGTGTAGATTAGTTAACACTACTTAATTTTTATATTTTTTAAATGTTTATATTTTTAATTTGGAAAACTCTAAAATGTTTAATTTGAGACGGACGAATCGGACATTCACTTGGGACGCCCTCTCACTTTCTCCGGTGGTGAGTTTCGTAAGTACTCCCGCTCTCCCGCTTATAAATATAAAAGTGTGATGCAGTCGCCCACTTCCATCATTAATAAGCGGTTAATGTATAAAAAATTGTTAGGTTGCATAGACAAAACCTGCATAGTTGAAAATTATGGACAACAGACGAACTAAAATAATAGCTGATGGCAAGTGCTTATGCAGAGTAGTTTCATATTGTTTGTATAAAACGCAGGGAATTTCTCAACACCATGTTTATGTCATGTTTTTGAAATATGTACTAATAGATGTTTTCATGAATGTTTTAAACAAGATCGATTTTTGATTTTATTCTTATCATTTCTTAAGGTAGAATTTCCGTATGTATGTATGTAGAATAAACCAGCGGGGTGGGGTAAGCCAGAGAGGAATATATGTCGTAAGAGAGGAAGGTAAGCTGGGAGAGACGAGTGCTAGGCTTAGAATTTTCAACTGGTTATGTTTGGTTGCGTTTATTTAAATAATCACCAACGAAAATACGAAGGATTGTAATCACACATCGAATGTTGTATATAGGGAAATCCTTCAATGCTTTTGACCGTCATGTTTTGACGAGGTTTCCCTAGTATGTATTTAACATTGTATTGAACGTTTTTGGTGATGTCTGCTCGCCAAATTCAACTGCAAGAAAGATAATGTTAGCAATAGAAAGAGAAAATTATTGTGCATCAAATAATAATATTTAGAGTGCGATTTTTATTTTAAAATACTAATATAAAAGTTGAGAGTTGTTAAGTAAGTATGACAAGTCATGCTTTTCAAATTACTTCATTTTAGCATATGACTGAATTGAATGACGACGTAAAATGGTAAAATGCACAATGTTAATTGCTTCTGATCGACTTTGAGAGTGGACACCCAGTACTACTATATGTATTGAGTAAAAACTGTAACTTATTTTGGAAACTTGGTAGAAAGCTTTTACAGTGTCTTCCATAAAGTTGGATCCACATAGAAATTTTTTTTAGTATTCTGCTTGGAAAAACTTTGTGGGGCAATCGCTTCTGCTTCCAAAACTACTTGAAATACATCATGTCAAAGTTGACAGGTAACATTAGGTATCTATCAAATTCGCCATTGTTTTTTAAAATCGGCGAAAAATAACCTTATTTGTCAAAATTTGGAAAAATCTTATTAAGAAAAAATGTTTCTAATGACATTTTACGTTCAGATACCGAGTTTGAACGAGATAATCCGACATAAGGAAAATTTTGTTTTTTAACATTTTTTGATACACCCCGGTAACTGATTATTTTGAAATCGGCACATGAATCCTGCTTGATTTAAATTTCTGACTGCCTGGATGGTTTCGGGTTTTCTTATTTTTGGTCTTCCACTTCTGTTATTACGATTTACATTTCTTGTTTCTTGAACTACCGACTGAACTGAACTACCGTGTATCTCAATGTCGTCCTAAATTGGTCATACTTCATGTTAAAATTTGGAAATCTATTTCGAAAGTCTTTAAAATCACCCGCAACAGCGTAGAATATGTTCATTCACCATCTACATTCACTTCATTTCAAGATAAAGACTTACGTGTTCTTGATCAAATGGCATCCTACAACAAAATCGTCAATTTTACGAGTTACAATAAATAAACCATTGTAAAGCGGATGTAACAAAGTAACAAAAGTCAGACAGTGTCTTTAACCTTGCCTTGCAAAACAACGGGTCTCTGTGTTTGTCGCCGTTTCTGAATCTCTTTGCTTCTTTACTCGTTTCAGGCATGTAGTCAGGGGGGGGGTTATGGGGCTGAAGCCCTCCCCCGAAACACGCGACTTGTACTGTCTTAGGCACCTTACAATCTATTTATAATTAATTTTATGTCATAAAACCGACGGAATAATTTATATTTTGACATTTTGAAACACAGAAACAATTTAAAAAAATAATCACGGAAAATATATCACTAAAATATCCTTATATATGCCCACAAAAATCTAAATATTTCGCTTTTACTTAATGTAGCCGTAACATATGCCAACTGTACTAATACAAAATGACAAAATTTACATTTAGGTTATATCAGATGTCACGTATAACCTGAAAGTTAATTTTATTATTTTTTTACAGCATCTTTAATAATATAATATTTCCAATCACTAAAAAAATATGGATTGCCATGACTTTTTTGCAGACTTCACTCGTATAGTTTTACAAGACATTACAAATTGTAAGGTTAGGACTTACGAATCATATTCCATTCTATTCTATTCTATTCTATTCTATATAACAGTAAAACAGCGTTGCCATTTTCTTAGAATTTTTATGTGTGACAACAAATATTCTTGACAACAAATATTGTGACAACAAATATAGTTACCAATTCTGTAATAGATTTTATTTTCTTCCAATTTTGATTATGGAATAACATAAATAAAATTGAAACCAATAATAAATATCAGCTCAAATTTTTTTCAGTCTTATAAATAATAATGATAAGACTGTTTTGAAGATTTGGTTTCACAGGTTATACAAGCATACCATAAGGCAAGTTTTGGCGTTAACCACGTTACGAAATGTGATTACGGATGCTATTAAAAACTTTT
The DNA here is from genome assembly GCA_929113105.1 of Agrypnus murinus. Lineage (NCBI taxonomy): Eukaryota > Metazoa > Arthropoda > Insecta > Coleoptera > Elateridae > Agrypnus > Agrypnus murinus. Next base: position 39,129,632 of record OV816023.1, on the reverse strand, counting down.
GCTTGCATAACAATAAACATGATATAAAGCATAACCTAAAATATATAACTGACAGCTGCTGAATTTTGTTACTAAACTAAAAAGAGAGAAAAAAACTATCTTTGTTTCAGACAGCTTAGTGTTGGACTAGAAAGAGATAGATTTCGACATCCGTGCCCTAACTCTAAAATAACACAGTTAAAGTTTTCATTCAGGAACCCTAATTAGAACCGAAACCGTAACCTACGCCTAGAGGTGGCGGCGTTGCCAGTTCTCGTTCCCGAAAAATCAAATTTGCGTCCAAACGCGATTAATCACTACCAGCTAATAAATTATGTTACTTGGTAAACGCTAAAACTCGGCTCTAATAAAAATCATTGTCAGTGTGACACTTTTATAAAAGTAAAACATGGCCAACCCTCATTTTTTACAAAGCGAATGGAAAATATTTTATGTGATACCAACTCATCAAATAAATCAAACAAAATGATAAAATCTTATTTTAGGTTATGTTTTTAAAGGAAAACTATAAAAACCAAAATAAGCTTAATGATAAAGCCAAAAAGTCTATAATTTACAAAATGAACCGCCAGTCTGGCGTGGAACGTTCGGGCACAGAGACGATCTGACACGTGGTCGTTCCGGCGCATGGACCGTGTGCATTATCCAACATTAGAATGTATAATCACAATTATTCGCATGGAAAGAAAAACGGCGCAGTTTTCAACTACATTTTCGCTTCTATACAGGGTGACTGGTAAGTCGACGTATTCCTTTTAGGAGGTGTTAGTAGAGCTCATTTTCTATCATCATGTTAATCTATCTCATGTTAATCGATTTAACCATGTTACTTATACAAAACCCAATAGAGTTTGAAATATTTCAATTTTTTATTTTTTTAAGCCATTCTATGTTACTTGTAACATTTAAAATTAATTAACCAAAAAAAAGGTATTAAGTTTTAGATATAAATACCTATGAATTCATAGACGGTTGGAAATTTTTCTTTATAACCCTTGGTTTAAATTATTTTTTATTTTACTAAATTATTTAACTTAATTTTTGATGCATAACTTTACTGATGTAAACCAACAAAATTAAAATATGAAAAACATCCTTTCATTATTTTTTTCATTTTAAATATTAGTAGTACAGTTCAGCAAACGACCACTTTCATGTGGATTGCGCAGACGGGGAAGAAGGACGAAATTCAGAGTAAATGAAATACAGTATCGCTTGCACTCCTATCAAACATTTTTACATCTGACTGTACCCGAAGTGCATCGCAAGACTTTCAACTAAGAAATGTGCTACCAGACTGATAAGATAATTGTGCAAGGTAAGGTGCCTAAGGTCACGCGAAAGTTTTCGTTTGATGGACTGTGGTAAGGAAATGGTTTCTAAAAAAAAAACAGAAAAATTGAAATATCTCAAAAACCATTGAAGATTACATAAAGGACATTCAGGCTAAATCAATTGTAAATGAGCTCTACTAACCAGCTCCTACAAGGAAAACACCGACTTGCCAGTCACCTTGGATATAAAGTAGATGTAATTAATTCACATGATATATAAATATACCTAATGTATGTATAATTGCTTTACAGCCCCCTCTATCTTTATCACACCGCCAAAACTTTTGTTTCGCACGCACTGTCTATCGAAACATACAAAAAACCGTTTTCGAGAAGCTTTTGGCAAACAATCTTGGCTTCCGTACTGGTAATTCTAATATAACTCCTCAAACTGCGAAGTGGACCAGTTCATTTAGCCTTGGTAGTGTAGGAACTTGCTGGTACGTCTTTCACCCAAGCGGTCCGGTTCGACGCCTGGTACCGGCAGATCTAGTTAGTTTTCTGCAGGCAGTTTCTCTTAGCTGTAACACAAATGTGGGATTTCCGCTTATACCATCTGTTAAGTTGGCTGCAGCCGCACGTTGGGCCTGCGTAATAGTAATAATAGCCCAGACAATTTTTATAATAAAAAAATTATCAAATTTCTTAATTCTAATTAAGAGGGATGTAACCCATTAAATTAAAAACAAGATTATACTCTTGCATCTGAAATTGGCTAATAAGCTTGCAAGTCAACGACAGCGATAGCTGTCAAATTCGAATTTTAAACGTTAATTACTTCTTAACAACGTAGAGTACAGTTACACCAATTAACAACTTTCTTGAATAAATTTATATTATGAATAATTAAATACATAAACAAAACCCAAAAATAACTTCGACAATGAAATGTCATAACGAAATAACTTTGAATCAAGATATTCATCCCTTTAAAAAACTTGAAGTAGAAAAATCTTAAACAGTTTCTTGTTCTTTGCACAATAATCCACAAGACTATAATAAAACATTGGTTAAAATGCATAAAATAAAACATAAATTTAATTAACGATCAGCTCGTTTACACAAAGCAGAAAAATTTTAAATTAATCAACTTTTAAAATCAAGTAAGTTAAAAAATTCTAGCATTATAAATCTGTGGATTTATAAACGCAGTCCGTAACTGAGTTAATTCACTGGTAGAAGAAGATTCCTTCCTGCGATTAATCTATTCATGTGCTAAATGGAAAATATCTATAAACAGCTGATAAAATAAAATATCCCATATTTTGTTAATTAACTGTTAATTGTATGTTTGATTATTTAAGTCTAATATGTATAATTTAAGAATGCTACATATATATTGAAATATTAATTCAAAGAATTAGGTTATCTTTGCATAGTAAATCGTAAACTTTCTTATTTTAGTAAAATCTGCTAATTTTAAGAGTAACATTGCATGTAAATGATTCAAATAAATATATTAACTTTTTTGGCATGTTTTACTACTAGTGTTTTCTCATTTTTATTATGTATTTTGAACTTAATCAATTTTATGTTTTTATGTTCAATCGTAATTTTATTCAATTCCCAAATTGCTATCAAATCTTATAATAAAAAGTTAATATAGCTTTGGTAGTGTATTTTTTTTACATAAACCAAACCCGGATCTTCACGAATGCAGAGTTCTAAACGCATCACAGGGTATCTATAACGCATTACACACGTCTTGAACAATATATGATCTTGGGATTAACTTTTGACTCACTACCTAACAATTCTAAACCTCATAGAGGTCATTTAAAGGGTTTTCAAGTTTTGCCCAACCTTAGTTCTTGATCTAAACACGGTGACACATTCATAAATGTAAAGTTCAATATCTCGGATTCTGTTTGAAAGTCATAGAAGTAATTCTGATCTTGGGCAAAACTTTAGATCCACTAACTTGCATTTCTAAGCCTTGTAGATGTCATTCAAAGGGTTTTCAAGTTTTGCCCAACCTTATATCTTGATCGAAACCCGGTGACTCATTAATAAACGTAAAAACAACTATTGGTCAAAACTGGGCATAACTTGGGCAAAATTATGCAATAGTTTTTCTCGAAATTCTTATATGGGGGTGCCAAGTTCACGCAGGTCGCTAGTGCTAATGAGAATGAGGGGCGTTGTCCGGGTTATTGATTTAGTTAGATAGGCAACAGAAAGTTCGTTCGTCTATTGATTTTCGTTGCTTTTCGAGAAAATTTCGAAGAATCGAAGAAGTTCGAGAAAAAAGCTATTGCATAATTTTGCCCAAGTTATGTCCAGTTTTCACCAATAGTTGTTTTATTTTGCCCAGCCCCCCTTAACTCGTGAGTCAAAAGCCGAATGACTATGGTGTAGCACCCACATAAGCGATTGCAATAAAATATAGTAGGCCAGAATTTTGCCCAAGTTATGCCCAATTTGCTTAACCTTATTTTTTTTACATAAACCAAACCCGGATCTTCACGAATGCAGAGTTCTAAACGCATCACAGGGTATCTATAACGCATTACACACGTCTTGAACAATATATGATCTTGGGATTAACTTTTGACTCACTACCTAACAATTCTAAACCTCATAGAGGTCATTTAAAAGGTTTTCAAGTTTTGCCCAACCTTAGTTCTTGATCTAAACCCGGTGACACATTCATAAATGTAAAGTTCAATATCTCGGATTCTGTTTGAAAGTCATAGAAGTAATTCTGATCTTGGGCAAAACTTTAGATCCACTAACTTGCATTTCTAAGCCTTGTAGATGTCATTCAAAGGGTTTTCAAGTTTTGCCCAACCTTGATCGAAACCCGGTGACTCATTAATAAACGTAAAAACAACTATTGGTCAAAACTGGGCATAACTTGGGCAAAATTATGCAGTAGTTTTTATCGACAAATACGATTTTTATTTTAAGTTACATTTAAACACAAATATAGCCAACATTTTGAAAAATTTTGAAAAACCTCGTCAACACATGACGGTCAAAAGTAATTGAAGGAGTTCCCTATATACAACATTCGATGTGTGATTACAATCCTTTGAATTTTCGTGAGTGATTATTTAAATAAACCCAACCAAACATAACCAGTTGAAAATTCTAAGCCTAGCAATCCTCTCTCCCAGCTTACCCTCCTCTCTTCCGACATATATTCCTCTCTGGCTTACCCCTCCCCTCTGGTTTATTGTACATACATACGGAAATTCTACCTTACGAAATGATAAGAATAAAATCAAAAATCGATCTTGTTTAAAACATCAATAAAATATCAATATATTTATACTTACTATAACTATTTATATACTTACTATAACCAGTGGCGGATCCAGAGGACTATTTTGGGGGAAAGGGAATTTTTGGAAAAAGAAATGTTTTAAGGTAGTTGTGGCTGTAGAGAAAAATGATGAAAATGTAAAAGAAATTAGCAAAGTTGATAGATTTTAATGCACAAAATTATTTCCTGAAAAATCTTTAATGTTTAGGAAGTTTGTTTATGCATAAATTGCATTTAAAAATAACACGCGATCTTATAGAAAATGGTAAGTTGTTGATACATTCATTATAATAACTTCATAAAAAATGAAGAAAAGAATTTGACACCAAAACATTTCACGTAAAAATGATCTAAGATTGTGCCGTTAAAGTTTCAAATTTGTTAGAAAGATAGTTTTGCCAAAAGAACCCGTTAAGGTGAAGTTGTCTTGAACGTGACAGGTTATGTCTCTTCGCTTCAACGTTCTTTAAGTGTAGGTCTCTAGACGATTTCTGGGAATCCGACGCTGGAACTGATAGCATATGCCAGACCCCCGTACTGTCACCTCCGAGACGCTACCTGGTGGCATGCAGTTAGCGAGCGAACTCCCTATCCGAGATAAACCTCACTTGAATCTCCTCCATTCGTCTGGGCCAGTCAGCGGGATACTTAGCACCATACGTCAGGTACGATTCAATCCACCCACACCGGACCCCCTTGTTAGCAGAGTTCCCTCCGCAACGTTTTAGGGTCATCGTCGAGAAATACTCCGGTGAAACGTAAACGAAACACCTCGGCATAACTCTACCACACATTTAATTCTGAACGCGTCAGACGTTGCCCAGACAAGCCTGGGATGGGGTAGACAACGACCAGTTCTAAGGGTGAACGCCGTGTGGTCTGCCCTCAAGCTAGTCTCGAATCCTAGTGCTTCCCGACACCTCTAACGACTGCCCTCCCTCTGCCTTCGGGCTAGTCTCGGATACTAGTAATGAAGTCCGACATCTCGAACGACTGCTTGACCGTTCACCCAGTACACGATATAGCGGACAATGTAACAACGTCGCGTTACGACAAACTAGCGGGAAACTTAAATGCTTTATATATAGCTACATGCAGTACCACTGGCCGCTCGTAATTTACATCTCGAAAACAAAATCAGTTGTGTTAAATAAGAAGATACATCATTCGGATTTTTTTACTGCTACGTTTTAAATGAATCTGAATAAATAGTGTTTCATCCATCGTTTTATATTCATATACTTTATAGTAATATTTGCAAAGATAACCTCAAAACTTGAGTTAAAGTCATTTAATGCATTAATTTGTTTTTATCAGAACAACAAACGAAATACTGGTACCAACTTAAGGCAACGTTGTCACTTTTTCACTACTGTAGAAGTGTATAATTTATTTATATTCTAGAGAGGTGTATTTATTTTTTAGTGTTTACATAGTAATATTATTTTATTTTTATTAATAAAAAAGTAAACTCGAATGAAATTTCTGGTTAGTAGAATTGCTTCTTCGTCATTTTTTCACTTTCTTGAGTTTGGACTAGACAGTCAAAAGTTAATCTCTGGCTTTAAAAAGACTAATAATTAATTAAAAGCATTTATAAATAATAACTAAACTGCTTTTACATGCATTCTAATAAAACTAGTAATGTTTGAGCCATTATTTGAACCAAAACTATGTAATTATTTCTCTTTGTCAAAATAGCACAGAGAGCTCCATAATTTTTGGCTCAGACTATCCCACAACAACTTCCTTAATAGTTAATAATGAAACAAACATTATCCAGTAAATAAAACTGTGACATTTACTTGTCTGCTATATAAGAATCAAGTAAAATGAGCTATATCAACACATTTACATACCTCACATGTAAATTTGGTGATGAAACATTCGCTATATATTTCATATATAAAATGGGAAGAGCATGCTAATGTAAGTCTGGTGTCTTCAAATTTACGTATATGCGACATTAATAATGTGATTTGTATTTTACATCACACTTTTTACTAGTCAATTATATAACTATTTAACCACTAATTTGCTTGCGAGCTGCGGCGTTGAAAACATCTGTAACTCGCGTAACACCTGACTGTGCAGACGTGTTAAATCGTGGTCGCCCATTTAGTTGGGTAATATATGGACAATAACCATTTTTATTTCTGTGACGGTAACATTTCGGAAGTGGGATAAACAAAGAAACAGCCGTGACAAATTGAATTTCCAGTGAATTGATATTTTGTTAGTACCGAGGAGTTTACGACGTCAAGTGAACGTATTTAAAATGGCGATAAGTGATGAAACGAAAAAAAATAACAACGTGTGAATGATAGTGTGTATCTATTTTTTTATACAAACATATCGAAAAGTTAGCATCGGGAATGTTATGTCTATTACAATTGTAACAGATCTATTACATTAGGAAAGCATCTATATTATACTCTATTACAATGAAATTTAAATATATTACCTACACGTTTAATAATTCAAATTTTCTCTCGTTTCCTACTTATTAATTGTTTATTAAAACGTGTCAGAGCAAAATATATTAGGCGGCTGTAAATTAATATCATAAAAAGGGAGATTCGGCAAATTTCAGCAATGCACGCGTCATATCCATAGGCGCCCGCAGAAATTTGTCCAGGGGGGGGCAAGCCTAGAATGAACGGAATGCTAGGGGGGGCAAGTGTAGAATAAACGACTGCTAGGGGGGCAAGCCTAGAAAAAAACGGCATATTATACAAAATTTTCAGTAAAATTCAAATTGTACAAGTTCCGGGGGGGCAAGCGCCATTCCTTCCCCCCGCTTCCGGGCGCCTATGGTCATATCATTTACTAGGAATCGAGAAATTAAATACCAAAACCGAATGGCATTTATTAAAAAACCACGAAGAATCTTGATCTTTTAGCATTTTGATTAATGTTGTTTACACATATAGCTTTTGGTTTTTTCTATTTTATTATATTGCATGCATGTAATAATATAATAATAATTTTTTTTCTATAATAAGTAATTAATTAATAACTATATATTTTCCTTTTTTTAATAAAAAAATAAATAAAAAATTTGTTCTGACTTTTTCTTTTTCCCCTTTTACTATTACAGGAATCTATTACTATTTTAAAGAAATAAGTTATCCTACATAAAATGGAAAATTTGAAAATTGTTGCTTCAACTTAAAGATCCTGTTGTAAAGGGATTGCAGGTAAGTTCTGGCCGTGATCCACTTTTTGGGCTTATTTGAACGTACTTTTGGTGACGGATAAAGCTTTGGAGCGCGTTCAAACAAGCCTCCGAAAAAAAGGTTGATCGCCGTCTAAAAGTTTGCATGGAACCGCAATATATCGATTTTATATATCCGTGGTAATAGTGACTCATAATTAAATAAACGTAAAATATACTGCGCTTTGTATATGTTTGTAATACAGATTGTATTTACATATATCATATGTATTAACAGTGATATAGGATTTACGTAAATAACAGATGCATAATGAGATGCATATTTATAAAATCTTGGGGGGGAATTTCCCGCATTCCCCCCCCCGTGGATCCGCCACTGCTATAACTATCTATTTTTCTCAGTGTAACACTAATAGTTGATCTGTATGTCTTATATTGAAAATCACCCGATTAATTCGTTTGATGACAAAATATGCAGATAACACTCGTTCCACTTAAAAAATGTTCAGTCATACCTCCGCCGTCTCAGAATAAAAATCCTAGCGCTGTTACTGCTGAATGCGCAGACTGATGTAGGAAAATACAAGCGAAATATGTATTTTTGAATCACTATGCAACTCTGTTATGATCTATACTTTCCAGATTTCATTAGAAAAGCCTATTTTTCAAAATTAATTTTTTCTCTAGCATACCCTACACTACAGATTAGAGTGGGGAAGATACATTTTCCCACGAAACAGCTACGTAAAACTGGACGGCCAGACTGCTGCCTCCAATTTTATGGATAAAAAAATATTTAAGTGTCTTTAAAAATTCAAACTCAAAACTACAAATGTTGTTTGTCTCTCGAAAATTGTCATCATTAGTATTGTAGTGAATTAGCAAACGCCGTATACATCGAGTAATCCAGAGACCCGCGTTCGACAAGCGTCAAGAAAGATCTAGACTACACTAAAAATCTTTCTTTAGGGATATATAAACACGGCGATGAGAAGGAAGAGGGAATAGTCGAAAATTATAAGCGGCGTAATATAAATAAATAGGCTTCAGTGGAAATACATAATTGACTCAAAAGGGTAAGTATACTGTAACAAATGGGGAAAACCCCTTATTTCCCGCCGTCGAACATTCGAGACTGCATGACTCATCGACACGACTCATCGACGTGACTCATCAACACCTGCATGTATGACTCATCAGCACCTGCATGTATGATTATCAACACCTGCATGTATAACTCATCAACACCTGCATGTATGATTCATCGTATGTTCCAGAACTTTATATGAAAGATATAAATTGAGATCGCGAGTAGAAGGAGTTCAGTTAATGTTTAACCGGCGTAGTGGAATGTACTCTGAATAATTAGTTAATAGTCGAATATTAGTGAATAAATAAATGTTAATAATTGTTGTAATACATAAATAGTTTTTATATAAATAGTCCTCAAATAAATTTGTAAATGAAATATAATATAAATACAAAGATTAGTTAAAGTTTCACAAGTTTTATTAATATCTTAACCTGACAATATTGTTTCGACACTTTGTGTCATTATCAAAGGTAGATAAGATTGATAAACAAACACGTTGCTAAGGATAAATACATACAAGACACAAACTACATATCAATACCATACTTTGGCAAGATATCAGAACAAATTGCAACTATACTAAGAAAAACCACCAGTTACAAAATAACCTATAAAACTAACACCAACACCTTTTCATTTTTATTCAATGCTAAAGACAAAATACAAGATATCATGAAATCCGGCATTTACCGTTTGAATTGTTCTTTTTGTAACTCGGTTTATATTGGGCAAACACTTAGAAATTTCGACATAAGATACAAAGAACACGTACGCTCTTATAGACTTAAACATCCAGAAAAATCGAATTATGCCAAACACATTTTGGAACAGAACCACCCAATGACACCTCAAAACAACATTAAATTCTTACATTTTTGCAACAACAAACACAAATTAGACATTTTAGAAGCTTTTGAAATATACAGACATAAACTCACAGTACCTTTAATGAATGAACAAACTGAGCTTAGTAATTCTCCTTTATTAGAAGTGTTAGATATTTAGTTTTTGTTATGTATTGTATCTAGTTACCTATTTTCTGTATGTATTTATCCTTAGCAACGTGTTTGTTTATCAATCTTATCTACCTTTGATAATGACACAAAGTGTCGAAACAATATTGTCAGGTTAAGATATTAATAAAACTTGTGAAACTTTAACTAATCTTTGTATTTATATTATATTTCATGATTATGGAGTTCCACAAAGTAAGGCTGGAGACAGTAAACGCTAAAAATTTGTAAATACCTAGCATTTAAATAGTTCATTAAATAGTTTATAATTATAGTGTTTTTAATTAGTGTATATAAATTAATATTTTTCTTATGAATAGACTATTTAAACAGCATTTTTGTTATTATTTTAAAAAGAACGTTACAGTGGTGACAGGTGTCGGGTTTAAAATAAATACAATTACGTAATAAATAAAGTGCTGTGAGAATAAATTTTTAGTGTTAAAAATAATTACAACGAATAATCAAAATGGCGATGAAATTGTTAAAAGATCTCAAAGTAATAGACTTAAAACACGAACTTGAAGAACGAGATTTAGACACAACGGGCCTTAAAAGCGTGTTAATAAATCGGCTAAGAGAATGGCTTTTGGAACAGCTAGAAGACCCTGAAAGTTTCCTCTTTGAAATACACGGACCCGCAATTGATAATAATTTGTTCTTAATTAAAATGGAAGAAAATTCTAGAGCGTTAAAGGAAGAATTACTGCAAAAGTCCGAAGAGAACTCTAGAAAGTCTGAAGAAAATTCTAGAATGCTAAAGGAAGAGTTACTGGAAAGTTCTAGAAAATCAGAAGAGAATTCTAGAATGTTAAAAGAAGATTTACTGGAAAACTCTAAATTGCTCAAGGAAGAATTACTAGAAAAGTCTGAAGAAAGTTCTAGAAGGCTGAAAGGAGAATTGCTGGAAAATGTCAAAGCGTTAGAAGATAAAGTTTTCGACGAATTGTTGGAAAATTCCAGCGCGTTAGGACGATTAGAAATTAAATTGGAGAAACAGGATAGGGTAATAAAGATGGTAGAAGAGAAAATAGCCCAAATGCAATTACCACCAACAACTGAGAAAGATAGCGTAACTAAAATGCTGGAAAATAGAATGAGTCAACTACGGTTTCCCTCAACTTCTGAGTGGCCGTTTAATGAAGTAAATAAACAATTTAAAGAAGAAAAGGGTCCTGCCGTAGGGATAAAAGTAAAACCACCCACGTTCGATGGAAAGATACCTTGGTCCACCTACTACAAACAATTTGAGGCGGCCGCTGGAGCCAACGGATGGACAGGCAAGGAAAAGGCCGTTTCTTTAACTGTGGCTTTGCCTGGAGACTCGTTGAACGTCCTGCAAACAATCCCAGCAGGACAGGAAAATGATTACCAGTTGTTAGTGTCTAGATTGGAGATGAGATATGGAGACGCGCATCTTCAACAACTGTATCACGCGCAAGTGAAGAATGGTGTCCAGAAGAATAGAGAAAGCCTTCAGGAGTTTGAAGCCGATGTTGCGCGGCTTGTTCGATTGGTGTACCCTACGGCACCCGATTCATTTCTGGGACAACTCGCTGTGCAGACCTTCATTGATAAGAGACGGGGACACAGCAGTCATTAAGGCTGGCACGACCAAGAACAACTAATAATGCGCTTGTTCACGCTTTCGAATTTGTAGCCGCAAAACAAGCGTCCCGAGGCCACGGGCGAGTTCGAAGCGTTGCGGAAGAAGAGGAAGGTTCCAAAGATCGCCTAGAAGAGTTATTAATGAGAGATCTTCAGAAGGAAGAGAACCGTAAAAAGAATCCTCAAGAAGTTCGAGGACCCCGTTGCTGGAACTGCGGCGAACAAGGGCACATACGACACCGTTGCCCTAAACCCAAACAAGTTCAACCGTCGGAAAACTAAAGGGGGTCGACGAGAGGGGGCGAACGTTGACCTTGAATGGAGATGCCCCGGAGATCACCATCCATGCCGTAACATCAAACAATAGTACCAGCAGTTTGTTCGTAGATGGGAAAATTGCTAATCGAACTGTTCCATTACTCCAATGAGTAATGGAACAGTTCGATTAGCAATTTTCCCATCTACGAACAAACTGCTGGTACTATACGGGGGCGACAAAGTCCATCATACGCCCTAACGTTCTACGAACAAGTATGAAGCTGTTACAGACATCTATTTAACTCCGTACAGCGACGGGCGAAGTAATACCAACACGCGGAGTGGTGAAGATGAAGATTGGCATTGGAAGTGAAGAACGTGATCATGAGGTTCTGGTAGCGGACATCACTGACGACTTCATCTTGGGAATGGACCTCCTGAGAAAATTTGGACTTGATTGACATTGATGACAATTATATTGGACTTGAAGGAGGGTGTTTTGAAGGTTGGTAACGAAGAACTTCCTTTGCACCCACGAGAAGACCCTGTCGTAAGGGTGTTGCTGACAGAAGATGTGATATTACCAGGTCGGAGCGAGATAATTGTCGAGGTAGGTTTGGATGGAGATCTTCGGGTAGGATGTGTGCGAATGATGGAGCCTGTCTGTGATAAGAAGATCCATAGTGGCATACTGGCGCTGATCAAGGTTGGAATGACAGTACCGGTGAGCCAGGTGTATGGCTGATGTTCCAAAACCAGTGCCCAAAGACCATGGTGGTAAACTAGTGGGTATGGTTACTAGTTCATGCGAAGACCTTAACAAAACGGAAGTGAAAGAGGTACAGGGTTTGGTTCACCGATATCAAGATATCTTCGCTCTTGACGATACCCAGAAGGGACAAACCAATATTGTGCGACATAAAATCAATACAGGGAACTCTAGACCAGTCCGACAGCAACCGAGACGTCTACCTCTAGGTAGGCAAGGCAAGCAGAAGCCGAGAAAATTATTACCGCTATGGAGGAACAAGGGGTCATCGAGCCATCCAGCAGTCCATGGGCATCACCGGTGGTCCTGGTCAGTAAGAAGGATGGGTCAACGAGATTTTGTGTGAACTATCGGCAGCTCAATAACGTGACCAAGAGAGATAGCTATCCCTTACCACGCATCGACGACACGTTAGACACCCTGTCTGGTTCACGATAATAATATAATAATAATAATAATTACTACAACCCATAGCCTAAACCAAGGCCCCAGAAGCTATAAGCTTGTGCGGGAGGGAGGGGGCGATTATTATTATTATGTAGGCCCAATGTGCGGCTGCAGCCGACTTATAGATGGAACAGCGCAAATCCCACATTTGTGTTACAGCTAAGGAAAAACTGCAGAAAACCTTAACCAGATCTGCCAGCGCCGGGAGCCGAACCCGGGCCGCTTGGGTGAAAGTCCGGCACGCCAGACATTACACTACCAAGGCTGTATGTACGATGGTTTTCGACTTTAGACTTAAAGAGTTGTTATTGGCAAGTTGAAATGGAACTTGAAGACCGGGAGAAGACCGCGTTCACTATTGGTTCCGGACTATGGCAGTTTACGGTTATGCCTTTCGGTCTATGTAACGCTCCGGCCACCTTTGAGCGTCTAATGTAGACCATCTTGAGGGGACTGTCGCGGAATACTTGCCTGGTATATCTAGATAATGTGATTGTAGTCAGAAAATCATTCAACGAACATTTGAAAAATCTAGAGGAAGTGTTCCGAAGACTACGTGGAGCCAATCTGAAACTGAGTCCGAAAAAGTGCCACATATTCAGAAAGGAAGTGAAATACCTCGGGCACGACGTATCACAAAATGGAGTGGCAGCCGACCCCGATAAAATTCATGCAGTTCAAGAGTGGCCAACACCGAGAGATAAACACCAAGTTCGTAGTTTTCTTGGATTGTGTACCTACTACAGGCGTTTCGTCCCTGGGTTTGCCAATATAGCGAAGCCCCTGACAAGGTTAACTGAAGACGGGCACGAGTACGTTTAGAGCGGAGAGTGCGAAACAGCTTTCCAACAGTTGAAGCGTGCCTTGACAACAGCACCAATATTGAGCTATACACGGACAGAAGAGAAATTCATACTTGACACAGATGCAAGTAATCTGGCCCTTGGGGGTGTACTTTCTCAGATACAGGATGGACAAGAAAAGGTCATCGGTTATTTTAGTAAGGTATTGTCGAAAGCCGAAAGGAATTATTGTGTGACCAGAAAAATAAAATGCTGCGTTGAAATGGCTCCTACAATTCCGTAATCCGGAAGGCCAAGGTGGATCGAATGATTACAAGGATACGATTTTGACACGGTACATCGTGCGGGCACTAGTCATCGAAATGCCGATGCTCTTTCAAGAAGACCCTGTCCAACGGATTGCCGTCATTGTTCTCATTTGGAAGAGAAGGTTTGCCAAGTATTAAGAACTACCATCGTCAACGACAATTGGTTGCCGGAAAAATTGCAACGACAGCAGGAGGCTGATCCCGAATTAAAAATGGCACTGAAATGGAAGCGCGTGGGAGAAAGGCCTGCCTGGGTGGAAGGTGGAAGACGATCTCCTGAAGCGAGTACTGGAGAGTGAAGATGGCACCACAATTAGGTCTCAGTTCGTGGTTCCAAGGAGCCGAGTGGCTACAGTATTGCGACATCTCCATGACGATGCCTCAGGAGGACACTTCGGTGTGAAGAAGACTTTGGAGAAAGTTAGGGAGCGTTTTTATTGGGTCGATTGTAAAGAAAACGTGAAAGAGTGGTGCCGGAAATGCGAACTATGTGCCACTGGTAACGGACCCTTGGAGAAACGAAGAGCACGTATGAGGCAGTACAATGTGGGTAGCCTTCTGGAAAGAATAGCTGTAGATATTGCCGGACCATTTCCCTAAACCGACAATGGGAATAAATACATCTTAGTGGCAATGGACTATTTTATCAAATGGCCAGAAGCATATGCCCTACCAAACCAGGAAGCCGCGACTGTTGCTGACGTACTAGTCAAATAGTTTTTCAGTCGCTTCGGAGTGCCCATGGAGTTTCATTCGGATCAAGGCCGCAATTTTGAGTCTGTACTCTTTGGAGAGGTCTGTCGATTGTTGGGCATTCGCAAGACTCGGACCACACCGTTACATCCGCAGTCCGATGGAATGGTAGAACGCATGAATCGCACAATGGGCAAATATTTGGCCAAGGTCGTCTCCGATCAACGAGACTGGGATCAATACCTGCATCTGTTCCTGATGGCTTATCGTGCATCGGTCCACGAAACAACCGGTCAGTCACCAACGTCTGTGATGCTCGGACGCGAGTTACGGTTACCGTGTGATCTGGAATTTGGATCTCCACCTGCAGAGCAGGAGATAGCTGGGAATGATTATGTCATCAACTTAAAGAAGAAGTTGGAGGATATTCACGACCGAACCCGAAACAATAGTCGAATCGCTAGTGACCGGATGAAGACTACGTACGATGTGAGAGTCCAAGAAGGAGGGTTTCAACCTGGAGAACTTGTCTGGTTATACAACCCGCAAAGACGTCGTGGCTATTCTCCAAAGTTACAGCGAAATTGGGAGGGCCCATACCAGGTGAAGAAACGAATAAATGATTTGATTTATCACATCCAGAAATTGCCAAGAGGGAAACCAAAGGTGGTACACTCCAATCGTCTGGCGCACTATGAGGGAAATAATAACGCAGTCCCGGATCGGGAAGATGAGACTGAGGTGGCTGTCAATACCGTAAAGCCTGAAGATGATCAGACAACCTTTGGAGAATTTATGGCTGCGTTTTCCTACTAGAAAAACCCGATTCGGAGTCACGACCGAGATGCAACAAGACCTCTTCCGGGTCCCTGGTGATTATTCTATTGCCCACTGTGTCTCAGAAGGTCTCCGCATGTCCAGGGGGATCGCAGTAGTGTTTAGAAATAAATTTGGACGGCTGGATGAACTTCGAGATCAGAATCCCTCTGTGGTATTCTGATGCCTCTTGCAGGGCCGGCGTAAGCTTTTGCGGGGCCGGGTTCAAAAACACGCTTGGCCTAAAAAACCCTCTAAATAAATAATTTATTATAAACACATTATTACATTTTACAGTAGGATCATAGATTATCAGTATAGTTATTTATGAAGTACGCGAAGTCTTTATTCGCGCATGAGCGCATTAATTTAACCACAAATGCGTCGAATATGGCATCGAGCCTTTTTTTAAACGAACTTTAACAATAAAAAGCATAATTAATCAAAATCTGTAATACTGTTTCGAATTCAAAGTAAACATAGAACCAAGTAGGCAATAGCATTCTTTTGTTGCCAATACATGGCGTATGCAAATTTGTCAAATTGTGGAATTATTAGCGATTGTGATTTCTAATACCCAAATGGAAAAAATTGCATTTTTAAATTAAATTCTAGGTATAATAAAGAATTTTTTCACCAAGCATTTTTTGACCAAACTGGTGTCATTTTAACGGAGATTTTATACTGATTCTGATATGAAAATCATTTTTGGCGCGTACGCCCCAAAGACCCCAAATTAGGGGATCAAAAATTAAAAAAATGCTCTATTTCCAGGGCAATGAATAATAATTATAGTCTTAATGAGTCTAATAGTCTTAAGTCTTTATGATTGCCAACTTGTGTAATTGTAAATTACAGGTTAGTTATGTTAGGTTAAGTTAGATTGAGAAAAATTCGAACTTGCTTTTGCATAGCGTTTTGGTTAGGTAGTGGCGTTTTTGTGGAGGTTGGGTTGGTAGCAACCAATTTTGGAGGCTTAGTGCCGTTTGCCCCAAAAAATTCTGATTCTGAATATGTAAATCATTTTTGGAGCGAACTCCCTGAAGGCTCCAAATCTGGGGATAAAGAAAAACCTTAATCTCTATGGAAATGAATAACAATTATATTAAGTTTCTATGATTGCCAAATTGTGTAATTTACAATTACACAATTTAGTTAGGTTTGGTTAGGTTAGGTTTAGATTGGGTTAGGTTAGGTTAGGATAGGTTTAGGTTAGGTTAGGTTGAAAAACATTGAATTTACTTTGAATAGCGTTTTGGTTAAATACGATAGTGTCGTTTTTGTGGAGGTTTGGTTGGTAGTAACCAGTTTTGGAGACTTAGGTGCGTTTGTCCCAAAAATGATTTACATATTCGGAATCAGCATAAGATTTCCGTTAAAATAACACCAATTTGGACAAAAAATGTTTGGTGGGGGAATTTTTTAATTGTTTCAAATTTTATTATTATCAAGTCAAATTATTTTTACAGAGCCTAAAAGGGCCAATGCTTTTTGCATCTTTTTGAAGCACAAGTACGCGAGCACTACGTTTGCGTTTAACTGTTACATTCGCAAATGTCATTTTGAAAGTAGTGAGTTTAAAAAATTATTTCTCTGGCCTTTTTTGTTGCAAAATTTTTAATTACGTCATTAGAATTTAAGTAGGTTCAATGGTACAGTTTGCTTTGCCAGTCGTTAAGTGACGCGGAAACATCGGTATGACTACAGCAGCAACGAATGCGCGTGTATTTGTAAGTTGTAAAGCGGCGTTTTATAAAATGCGGGGCCGTCTAAAGCGCCGGGCCGGGTTCCGGGGAACGCGCTGAACCCGCCTCGCGCCGGCCCTGACTACTTGGTACCAAGCAGTTTTACTACCAGAAACCGAGTTACGCCGACCTGTGGAGGGCATTATGGGATTTGAGGATCGAGTTGCTTACCAAGGGCATTAACAAATTGGCAGTTCCCAAACTCGGCTGTGGGCGGGACCAGTTGGATTGGAGGATCGTTCGAAACATGGTGGAAGTTATTTTTAGAGACACGGACGTGAAGATCTTAGTCTGCAGCTTCGACATGCAGCTCGCGTCAAGGCCAACAAAGAGTATAGACTGTTATTTCTACCGTAATGGAACGTGTAGTCGAGGCGAAGACTGTCGATATCGTCACGACCCTTTCTACAGGAATCAGAGGATGAAACCTGTTCTGGGACAGAACAGACTTGAAGAGGGGAACAGGATAACAAATGGGGAAAACCCCTTATTTCCCGCCGTCGAACATTCGAGACTGTATAACTCATCTACATGACTCATCGACGTGACTCATCAACACCTGCATGTATGACTCATCGTATGTTCCAGAACTTTATATGAAAGATATAAATTTAGGTCGCTAGTAGAAGGAGTTCAGTTAATGTTTAACCGGCGTAGTGAAATGTACTCTGAATAATTAGTTAATAGTCGAATATTAGTGAATAAATAAATGTTAATAATTGTTGTAATACATAAATAGTTTTTAAATAAATAGTCCTCAAATAAATTTGTAAATACCTAGCATTTAAATAGTTCATTAAATAGTTTATAATTATAGTGTTTTTAATTAGTGTATATAAATTAATATTTCTCTTATGAATAGACGATTTAAACAGCATTTTTGTTATTATTTTAAAAAGAACGTTACAATACATACATCCTATACGTAGATGCTTTCAATCACTATTGTTCAACGGTAAGTTAGTTTCTAAAAAAAACGCCACTTTTCGTAGTTTATTGCAGTTTGTTAAAATATGACAGAATCGTCAAACCAGGCTAGATATTCGAAATTAAGTTATTTTGAACTATGTATTTTCAATCAATAACACAGGTCTACAAAAAAAATCTTTTCGAAAGATCTTCTAATTTCAACAACTAATTTTATACAATTTCGGAACCCTGATTATGAATTACCTGTTCATTTTTGTGTATCACGTAAGGCTTTTTTACAAATTACAAAAAAAAAGAAAACAACTTATACATATAATGTACATTTATTGCACAAAATAAAAATGAATGTATATTTCCAAAAATATAACATATGTGATTATGTTTTCTGTCAAACTTAATATCTTTTACGTTTTGTATGAAAACTGTGCTTAGTAGTTTTTTGTTGTGTGTTTTTTCTAGATTATCGCGTTGTAACATCTAGCAATAGTCTCCCATCATTGATATGCTCCATCTACCTTAATAACGTCGTTCCATTTCCAGTATATCCTGGTGAAACCTTTGTTACGTGCTAATTTCGTAGCACCCTGTATAGCTATGCTTTTGTATTAAGTTGTATAGCGTTTAGGGATTTTTGCATTTTCTCTCCTTGTAGTTGCCATTTTGTTGTGGAACTAATTTCCTTTTTTTTGATAAGGGATTGTCACTTTTTAGTTTGATCCGCTCGTGAAGCTAGAAGTTCCTTGAAGAACCTTTTCGTGGACATCGCCGTCTAATTAATCTTTTCCTTTATGTTAAGTTATGGGAATTGCCTTAGTGCAGATTTGATGATTGATTGTGGCGTTAGTTTTCCGATTTAGTTTATTGGAAGCCGTTTATGGGATGTATTTCCACTTGTTCTTTTGAGGTTATGGAAGCACACCTTTTCGTAAGTTTATCGATTAACTTTTCTATCATTCAGTCTCTTATACTTAATTCTTTCGATAGGTTTTTATGTATAATCGTCGTTATATGCAGGCGATATAAATCTCTCTTAAGGTCAACTTCCATCGAAGGTATTTATAGAGTGTTGTGAGGGTCATTCTGTTAATTTGATTTATTTGTTACAGACCTTTTATTTTTTCTCTAAGTTTGGGTTTATCCTTTACTCATTTTATTACTTGCCGTATAACAAGTATACGTTGGATATTTGGGTTGTTACAAGACCATTACGCAGACCTGGTTGCTGTTGTCGGGATCACGTTACGTTCGAGCTTTGGTGACGTTCCTCTTCAGCTCTAAGAACAGACACCGTATCGTGAGTTGGTTATAATATAGCAACTGGTTACAACAACAGTAACGTTTGACAACTCTTTATTGTATATAAAACATTTATGTATATTTGTATATTATGATTTTGTGTTAAATGGTTTTTCACCAGTGTGCGTGTAGCACTCAGTTCTAGATATCTGCTTCATATTTATAATTCTATCACATACCATTTATTGTATGATATTGTTAAGAATATTTGCGAGTGTGTGCGTATGTCTTTGCTCCGTAATAGATGAATAGCTCACTACTGAAGCTGATGATTGCGCAATCTGATTGGTACCTGTAGTCGCGTTAAATTTTACCGTGCCCTTTGCTTATTGCATTTGTGACTTTAAATCAACTTTAGAGTAAGTAATCGCGCTCGCATTAATCTCTTTTTCCCTAACCACTATTCAATTTTTGCCAAGGTTATTTCACATTAAATAATTTGCCCTACTTGATAATTTGAATTAATTAATTAATAATAAAGCACTGTATATAACTTACTTGAAGATTTATTATTTACATGTGTGGTATCTGGAGTTTATATTTTCAGCTATCAAGGAGTCATTATTGGGGAAAATCGACCACGTTGGTAGTAGTCGCAAGTGTGTTGTTCTTTTCAGATTTTGTCGGTCAATACTGTAGCTATCTTAGACGATTCTTGGCGCCCATTACAGAAGACCTTTAGTGAGACCCACGACCTCCCACTAGTTAGCTGGCAGCCGACAGATTTAACTGCGGTTAAAGTTTGTTACTGTTTCCCAATAAGCAGTCCCCATTTTGTTGGTAACACCTTTCACCCTGTTCTTCACTTACTGCACCGAGATTTTCAGGGAACTAATCCAAACGTGGAATAAGAAATGTACTTTTAAACTCATATTGCAGCCCAAGTGCTGAAACTTCTTTAACACGTTGTTGACAACATTCTCGTAGTCGGGGTCCTCATGATTCCCCAAAAACTTTTCAATAACCTCTTTAAACGCAATCCACGCATCTTTTTCAACAGTGAAAAAATGCAATTGAGAAAATGCTGATGTTACAAAGCGATCCTATTTGAGTTCCTACAAAAACTCCTTCTTTTAACTTTACTTCAGATAAAGTCGGAAATTTGGTGCAAATATATTTAAAACAGTCTCCCCCTTTGTCAAGAGCTTTAACTAATTGCTTCATTAAACCTAATTTAATATGTAGAAGCGGTAAAAGGACTTTTGTAGGATCCACCAATTTAATACGTTGTATATGTTTTTTGCACCTGGGACGAGATCTTTTCGAAGAGGCCACTGTTTTACAGTCCAATGTTTGTTTCTTGCTCGGCTATCCCATTTACAGATAAAACAGGGGAACTTTGTAAATCCTGATTGCTGACCAAGAAGCATACAAAGCACCTTTAGATGTCAGCAAAGCATCCAATTATGTTCCACATACTTGATTTTCTTTAAAAGAAGCTCCTAGTTCTCATAGGTCTCTTTAAGGTGTACCGAATGTGCGACAGGAATGGAGCTCAACACATTACCATTATGTAGTAACACATCTTTTAGGCTTCTTTTGCTTGAATCAATAAAAAGATGCCATTCTTTTTTGTCATACGAAGCAGCTCCCAACTTTGTAACTAAAGCAGGAATGTTGTTACAATATACTAAACAACCATCTGAACTGAAATATGGGCTTAATTTCTATAGAGTTTCTATAGAATTATAGATTTCTATAGAAACTGGATGATGTTCTAGGAACCAACAAATTTTTCTCACGAAGTCTGGATGCCAACAATTCTGACTCGTCTTTCGGAAGATGTAAATCTCTTATTAAACCACTCAGTTCATTTTGAGTAAACAGTTCTGGTTTATCACATTCTTCTGGATTAAAGTCTACGTCATTAGAATCATATAAAACAGCCTTGGTAGTGTAATGTCTGGCGTGCCGGACTTTCACCCAAGCGGCCCGGGTTCGACTCCCGGCGCTGGCAGATCTGGTTAAGGTTTTCTGCAGTTTCCCTTAGCTGTAACACAAATGTGGGATTTGCGCTGTTCCATCTATAAGTCGGCTGCAGCCGTACATTGGGCCTTAATAATAATAATAATAATCGCCCCCTCCCTCCCGCACAAGCTTATAGCTTCTGGGGCTTTGGTTAAGGTTATGGGTTGTGGTAATTATTATTATTATTATTATTATATGGGTCCTCCTCGGAATCGGATGAAACTATAGTTTCAATTTCTTTTGGTGGAACAGGTACTGCTACGTCAGGTCCGTGCGGCACCGGTCTGATAGCAGAACTGACGTTGGGATATGTTATATTTCTTTTATTCCCTAGCATTAAAACTTTTTATATTGCAAGAACAAAAATAGCAATCATCACTATGGTCTTTTGGTTCACGCCATACCATTGGTATTCCGAAACTTAATAATTTTTTTCTTCCTTTTGTCCAGTTTCGCAAGGCTTCTGCACAAACCCTGCACACAATGTGTGGTGCCCACGATTTATCTTGGTTACCAAGTTTTATGCTAAAATAAACATAATATGCTGATATATGCTGATATGCAGTTATCTGTTGTCTTTCTTTAGTTATCACAAAACTTCCACAAATGTAACAAAAACAGTTCGGATCATTCACACAATGCCGTCTTTTCATTATTTAAATTAACAAAACACGAACAAACATCTTCGAAAATACAAAAATCGAAAATCGATACGCACAATAGTAAAGCCAAATGCAGTCTAAAGACAAGTATGTATCGACATGTACGATCAGTGGGAATATCATACAATGTTGCCAGTTTAACTTTTTATAATAGCATTTTGCTACAAACATCATTGTCAAATTTGGGCATAAATATTTTCCACATTTATTTAAATTTCTTGAATTAGCTGAATTTTAACAAGCACAAGTTTTGTAAAAAATCTGTACGTGATGGAAAAGAAAGGATGTTATTATCGAGATCAGGAGGTCTAAATCATTCAAAAAAAAGTATTAATTTCTAAACATCAAATTTGTTGTAGACCTGTGTAATCAATCTTGTTGTGTATCACAAAAGAGAAAACTTTCTTTTTAGAATTATTATAATATAAAGATTTTGTATGTGTAAATTATCTGTATAATAGAATTGTTTATGGGATTTTATAAAAATAATTAAGATACTGTCCAACTAGAGAGTCGTATGAAAATAAAATTATATCTACCTTTATTTGATTCATTTGTCTTTTATTTTATAAATAAAGAAGTTTAGAAGTGGAATCGATATCCAAATTTTAAAACGTGAAGGTCTTATTCTTACAAAACAGCGCTATGGTTTTACTGCGAATGGGATTTAATTAAATAATGAAGCCCTATTTCAAGTTTAAAACAATTAAAGTATATACGAGCCCTGTCTCACTCAAGTTCGCACACACTATTTTTGTTATTTAAAATACGCCCCGATTTTCTTTTATTTTAACAATAAATAACAGTTACCTTGAAGACCAAAGGAAATTTTGGGAAAAAGATTGTGGGGTGTACTTTGTTTTAAAATATAAAAGATAAATACACAACGAAATTTAACAATAAAACAACATAACTTATAATATAGGAGTTAGTACTTTACTCTAGCAACAAAAAATAGCTACTTCAAAAAATCAAAAAACCCATGCTGAAAATTGCGGGGCGCCGTTTAACAGAAATAGAAGTGTGCGAAATTCAATGAGAGAGAGCTCGTACTTGGCAATGTTTGCAAAACTAATGAAACATAATTCTTAATTTTACGGTAAGAATAAATATTTTTAAAATTGAAATAGCAAAAACTATTCAATTTACTTAAATTTTAAAATTAGCTCTTTCCTGGTTGGATGACTTTAAATGTCGCGGGTATTATTAAAAAAAATCAAATACCTACTTGGTCATTAGTTTATTTATAAATATTTTGAGAATGGTATAATGTCATGGAAAACGAGAGTAATTAAAACATTCCCGCGGTTTTATTTAAATTTAAATTTTAAATCGGGCAATAAATTTGTAGTGATGGCAATAGTTACTAGAACTTTGAATTTGTAATTCTTGCATTGCAAAGTCGCGTTTTCTATTAAAATTTAAAATTTTTTAAATAAATAATCACAATTCATTCAAAGTTATTCCTAATTCTCAATTAAGGCTATCGTTCTGGATATTATGTTACTTTTGTTATAAAGTCGAAAGATAATCATGTGAAGTGTAGGTAACATCTGCATATGCTTCTTGTAGAAACTCAGTATTTCCAGAACATATCTGACGAGTTAGGTTTTAGTTCTTTAAAACTTATCTATTTAATTAAGTGAACGTTGAATCTTTTAGATCAAATTAATTTGTTTGTGATAACAACTATAATTTTCTCTTGCTGGCGTCATCTCAAACCTTTTGCACGTACTTATGAATTCACCCTCGTACCATCGTTAGGTATTCTGTAAAATTGTTATTTCTGCTTCCCTGCACGTATCATATACGCTGGGTGTGACGATTTCAAAATCAGTTCCTGAATTCAGAATTGCAAATAAATCAGATAGCATCTACACAGTAGTAGGTATTAGGGCACTTGCGCCAGACGTTTTTAATGGCTTTTTTTTGTTTACGGTTGGTACCCCTGGTATGTCTGCCTCTCTCTAATCTAGTGACTTTTGTCTGTCTCTCTCTAGGTGGTTAAGTACGGAACCTGTATTACCGACATTGTGTATTACCGGCATATGGTTCTGCACTCGACTAAATGGTAACGGTGTTGCTAGGGAAAAACAGATGGCGCCACCGACTTTTTACGTAGCTCTCTCGTATCTAGTGACTTTTTATATGGATCACTCTCTAGAAGTTAGAAAGTTCGTTCGTTTATTGATTTTTCGTTGCTGCTGCTGCTCTCTCTCTCTCGTGAAGGACGTAGTCAGGGTTATTGATTTAGTTAGAGCCAATAGAAAGCTTGTTCGTTTATTAATTTTCGTTGCTGCTGCTGCTCAGGGACGACAGACGGAGCTAGTGCTTATGAAAGTGGGGGGCGTTGTCCGGATTACTGATTTAGTTGGATAGCCAATAGAAAATTCGTCCCTTTATTGATTTTTGTTGCTGTTGCTTCTCAGGGATGACAGACGGCGCTAGTGCTTATGAGGGTAGGGGCGTTGACCGGGTTATTAATTTAGTTGGATAGCCAATAGAAAGTCCGTTCGATTATTGATTTTTCGTTGCTGCTGCTGCTGTTGCTGCGCTCTCTCTAGGTAACGACAGACGGCGCTAGTGCGTTTGTGAGTGGGGGGCGTTGCCTGGATTATTGATTTAGTTAGATAGCCAATAGAAAGCTTGTTCGTTGATTAATTTTCGTTGCTGTTGGTGCTCAGGGACGACAGACGGCGCTAATAATTATGAGAGTGGGGGCATAGTCCGGGTTATTGATTTAGTTGGATAGCCAATAGAAAGTCCGTTCGTTTATTGATTTTCGTTGCTGTTGCTGCTCAGGGACGACAGACGGCGCTAATACTTATAAAAGTGGGGGGCGTAGTCCGGGTTATTGATTTAGTTGGATAGTCAATAGAAAGTCCGTTCGTTTATTGATTTTCGTTGCTGTTGCTGCTCAAGGACGACAGACGGAGCTAGTGCTTAAGAGGGTGGAGGCGTTGTCCGGGTTATTGATTTAGTTGGATAGCCAATAGAAAGTCCGTTCGTTTATTGATTTTCGGTAGCTGTTGCTGCTCTCTCTCTCTCTAGGGGAGACAGACGGCGCTAGTGCACCTGCGTGAAGTTGGCACCCCCATATAAGGATTTCGAAAAAAAAATTGTATAATTTTGCCAAGTTATGCACAGTTTTGACCAATAGTTGTTTTATTTTGCCCAGACCCACTTAACTCGTGAGGCAAAAGCCGAATTTCTATGGTGTGGCACCCCCATAAGCGATTCCAATAAAACAAACTAGGCCATAATTTTGCCCAAGTCATGCTCAGTTTTGACCAATAGTTCTTTTATTTTGCCCAGCCCCCCTTACCTTGTTAGTCAAAAGCCGAATTTCTATGATGTGGCACCCCCATAAGCGATTGCAATAAAATAAAGTAGGCCATAATTTTGCCCAAGTTATGCCCAGTTTTGACCAATAGTTCTTTTATTTTGCCCAGCCCCCCTTACCTTGTTAGTCAAAAGCCGAATTTCTATGGTGTAGCACCCCTATAAGCGATTGCAATAAAATAAAGTAGGTTATAATTTTGCCCAAGTTATTCCCAGTTTTGACTAATAGTTTTTTATTTCGCCCAGCCCCCCTTAACTCGTGAGTCAAAAGCCGAATGACTATGGTGTAGCACCCACATAAGCAATTGCAATAAAATATAGTAGGCCAGAATTTTGCCCAAGTTATGCCCAATTTGCTTAACCCTATTTTTTTTACATAAACCAAACCCGGATCTTCACGAATGCAGAGTTCTAAACGCATCACAGGGTATCTATAACGCATTACACACGTCTTGAACAATATATGATCTTGGGATTAACTTTTGACTCACTACCTAACAATTCTAAACCTCATAGAGGTCATTTAAAGGGTTTTCAAGTTTTGCCCAACCTTAGTTCTTGATCTAAACCCGGTGACACATTCATAAATGTAAAGTTCATAAAGATTCTGTTTGAAAGTCATAGAAGTAATTCTGATCTTGGGCAAAACTTTAGATCCACTAACTTGCATTTCTAAGCCTTGTAGATGTCATTCAAAGGGTTTTCAAGTTTTGCCCAACCTTATAACGCAGGTCGCTAGTGCTAATGAGAATGAGGGGCGTTGTCCGGGTTATTGATTTAGTTAGATAGGCAACAGAAAGTTCGTTCGTCTATTGATTTTCGTTGCTTTTCGAGAAAATTTCGAAGAATCGAAGAATTTCGAGAAAAAAGCTATTGCATAATTTTGCCCAAGTTATGTCCAGTTTTCACCAATAGTTGTTTTGTTTTGCCCAGCCCCCCTTAACTCATGAGTCAAAAGCCGAATTTCTATGGTGTAAGTTTTTGGCACCCCCATATAAGAATTTCGTGAAAAGACTATTGCATAATTTTGCCCAAGTTATGCACAGTTTTGACCAATAGTTGTTTTATTTTGCCCAGCCCCCCTTAACTCGTGAGTCAAAAGCAGAATTTCTATGGTGTGGCACCCCCATAAGCGATTGCAATAAAATAAAGTAGTACGGCCTACTTTATTTTATTGCAATCGCTTATGGGGGTGCTACACCATAGAAATTCTGCTTTTGACTCACGAGTTAAGGGGGGCTGGGCAAAATAAAACAACTATTGTTCAAAACTGGGCATAACTTGGGCAAAGTTATGCAATAGTTTTTCTCGAATTCCTTATATGGGGCTGCCAACCTCACGCAGGTCGCTAGTGCCAATGAGAGTGAGGGGCGTTTTCCGGGTTATTGATTTAGTTAGAGAGCCAATAGAAATTTCGTTCGTTTATTAATTTTCGTTGTTGTTACTGCTCGGGGACGACAGACGGCGCTAGTGTTTATGAGGGTGGGGGCGTAGTCTGGGTTATCGATGTAGTTGGATAGCCAATAGAATGTCTGTTCGTTTATTGATTTTTGGTTGCTGCTGCTGTTGCTGCGCTCTCTCTAGGGAACGACAGACGGCGCACACTGGTGTAAAAGTCGAAAAACCGACGCATCGCGTTTATGTCAATTAACAATGCTCGCCACAATACCGTTCTTTACCAATGTTTGGAACTGTTTTGTATTAGTAACGACAATTAAAATTAAATTTCCACTTGTGCAAGAAGAAAGCTGGATACCATTTAGTTTTTGTTTAATTATTTAAAAAATGTTCTGTTGCAGTCTTTATCTTAAAATTTTAATTAAACCAAAGTTGCAGTAGTAACTTTAAAAATTACTAACTCAGGCACGGGGCACGAGGGGGTCTGAAATTTTCAGGAAATCTTCACCAAAGATGCTTCTCTTTGATTTATAAATTAGAACGCAGGAATCGAAACTTATGACAGATTATTGCTAAAATTTAAAAAAAACTCGTAATTTTCGTACCTATATTTAATACATCGTAATAAATACAAGGGGAATAACTGTTACATATAACCCCCATATAAGAATTTCAGGAAAAAAACTATTGTATAATTTTGCCCAAGTTATGTCCAGTTTTGACCAATAGTTGTTTTATTTTGCCCAGCCCCACTTAACTAGTGAGTCAAAAGACGAATTTTTATAGTGTAAGTTTTTGGCACCCTCATATAAGAATTTCGAGAAAAAACTATTGCATAATTTTGCCCAATTTATGCCCAGTTTTGACCAATAGTTGTTTTATTTTGCCCAGCCCCCCTTAACTCGTTAGTCAAAAGCCGAATTTCTTTGGTGTAGCACCCCCATAAGCGATTGCAATAAAATAAAGTAGGCCATAATTTTGCCCAAGTTATTCTCAGTTTTGACCAATAGTTGTATTATTTTCCCCAGCCCCCCTTAACTCATGAGTCAAATGCCGAATTTCTGTGGTGTAGCACCCCCACAAGCGATTGCAATAAAGTAGGCCATAATTTTGGCCAAGTTATGCCCACTTTTGACGAATAGTTGTATTATTTTGCCCAGCCCCCTTTAACTCGTGAGTCAAAAGCCGAATTTCTATGGTGTAAGTTTTTGGCACCCCCATATAAGAATTTCGAGAAAAAAACTATTGCATAATAAAATTTAGCTAATTATCAGTGTAAGGTTTAACACAAGCTTTTCTGTTCAATTTGTATCATGTGAACCACAAAATTTTGAGTCGGCCTCATGGCTGACTCAAAGGAATGAGATATAGAATTGGCAGTCATATCTGAGATACATGACTGCTATGTCTATCTCTCTAATTCATAGCGGTCTCAGAAACAAGATATTGTGCATGATAGGGGAATATTAATATGAATGCAACTAATTTAAATATTTTTTGAGGCGTATTTGGGTCATTCTTTTTGTCAACTCAACCACCGGTTAGATCCAAAACTTGGCGCAACTTAGAAAGGCCAGCAGGGGCTCATTTTAAAAATTGAAATCTCTACTTTCAAATGTCACATGTTTCCTATATGAAAAAAATTTATATTTGACCCCTAA
Organism: Agrypnus murinus; assembly: GCA_929113105.1. Taxonomy (NCBI): domain Eukaryota; kingdom Metazoa; phylum Arthropoda; class Insecta; order Coleoptera; family Elateridae; genus Agrypnus; species Agrypnus murinus. The sequence goes on along the minus strand of OV816023.1, from coordinate 39,101,042 downwards.
AACAGGGTAAACATGTATCCAGTTCCAAAAAAAATTTTAAAGTTGCCTGACATGAACAGTGTAATGCGGTGGAGCACTATCCTGCTGAAACCAGATGTTTTGCTAAGGGATGTGTATCGGATGGCCACGTTAATCAGTCGGTCCCAGCAACCACGCAAGCACTTACGTGTGGTTATCGTAAATAATGCACCTCGCCATATGCATGCACAAATATTAATTACATGAATGAATTACAGACCGATTTAAAGCGATTTTGAAAATTACGGTTATAGGTGTTGCCTATCTATGAGCTTCGATAATACAGCGAGATCAAGATTGATTGTCCTGATCCTACACTACTTTCCATCACCTTGTATAATTAAAACCTAAGATGATGAAAATTTTCAAAATTGCTTTAAATCAGTCTGTAATTTTTTTTCGTATTTTTCGAATAAAAATAAGCATTTTTTTACTCTTATCATTTTTTTCTATATGACGCCATTTTCGATGAAAAACATGACAAACTTTCAAAAATAGCAAATCGTTGTTCTTAATTTTACTCGAAATAGAAACACTCTAGGAAAAAACGCAGTGGACAAAATTTATGTATTCTTTGACGAATAATGCGATGCCGTTAAAAAAAAGTTTTAAAAATATTTCTTTTTCTAATATTTTGGATTGATAATCTGGAGACAATCGATTCGTTGACATACCTTCGGACTTACCTCCAATTGATTTTCTTCTTGTGGGATTGCCAGGAAACGGTTTTATGGCAATAGTCCTAACAACGTCGAATAACTTAGGAATTTCGATGTATTTCAGCAGATATTATCGCCCGTGATAAAAGTAAGTTTGTATACTGAATTAGTTATGGATTAGCAGCAAATGGGCGTTGTTTAAACAACGACTTTAATTTTAAAAATTTTGTAGAATTGTAGTAAGTTTTTATTGTAATTACACAATTTATAAATTTTCAATTTAACAGACAAATTATTTAACACCCCGTATTATCTTATCTAAACATCTGTTTCTCGAAAACGAAACATCGGAAAGACTATGTTAAAAAGGAAGACATCTGCCTATATAAGTTTTTGTTGATTAGAAGGAAGTTTAAAATTTTATATTTTTGAAAAGATTTTATTAAAATTCTCTTGTTAGTCTGATCGACACACAGATAGATAATTAAGTGTACAATATGTGTACCTTGTAGAGCGAGTTAATTCCAATGTTTTTTTTATAGAAAAAACTTTTTTTATAGAAAATGTATGAATTGTTCATGAAGGGAAGTTCAGAAGGGAATGAATCATAGTACACTTTCTTCTCTAAAAAACTACTTCAAACTTTTTATTTCTTCTACTTTATTTCCACCGTCCATTTTGTTAGTATTTGATGATGCGTACAGTTTTAAATAATTACTATTTAACCCTTAACTACCCAGGTGCAGTCTCTGTGACCGCAGGTATCTGTGTGACTTTTGGTTTTTCCTATTTCTAGGAAGAATTAAGATTTGTGCCTTTAGGTATTCCTAAATAGCATCATTTTCAGTTCGTAACCCGCTGCACATCGATCTGTGTTCACGCGTTTCGTTATTATTTAAATTTAAATATTTCGTGCGGCCATAGTGACCGGATCCGGGTATTTAAGTTATGGCTAGCTCTTCACTGAAGGTTCGCTTTGGTGATAAGGATTTTGAAAAATCATTGCTAGATATATCTATTGTAACTTAGTTTATCCTATTTTGTAAGAAAATTGTTTTATTTTTTGTCTGTAATAAATTTTTTGATGTTAGAATCAACTAGGCTGTTTTTTGGTAATTTCCACCGTTAAATCATTGTTTTTAGTTATATTAATTTCTTGAAATAAATAAAGATTATTAAAAGTTTCACAGTTTTATTAAAATACAACCTGACAATATTATTTCGACAGCTATGCTGTCATTATCAAAGGTAATATAATTATAAACAAACACGTCGCTAAGGTAGATACAAAATAGGTAACTAGATAAAATAATAATAAACATAATTAAATATCTAATACTTCCAGTAACGGAGAATAAAACTGTGAAACTTTTAATAATCTTTATTTATTTCATGATTATGGAGTTCCACAAAATAAGGCTGGAAACAATAAACAATATTAATTTCTGATTATAAAAATTTAAAAAAAAATCTTTAAATGAGAATTCACACTATTCAAGGACTATAACAACAAATTTAAATGACTTACCTATTTTGCATTTTTTTAAATTTTATAGCGCTTTAGAGATCAGCGGTCACCGTGACCGGTCCCAGGCATTTGTCAACAAGCTTCCGTCTCGAATAACGCAAATAATAAACTATTGTGTAAATATGTTAAAACAGTAATAAATCGTCACACAGAAAATGTAAGTCAGCAGTTTACATTTTATATTATAACCACTGCATAAAAATATACAACATATAAATCGATTGTCGGCAATTTAAAGCTGGTAAGTTGCTTCGAATATCTCACAACAGTGACAAACCACGGTTAGTACGCCGAGGATTGTCGATTATGATCGGACTGCTTGCTACTAATAACGAAGAGCGTATATCAAACCATGTACCACAGGTCCTACAATACGTGCGATGGTTATAATATATAGCGTACAGTGTGTCGTTAAGCAATGTTTCCGCAGTTATTTCTGCAAGAAATGTGTTTGATGGGTGGACTAACTTCAGGTTTTTTAATATCAAATATCCGAGAGAATATTAGTTTTGAAAAAAATGAGCTCATACCTAGCTGGACTATCAAAAGTATTCTTCGACGGTAAAAGAAAAAAATTTCTATCTTGACAAATAAAGCTAAGAAAAGTAAAAAACGTTATGACATTTTTATTTTTTTTATAAAAAAAACTAAAACTAAAACAATAGCTCATAGAGAGCTTTAACTTATTATTATATACGAGGGTGGTCCCAGAAGTACCCGACCTGACCAAGAGGTGGCGGTAGTTGTTTGAAAATATCACTGTATTGGAAAGCACGCAGTCTATAAAGCATATGTTTCAAGTTTGAAAGCGCCACGTTGTTCAGTATTTGTTTGGCAGCCATCAATAGTGAACGTTGTCAGTGAATTTGTGAAAATGAAGAAAATTGGTCTTCGTTATGTGATACAATACTTTTATTTGAAAGGCCTCAGCCCAACCAATATAAAAGCTGAACTGGATTCTTCTCTGAGTGAGTCTGCTCCTTCGTTTACAACAGTTAAATTTTGGGTAGCTGAGTTTAAACGAGGCCGTACGAGCTGCCAAGACGAGCATCGCAGTGGTCGACCAAATGAGGTGACGACTCCAGAAATGGCGAAGAAAATCCACAAAGCGGTACTTGATGATCGTCGACTGAAAGTGCGCGAGCTAGCAGACATTACGGGCATTTCAAAAAGTGCGGTACATCGCAATTATCTGAAAATTTGGACATGAGAAAGCTGTGTGCAAGATGAGTGCCGCGTTTGCTCACACTCGTGCAAAAACAGTGTCGTGAAAATGTTTCAATTGAGTGTTTAGCGAAGTTGCACAGCAACAAAGTAGAATTTTTGCGCCGTTTCGTAACAATGGATGAAACATGGGTCCATCATTTCACACCCGAGACAAAAGAACAATCGAAATAATGGACTCAAAAGGGAGAACCGGCTCCAAAGAAGGCGAAGACCGTTTCATCTGCAGGCAAGGGTATGGCGTCGGTTTTTTGGGATGCGCGTGGAATAATTTTTATTGACTATCTCGAAAAAGGAAAAACTATCAACGGCCAGTAATATGCAAACTTATTGCAACGTTTGAGCGAAGAAATCAAGCAAAAACGGCCGCATTTGGCTAAAAAGAAAGTGTTGTTTCATCACGACAACGCGCAGCCCACAAATCCGTTATTGCAATGGCCAAAATTAATCAATTAAAGTTTGAATTGCTACCTCATGCACCATATTCGCCAGATTTAGCCCCCTCGGATTATTTTCTGTTCCCAAACTTGAAAAAATGGCTCAGTGGTCAAAGATTTTCCAACGATGAAGAAGTGATGTCCGCAGTTAATGGCTATTTTGAGGAGCAAGACAGTTCTTATTATAAAAAGGGTATCGAACTTTTTGAACACCGCTGGGAAAAGTGTATAGAGCTGAAAGGAGATTACGTTGAAAAATAAATAAATCTTTTTCCAAAATTTTTTTGAGTTTTCTTTGTTGGGTCGGGTACTTCTGGGACCACCCTCGTACATGAAAAGATATAGTATAATGTTTCAGTTCACAAAGAAACTCTGTAATGGGAAAGAAATGCTCTCATATACTTAACATATGCCAATGTTTTGGTGTGCAAGAGCCTGAAATCATATTTAAATGATAGAGCACACGTGTTCTGTGGAGCACACGCAAGCACACGTCAGCTCAAATTTTCGATATAACTGATATAAGAGAGTACAAGACCAAAACCCTATAGTATAAACTGGTGAAAGTGTGCTTTAAACCACTTTAAGTATATAGGCAAGGAAGAATTGTAAGAAAAGAACAACATACGTTTTACTCGAACAATTTCAAACGACTTTACTATCAGAATGCCATCAACAGGTAAAAGTAATTTAATTTACATAAATCCAATAATCAAATTTGTCTTCTCGAGGTAAGATAAGTTTTCAGCGTAATTATATGTAACTATAAATGTTCACAGAAGAATAGGCTTAAGATACACATTCTTACTCATACTGATGAAAACCCCTTTGAATGTAATATGTGCAATTACAAAAGTTCACAGAAAACCAACTTTAAAAGACACATGCGTATTCACACTGGTGAAAAACCCATTCAATGTAATATATGTAACTATAAATGTTCACAGAAAAGCATCTTGAACAAACATATGTTTACTCACAGTGAAGAGAAGCTGTTTAAATGTTACAAATGTGATTACAAAAGTTCACACAAGATATGCCTTCAGGACCACATGTTTACTCACATCAATGAGAAACCCTGTCAGTGTGATAGATGTGATTACAAATGTACAGCTAAGAACAGTCTTAAAACTCATATATTCATTCACACCGATGAGAAGCCTTTTCATTGTAACATATGCAACTACAAATGTTCAAATACCAGCAACCTTAGAAGACATATTTTTACTCATAGTACTGAAGACAAGCGCTTCTTGTGTAATGTATGTAATTACAAGTGTTCACAAAAAATAATTTTAAGATACACATTTTTACCCACACTGGTGAGAAGCCTATTCAGTGTAATATACCAATATATGTGATTACAAATGTTCACAGAGAGCAACTTAAATACACATATGCAAATTCACAAGGAAGAGAAGCCCTTTAAATGTAATTTATGTAATTACAAAAGTCCACACAAGATATCCTTTAAAAACCATATGCTTACTCATACTGGCAAGAAGTCCTTTAAATGTAATATGTGTCATTACAGAGGTTATACCAAAAGCACCATTCTGAGTCATATGGTTCGTCACACTAAACAGAAACTGTTTCAGTGTAACATATGCAACTACAAATGTTTACGATGTGGGAGTCTTAAGAACACATACTTACTCATACTGGTGAAAAATCTTTTCAGTGTAATCTCTGCGATTACAAATGTTCAGTTAAAAGGAGGCTTAATTTACCGATGTTTACTCAAACTGGCGAGAATCCCTTTAAATGTAAAATGTGTGATTTACAGAGATGTTCTACTAAGAGCAACCTTTATGATCATATGGCTACTCACACTCAAAAGAACTGTTTTCAATGTAATATATGTAATAACAAGTTTTCAGTTAAAAGGTCCCTTAATAAACATATGCTTATATTATGTGGCTAATGAAAAGGTTTTGTTGCAGCTAAATATCGAGGAGTTGTGTTTAGAGAGGAGGGAAGCAGTATAACACAGCTGGTGATATTCATCAACAGACTGGTCTCATATGCCATGATGGTAGTGCCTCCTCCGTATGCATAATGATCGAATGTGACTCTAAATATTGCTTCCATTCAATAAAAGTTTAAAGTGATCAGGTTGATAGTTCATAAATCTTTTTTCCAATAAATAGTAAGTATCATTAAATTATTAATATTATAGAGTTGTTGTTAGAGAGGAGGGAAGGAGCAATGCAGCTGGTGATAATCATCAACAGCCTGGTATCCATCTGACTGTCGTCATATTTCCCTTTCTTATCGCGAAATACAAATAATCTGTACATTTCCTTTTTTTCATGTGATGTAACTATGTGTTTTATTGAATGAGAGAGGAAATAAAAATGATTTATTATTATTATTATGCTACTTAAGTTCTATTAATTTTATATAATAATAAATAATCTATAATTTTTTTTTCTCTAACTAGTACTAATGTTTCATGTTCATGTAATGTAAGGGCAGTCCTTTCGGCAATGCTACCTACTCACAAATCAAAATGAATAAATAAATTTCTGACGTTTCAAACAACCTCACATAAAATATTTTATTTACCCTCAAATTGTAATTTTGAAACAGCCAACAGATACGTGTAGTTCCTAGCATGAAATAAAGCTACTTGACTGTTTTTCTAGTCGGTCTTACTTATATTTTAAGTGAAACAAAGATTCTAGAAATATATAACACTTTCTGCATGATAAAACCCCTATACAATGTCAACCAAATGCAAACTGCTTTTCATAACTAAATACCTTCTTTATAGGCTTAATTAATTTATTTGAACATTTTTAGCTGGGTCACAACAATATATCTGCAACCCATTTAACATTTATCTATCTGATGATCGTAAGACGCAGGTCTACCAACATGTTTTCATTAATTTCTTTTAAAGAAACACCCTCTGAAAAGAGATCTACAATTCCTACAGTCAAGATAGTATTATGTGAATTTACGTTATTCTAATTAATACAATCTACAAGAAACCCATTTTCATCGATGTCGTTACATTGAGCTTCAAGATTTAACAATTCTTCCAGGTAAGTTGGTTTACCTTTACATACACCTTAATTGGAACTTGTTTGATTTATTTCAGCTAACAGCTTACCAGAATACAAGCTAACATCTTTCTACATTTGAAAAAACATGTAAACGTAATGTATCTCGTTAAGCTAATGATACAAACTATCTTTGTTAAGGAAAGACTGACAACTACAGTAACCTTTATGTGTCTTAAGTGTATTTGTATGCATGTTAATTTTAAATTTTTACTTTAATTCAACTTAAGAAACCCGTTTTCAAAATTTATTTTTTATTGAGGTTATGTGAACCTGTAAATCGAGAAATTGAAATTTATGGCATCAGGTCTCCTAAGGAACACCTAAATATCATGACAATATGTTTACTAATATTACTATTATTAGTATTATTATTATTATTATTATATTATTATTATTATTATTATTATTATATTATTATTATTATTATTACTAAAACGTGGTGTATTAAGAATAGGATTATTAGTATTAAGTGAGAATATTAACACATCAGCACTAGCAACATTGCTTACAAGTTAGACGGTGTAGTTTTAAAAGGAGGCAGAGGTGGATTACTTCCCATCTATGGGAAATGCTTCATGCAGTACTGGTAATCTTGTAGTTCCTTTAGTAAGTAGGTCGGAAGTTGTTTCAAACTTTTATGCTACATCAAACCATTTTAAAAATTTATAGATAATGCTTTGACTTTGTCAGGTGATGAAAATTGGTTATACTTCGTAAAGAACTTCACTTGCTTGATGAGGATCCATAGATTATAAAGACAGACACGTATGGAGACACCGTATAGCAACACTAAACATTACGTTCAACAATCTCGTACATATGGGCCATTACCTGGGAACTTTGGTTTTTATGTCCCTGGCAGTTTTTCTTTAATATTTTGGTTTAAGTTTATATTTTACAGATTTATTTAGTATCAAGGATACTTAGGCTAAATGAAAAATTAACTAGATGTAATAAAAGTACAAATTTGGAACAGATATAATAAAGCAAATGTCATTACCGCCCCAAATTCCCGATAACTTCAGTTTTACCGGGAGAAAATATATATTTTATTAATCAAGAAATAACACAAAGTTTCCTGATTTAAAAGTATATGAGAAATTTAAAGAAATCCAAAAAGAGCAGTTTTATGATTCTGTTTAAATTATGTATTTGTCTAAATATGTGGCCACTAACGTGCTGTCATTACCGTCCTATGCTCTTACATATGTGAAAAATGTTAATAAATAGCACACCATGCTGTATTTAAAACTATAACAGGAAACGGTCACTTTTTTTACTCACAGATTTTGTATGGAGCATATGGTTGTATCTAATTTGAGGAGATTTGTGAAATCTAAAAGGTGAGAAAATGTTGCCGTAGGTTTATTGTACACCATTACCATTCCTTGCTTTACATATAGAATTAAGTGCTGCAGAATGAGACTATAATTATTATTCCAGCAGCACAGATGTCCGTGTAACATTAGTCTGTTAAATATGTAGGACATTACCACAATTTTTTAAACTATCTAAAACTATAAAAATGTCATTACCATCCTTCTCATTATTGTCCCTTATGAAGAATGGTCGCTGGATGGTACTGACTAAACATGGGGCGGTAATGACAAAAATGCAATGTTTAGAACTATTTCAATATATCGTGAACATTGTGGAACTAATGGATACCTCAGAATTAAGAGGAATTGAAGTTAATCAATAGTAGCTAAAGCAAAAACTGTTGCTGCTAAAAGATAAAACTCCTGAGAAACGAATGGAAGAAAAAAAGGACAAGTATGAAAAATGTAAGGAAAAGCAGACCAGGCAAGCCTATATCATGCACAACAGAACAATAAACAGAAGTTAGAAGAAAAAATGCATTCAAGATAATTAACTGCATATAGAATGATATTCCTTCTATAACATAAACTGAGAGCTTTTATAGGTATTATGTACGAAGGGCGTTATGACTATAATAATGCCAGGAGGGTGATGATAAAGGCCCTATAATGCTGAGAGGGTGTTATAGATGAAAATGCCTTTTTATAACGTCATGGTTGTTATGGACCTGTTTATATAGTTCATATCACGGGTATAGACGGGTGAATATCTGCTATTTTATTTTAGTGTGCCTCTGCAAATATCTAATGAATTTATATTATAAATATAAAATATTCGTAAGGTAGCAATAATTTTGCACTATTAGGCACGTTGGAATTTAAGAGGAAAAGTATTTACAATTTTCTAGCAAAAATATTTGAATGCTGAAAATGTCTCTACCCTGGCATGTCTTTTTACCCGATTTATGTATCAGTTTGATTTATTTGTTAACTACTCACTTTCCAATATTCAATCGTTGATATTATTAAACCAGAAAGTTTCTTAGTATCACTAGAAGGTAAGAAATAGTGAACATTAATACAAAGTTAAATTATTGAAATTTTCTTCATTGCCCATAAATTTAGTGTCTCCTACCCTACTTTTTATATCTCTGATCAAATTGTCACTACCCTGGTTCTTGCGCAATCCCTTGGGTTGCAATTTTCCCTTGGTCACCCTCCGAAAATACGTAATAATTACTGGCCTACTTTAAATTAGTGTGAAAATAGGAATTCCTTTTTAGATAATAAAACACACAAACTTATTCTTATATTTTTTGTTGGTCACAAAAATGGGTAGCCAGTACACAAATAGCAGATATTCACCCATACAACAAATAGTATGCAAGTGAAAAATAAAAGTAATTAATAAAGTAATACCTTCTCCATGGGTTACAGTAAATTATGATGACTTATGGTATGTTGGAGTAGTAGAGACCGTTGGGGTAGATGGCATACTGACTATTATAATTCATGGCTAGAAGTGGTGTCTCCTTTTATTCGCCTCAAAAAGCAGATTTTAAAGTAAAAACCTGCAAGGCGAGTATTTAAATGCAATTTTGTAGTTGATAAAACCTCTAATGTAGAAAGCGCTATGAAATTATAGTTTAAATTTCATTACACATCATTTATTTTCAAAAATTTGATTGGCGCAATCTTTAAGAGTTACATTACTCTTAGGTTAAGTTGTTCTGAGTTAATATTTTTTATTTGTTATCAATCATTAAACAAATACTAAACATTAATAAAATAAAAAAAAACAATAAACTTAAAGAAATCGTTGTATAGTTACTAATTATATCCTCAACAATCATTATCATTACCGTCTGTCTACTGTTATTTCCGTCCCTCATTTGTTATTAGATATGAAAGAGATTATTGTAAAATATTTACTAAAACTATAATAAAAAAGATATCTAGTACACTGCTGAAAGTTTAGACATCAACCTAAACGAATATGAAAAACAAACCATCGTCTGCTTTGTATAAAAATTCAGTATTGTACAAATCCAAAAATAAAAGTTCCCAGATAATGCCTCATCTAGTATCTTTTCCTAAGGTTAAGGTTGGGATCATGTCGCCACCAAAGTATTTTAGTATATATAAGGACACAATGCAGAAAGGGCACTAACAGCAACTCCTTTACAGTTTAGTGCGATAAAAAAAGTAAGAAGAGAAATGGAGTATGGATATGGTAAAAAACGATCTAATTTAATTTTATATCTGACTAACGGAAATGTTTTGTTGCAGCTAAATATCGAGGAGTTGTGGTTAGAGTGGAGCAAAGCAGTAACACAGCTGGCGATATTCTTCAACAGACTGGTCTCATATGCCATGATGGTAGTGCCTCCTCCCTCCATATGCATGGCGATCGAACTTGACTCTAAATATTGCTTCCATTCAATAAAAGTTTAAAGTGATCAGGTTGATAGTTCATAAATCTAATAATATATAGTATAAATAGGAAATATAATAGTAATAATAATAAGTATAATAATAGTAATAAATAGTAAGTATGATTAAATTATTAATCTTATAGAGTTGTTGTTAGAGAGATGGGAAGGAGTAATGCAGTTGGTGATAATCATCAACAGCTTGGTCTCATATGCCATGATGGCAGTGCCTCCTCCAGATGCATGGTGATCAAACGCGACTCTAAGATTCGGAGCAGGTTCAACAGTTCGGGTTAAGGGGGACCAGCAATAGAAATAACAAAACTGTAAAATAATATGCTGTGGAATTATTATAAATAAAGTACAGACTGAAAATTGTTTTTCTATTATTAGAATCTATGCATTTATAGTGTAGAGTAGTGATGGCAACTTGGATGTCGTGATACTATTCGTGGTCGTGACACTAGTTCAATTAGTTAATTAACAATCAATTAACTTAAACACTATGCTAAAACGATAGGTAGTATGGCATACTTGTCAAATCTTGAAATCATCTAAATGAAATGTAGTAGTTTTTTGTACGGTTGGTGCTAGGAAAAAAATTAAAATAATTGACAAACGGTTTCTCATTTTGACATAACCGAGAATCTAACTTACTTATTGAAGAAAATAATACAAAACTATTAGAGAAAGTATTTTAAAATAATTTGTTTGCATAATTTGACATACTTGACAGCAAAAATGTTAACATAATGCCTCTTGATTGTCGAGGTAGTAAGACTGATATTTTCATTAATCGTGTTTAAAAATGTTTATCTTTAGTTACTAAACGTACAAGTATTGTTACAGGAAAAAGTATACAGTATTAAATTTTCAGTTGTGTTAAACTTACAAAAAAGCGACTATATTGTAAAACTTGTAAGTATGCGGTATCTCTCTTTTCCAGAAGTATTACTATCTGCTATTTTCCCTTTGCTCACACATCAAAGCAAAAGTAAGCAACAGTCAAATGATAATTCTATTAATAAACTTATAATTTATAACAGAGTACCCAGAACAGTACCTGGGTATTTGTACCGAGGTACATTACAATACTGCTGATTGCTCCTCGATAGTTAGGTTTTCTGTTTCCTTAAAGAATTTTTGTAGACATTTATTTATTTATTGAAATGTAGAAGAGAAGAGATAACAACTTTTGCAATAAAAGTTTCATTGTTCAATGATCATTTTAGCAAATTAAGCATTTAAATAATAGATGATAAAACTGTTATATATAATTTGCTGCAAATAATATGCAATAATATTGTACATACATATTGGAATTACAGGTAGAACATATGAAAGACCTTAAGGGCTATGAGTTTTCTCATGTCGTTTTAAACTTTGCCTGCTTGCTAGTACTCTCCTGCAAACGCGGCACTGAATTCTGGAGTGGCGTTGTTTATGTTTTATCCAGGTTTCTCTGAATGCAAATGATTTGGAGCAGATGTTGCATACCAGCTTCTTTTCATTAGGATGCTCTACTAGCACGTGCTCTTCTAAATCTTGTGTTTTCCAAAACTTTGTCCTACAAACGCTACACACGAAAGCTCTATGATCCGCATCCATATGGAGTTCCAACTCATTTATATCTGTAAATATTGCTTTGCAAACACTACATTTTACCATCTCTCCTAGATAATGAGTTGTTACATGTTTACTTAGATCCTCTTTAAATACAAAGCCTTCTTTGCATATTTTGCATCTAAAGTTTCTTTTGCCTTTATGCGACTTCATATGATGCTGCATGTAGCCCCATCTTGAAAACCTTGCTTCACATATTTTACATGTGTAAGGTTTATCTCTCTTGTGAAGACCGTATAAATGAATATTTAACATTCTTTTTGAATCCAACTCCTCGTGGCAATGCTTGCATGAAAATGTCTTGTTTTCTTGTAAATGCTTTCTCTTATGACACATCAATTTCCGTCTAGCTGTTGTTTTAAATTTACATTCACTACATATGTAAAGTTGTGTATATTGTTCGCTGGCACTTGATCTTCTAGGATGTGGGGGAGAATCGCGAGCACGCGAACCACTGTAATAAACAAATTGATTTTCGTTAATACTATACTAGTTTTGTATCAGTCACTATTACATTACTATTACATTATTACGTTACTATATTATTACCAATCTTGTCTAAAATTTAAAAATATATCTTAATGTACACATAGATACCGTAGATAAGTTTATCGGCAATTCTAAAATTTGAGGTTATGTGTCGGTTAAGGTTACCGCGCAATAGTAATATACGCGAGCATTAAAAAATAAATTTCTAGATCTTACCTCGGTTGCGGATTCATTACGTCGCTGTTTAAGTTATATCGGTGTTAATATTACTCAAGAAAATTCTTCTATAACACTAAATAAGATTATTAACTGCCATCAATAATCCAACACGTCTTCAAGTGAAAATACAAAATGGATGCTACGTTTGTTTATAACGTTGCTTCCGTTGACTAGAAAGCGGGAAATTTAAATTTTAAATGAAAGAAAAAAATTATCGAATTTAATGTTTTAGCTTTAATCAATACAGAAAAATTTGTTTATTTTACTATTAGTATTTATTTTTATACATATGAATACATATTGAATACAAAAGATAAATGACACAAACAGAAATTCAGTAGCATCATTTGCAAGCAATAAAAGATATAAAGTCTATAATAAATTTAACATGCATATTAATATGATACTCCACAAATTAACTAATTAACTCACATACGTTAAACAATTTGTTGGTGAGTAACATGAAAAAACTAAAACAACAATGCAAAGGGTTAATTGCATTAAAAGGTTTCTAATAAATCCTGTGATAAAGTTATACTAATACATACATACATAAAAAACACTAAAAAAATAGTTAAGTACTAATTAGTCCGAGAGCAGCGGCTCCATAGGAAGCATTTTAAAAGTAGCTATACAACTCGCGTACACACATCTAAAAAATAGTTAATATGTAAAATGACCTGCTGGATTCGAAATTTGAGTTCGCGAACAGATCAGGAATTGCGAAATAGCCAAAAAGTCCATATTTTTGTCATTTTTAATAAATTCGTTTTCGACAATTTTGAAAACATTTTTTACATTTTCTCAGCAACGAATAGAGCTAGGGTTCTGGTTTTTTGACCAAGTGTAAGCCGTGGTGTTAAGATGATGGTAGTATATTTAGAAGATTCTAAAAATTAGTAGATTCATAGAAAAAATAATTTTCTGTCTTCGGTGCATGTTTTGCGTATAGAAAATTTCACACATCGTATGACTAAGTTTATTTTTAGGAATTGATAGGTACATAATCGAGAGCAAAACTGACTAAACGTTCAAATTTATTTTTGAAAAAAGAATTAAGTCGTAATGACGTTCCTGAAAAAAGTTATGACGAGTTGAACATAAATATATCTGCGCGCAAAATGCAGTCTAGTGTCCTCATGCAGTAAGTTCAGTCTGGACTAGTGATGGGAACTTGGGTGTCGAGTGTCGTGATACTGTTCGTGGTCGTGACACTTGAAGTGTCGCGACACTTCGTGTCGAACAGTATCGCTCTTATTAGAGTGTAATTCGAAGTTGCTTGATCATTCTTACAAAGAAATTAAAGGCAGATTTGTTGAACTGGCCAACAATCATTGAATAAGACGTACATATAAAACTATTTTGTTGTAGATTTTTTAGTTAAAATTATAAATTCATGAATTATTTGCAAAACATTAATTTAAAAGCCGAAACCTGAAAAGTTGACGCAACGCCTCCGTGGTTCGATGGCAAACCATGGCTTGCTAAACTATACGGGCTGGTGGAATGCACGATCGAACCCCGTTACAAGCATAACTAACTTTTTTTTAAATTTTATTTGTTATTATTCTTTTATTCGAAAAACGTACAAGAAATAATACATTACAAATAAAAAAGACATTGTCTTATTAATTGGGTATCTTTATTTTTTATTTGTAATGTATTATTTCTTGTACGTTTTTCGAATAAAAGAATAATAACAAATTATTTAAATTGTTTTGCAACTATTAATCTCACCGACTTTTATTCGAGAACGAACTATTTGGCATATTTCAGATTTCCCATACTAATTTTCTATAGCAAATGTTAGAACGAATGCGGTGTATAAATAATTTAATGTCTTTTAATGTACTTAATGCATAAATATATAACCATAACAGAATTTACTCATAAACCTAATTGTTTTTTAATCCCTAGTTTATGATTTACGTATTAGCTATGAATCTTGACTGCTCGTTTCAATTATATTATATGAACTAGCGCATGCATGATGTGTAAATGCGAAGTATCGTTAAAGAGTCGTGAAGGAGTCGACACTTCACACGGCTAATGGTTTCGATTCGCAAGTGTCGTGATACGCGGGTGGTATCGCGAACCCAACACTAGTCTGGACACTTCGCAGACGCTTGAGGGAGTAGGTGCAAACGAATTATTGGACTTTTTAATGTTTAAACGATAGAGATAATTACTAATAAACCATCCAAAATCTAAAATATTTGGAATCTTGAACTTAATCTGGTAGGCTGTTCTGTACATAGAACATTGCAAAAATGCTCTTTTTATATTTAAATGAAATTCATCTTTGAGTTGATGGTAATTTCTCATGGTCATTTTTACTTCGTCGTCAAAATGTACCTCTACATCTGTCAGTAGCAATGCAAAGAAATTGTTGATAGTTTTGAGCATAATTTTTGAGACGCATTCTTTGGTAACTTGGATTGAATCTTGATCTGAGCTGTACACTATAATGTCCCTTTTTAAATGTTTTGCAAAATTATTCAAGCATTTGATTGCAATTCATGAGGCGAATGAAATTGCCTTTGCAGAACACACAGCTAGATAATTTGGCACCGCGTGGAACAAGAACTTTATCCTCAAACTGTTTTTGAATGTTATATATAATATCTTCAGACGTAGGATAGTTTGGATTTCAATCTAAGCTAGTTTATCTAAATAGTTTAGTATAATTAAATTGGTCCATTTTTCAAGTCCACAGTTTGGCTTCTCTTTGAAGAATAATCTTTATTTCAGGTATATATAGTGAGAATTTTTTTTCGCTAATTAGGGACTTTTCTAGATATGGACGTGTTTTATAAATATTTCGGAGAAGGTTGAAGATTTCTTTTTGTCAGATTTTCTTTTTTTAATTCAAGAAGCATAAATTATGATAACAACAGTCTTAACAATCATACCCATACAAGTATCGCCAAACCCTTCGGTTCTGTGTAATAGTTCGTTATTTTGCTTTAACCCTTATGTCATTTTGCCTTTTAAAAGTTGTTACCGTTTTTTACCAGTTTTCATTTCCTACATCCTTTACTATCGCGGCCTTTATTACAAATAATACAAGTTTGTGGACATTTTTGATTTAAATCTTTTGTTCTTGTGCGTGCATTATCGATAATAATAATAGTATTACTTACTGTTTCTGATTTTCTCTTATATGCGATTCGGGTATAAGATCTACACTTCGCGTGATAAACTGGATTTAAGATTTAATGCCAAGAAGAAATTTTTAATTTCTATTTCTATAAAAAAATAGCTGAACACTTTGATGCCTTGTTCAAATAACTTACAAACTCTTATAATACTAAATTAAAGTGAAGATTTATTGTAAATTTAATTACAAGAATATTTTTAAACATATTTAGATGTTATTATAAATATTATAATGCAGAAAAATTATCATCTCCAACTGGGAATCGATTCCAATCCTAGGTTCGATTCCCAGTCGGGTATGATAATGATTTTCTTTATAAGCCTAGGTTTAAATTATTTTATTTTTATTTTACTAAATTATTTAACTTAATTTTTGATGCATAACTTATGTTACTGTAAAAACCAACAAAATTAAAATATGAAAAACATCCTTTCATTTTAAATATTAATAGTACAGTTCATCAAACGAGCACTTTCATGTGGATTGCACAGACGGGGAAGAAGGACGAAATTCAGAGTAAACGAAATACAGTATCGCTTACACTCCTATCAAACATTTTTACATCTGACTGTACCCGAAGTGCACCGCAAGACTTTCAACTAAGAAATGTGCTACCAGACTGATAAGGTAATTGTGCAAGGTAAGGTGCCTAAGGTCACGCGAAAGTTTTCGTTTGATTGACTGTGGTAAGCAAATGGTTTCTAAAAAAAACATGAGCTCTACTAACAGCTCCTAAAAGGAAAACATCGACTTGCCAGTCACCTTGTATAGAAAGTAGATGTAATTATTCACATGATATATAAATATACCTAATGTATGTATAATTGCTTTGCAGCCCTCGCTATCTTTATCACACCGCCAAACTTTTGTTTCGCACGCACTGTCTCTATCAAAACATACAAAAAACAATCTTGGCTTCCGTACTGGTAATTCTAATATAACTCTTCAAACCGCGAAGTGGACCACCAGTTCATTTAGCCTTGGTAGTGTAGGGACTTGCGTGTACGTCTTTCACCCAAGCGGTCAGGTTCGACTCCTGGTACCGGCAGATCTAGGTAAAGTTTTCTGCAGGCAGTTTCCCTTAGCTGTAACACAAATGTGGGATTTGCGCTTATACCATCTGTTAAGTTGGCTGCAGCCGCATGTTGGGCCTGCGTAATAGTAATAATAGCCCAGACAATTTTTACAATAAAAGAATTATCAAATTTCTTAATTCTAATTAATAGGGATGTAACCCATTAAATTAAAAACAAGATTATACACTTGCATCTGAAATTGACTAATAAGCTTGCAAGTCAACGCAGCGATAGCTGTCAGATTCGAATTTTAACCGTTAATTACTTTTTAACAACGTAGAGTACAGTTACACCAATTAACAACTTTCTTGAATAAATTTATATTATGAATAATTAAATACATAAACAAAACCCAAAAATAACTTCGACAATGAATTGCCATAATGGAATAACTTTGAATCAAGATATTTATCCCTTTAGAAAACATGAAGTAGAAAAATCTTAAACAGTTCTTGTTCTTTGCACAATAATCCACAAGACTATAATAAAACATTGGTCAAAATGCATAAAATAAAACATAAATTTAATTAACGATCAGCTCGTTTACACAAAGCAGAAACATTTTAAATTAATCAACTGTTAAAATCAAGTAAGTTAAATAATTCTAGTATTATAAATCTGGGGATTTATAAACGCAGTCCGTAACTGAGTTACTTCACTGGTAGAAGAAGTTTCCTTCCTGCGATTAATCTATTCATGTGCTAAATGGAAAATATCTATAAACAGCTGATAAAATAAAATATCCCATATTTTGTTAATTAACTGTTAATTGTATGTTTGATTATTTAAGTCTAACATGTATAATTTAAGAATACTACATATATTGAAATATTAATTAAAAAAATTAGGTTATCTTTGCACGGTAAATCGTAAACTTTCTTATTTTGGTATAATCTGCGAATTTTAAGAGTAACATTGCATGTAAAATGATTCAAATAAATATATTAACTTTTTTGGCATGTTTTACTACTAGTGTTTTCTCATTTTTATTATGTAATTTTAACTTAATCACTTGATGTTTTTATGTTCAATCGTAATTTTATTCAATTCCCAAATGGCTATCAACTCTTATAATAAAAAGTTAATATAGCCTTGGTAGTGTAGCGGTTAGCGTTCCAGTCTCTCACCTAAACGGACCGGGGTCAACTCCCGGTGTCGACAAATCTGTTTTCTGCAGTTTACTTTCTTTTTTTTTTGGCGTTGGACCTTTAGTCATGCAGCCAAATTCTTGTTGTATTATTGTCTAGTAATCCTAGCACAAACTAAGTAACTAAGTAAATTGACCCTAAACATAAGGATAGAAACAGGGTCACTCTCTTCTCGTCCTGGGGCCTATCAGGACTCAATTTATGTTACAGCACAACACAGGGAGGCCTCGGGTAAAGGGTTGTACATACATAGGAAAAATACAAAGGTTGCAAACTCTAGCTATTTCTACAAAGTGAGTACAGCATCATAAAGGAAAGACATAATTGCTTCATATACTTTCTTATCGTCATAAAGAGCTAGCAGGTGCATTAGATTGATCGGAAAGCAGATATGACAACTATCTCGGAGAGTTCTTAGTAACTCATTAGTGTGTTCCGTATATTTCTGACAATTGAAGAAAATGTGGCCCAAATCACTTCTAACGTGACACACATCACATTGGTGTGAATTTATTACATTTATTTTCCAAAGATGTGCAGGATAGCAGGCGTGACAAAATCTTAAACGAATTATACTACAAATGTATCTTCTAGGTGCATTGTATGAATCATGCCAAAATCGTTTAGATATTTCAGGAAGTATAAACGATAACCTAGTAGGACTGGAAGAGCACAGAGATATCCAGGAATCATTCCACTTTTGGTTTAAATCACTTTTTAGATTATTAAAACAGTCTCCAATACTAAAAGCATTGTTAGCCTCGGCGCCGCTTGTAATGCTTTGTTTGGCCAACAAATCAACATGTTCATTAGCTGTAAGACAAATGTGGGATTTGTGCTATAACATTTGTAAATCGGCTGCAGCCGCACGATGGGCCTTCATAAGGATAATAATCGCCCCTTCCTCTCGCACAAGCTTCATAGCTTCTTGGGACGGGTTTCCAGGTTAGGTAGGACCTCCAAATATATAAACTAATTCCAATTGCAGCAATTAATTATACAAATATAACAATACTATCGTCCAGTATAATACAGACTGGAAAACAAACGTTTAAGTAATCTCTATTCTTGCTATTGAGACACTAACCAAGACTTTTGTATCGAGACAATTGTAAAGAAATGATGTTCTTCACAACAACCGGCGCATCAATCTGCACTAATAAAATGGCCGAATAATGAATTCATCTTTGTAAGATTAATAGAACAACTGCTTGAAAATTAAAGATGATCCATATTAAATTGAATTGCATAGGCGTGGCCTTTTCCTTTTTCGTCTTCTAATCAGGTTACTGCATTGAAGATGTTTTTTCATTATCAACTGATTGTTCTACAAATAATAATTACAGAATTACACGTTCTGACAAAACCTTTTTCCGCTTATACAACTCAACTGTTAGTAGTAGACACATCCAACCAGCAACTACCGGTGGAACTATTAGTTTTTTGCCCGTAAATATTCTAGATCAACGCGGAATTTATGACTCATTGGCAGCTGAACAAAACACAATACACCAGCTTTATACAGCATTGCAGAACCAGCGTGTCAATATGTATGACTCATAATTCACGAGAATAATTCTAGTGCGTTCTAGCAATCCTGGATACGGTATATAAAGCGTCGTGCAGGGAATTAGTGATTAGTCGACGAGTTAAATGAATACGCGCATCGTGTAATTATTAAAAGATAAATGTTAGAAATAAATATTGTAATTAAATATAAATAATCTGTAAATAATCTAGTTTAATTTTGTTAATAGTTAGTTTAAAATTGTGTATGTAATTAATTAGTGTCAGTGTAAATATTTTCCATTATTAATAGACGATTAAACAGCACTTTTAGTATTATTTAAAAAAAGAACGTTACAGTACTATAGTCTACTAGAGGTGAGTTTACCATTAACTGCACTATATTAAGAAGTTATATCCTTGTAATAAAAGCTCGAGTAATAAGAGGTTTTTGGATTAATAAAATCTTTATTTAATTACTGTTGTTTATATTGTAGCTATGGCAATCCCTATGATTCAATGCCTTCCTTATACGTAGCGGGAACGTGGCGGCGTAGTAATTGCTACTTTAGTGGAACTTCTTTTCTCTTTGACACATCGTGTTGCGTTGTTGCTCTATCTTACTCTTGCAATTTAGCAAATAATACCTACTTAATAATACAAAGAGCGGTGAAATGTTTGATTATTTTGTCATTCTAGTATACTAAAATTATAGACCATTGCAACTGTTCTGTTAACGAAAATAACAACGAGCCTTCTATAAATATATTTTTTAATAAAAATGTCTAATAAAATATGACAAAAATACTACTTACTTATAAGTTGATACACATGATAGAAACCATTTTTATATTATTTCTAAGGCACAATTTAGCGGCAATTTGCAAATTGATTAATGGCCTCCAACATTTTAGAAGTAAGTATGGAGATGCAGTGGTTTACGAAAAATCATTTAAAGTGATTGTCCTGGGTAGCAAAAACATAAGTTTTACTTTCAATACTACTGGTTCCAGGTTCCATTACTTTAAATGGTTAAGCAATGGTTTTAGACAGGTGGCAGGAACTTTCAGTAATACTTTAAAATTTAAAAACTTTAAAGTAGCTTCGGGAAAGTTACTACTACAATCATAATACCACTTTGAAGTTGCAACGACGTTAAAGTAATTATACTAAGTGGCAATACCGTTCCACATACTTTAAAAGCTACTCAGAAGTAATGGAACTACATAGTTCTAATAAATAATAGAAACAGCTACATCATTTCTAAAATATTTCGAACTGAAGTAATTAAACCTATAAGGTTGTAGTTACGTTAAATTTAGTTGTAGTTACGTAACAACTAGTCAATCAAAGTTCGGATCTCAGTTACTGCTACTTAGATGCTGCTTTGGATGTACCAGTGGTTATTCTGCACAGACAGAGAAAAAGATGATACGACAGCAATGATGCCAGAATGAGACGGGCGACGCGGTGAGACACTTCCCTCCGGTCAGATATTCCTCACTACGCTGCCGGCCGGAGAATGTTTTGACACAAATACGATTTTTATTTTAAGTTACATTTAAACACAAATATAGCCAAAATTTTGAAAAACCTCGTCAAGACATGACGGTCAAAAGTAATTGAAGGAGTTCCCTATATACAACATTCGATGTGTGATTACAATCCTTTGAATTTTCGTGAGTGATTATTTAAATAAACCCAACCAAACATAAGCAGTTGAAAATTCTAAGCCTAGCACTCCTCTCTCCCAGCTTACCCTCCACTCTTCCGACATATATTCCTCTCTGGCTTACCCCTCCCCTCTGGTTTATTGTACATACATACGGAAATTCTACCTTACGAAATGATAAGAATAAAATCAAAAATCGATCTTGTTTAAAACATCAATAAAATATCAATATATTTATACTTACTATAACTATCTATATACTTACTATAACCAGTGGCAGATCCAGAGGACTATTTTGGGGAAAAGGAAATTTTTGGAAAAAAATGTTTTAAGATAGTTGTGGCTGTAGAGAAAAATGATGAAAATGTAAAAGAAATTAGCAAAGTTGATAGATTTTAATGCGCAAAATTATTTCCTGAATCTTTAATGTTTAGGAAGTTTGTTTATGCATAAATTGCATTTAAAAATAACACGCGATCTTATACAAAATGGTAAGTTGTTGATACATTCATTATAATTACTTCATAAAAAATGAAGAAAAAAATTTGATACCAAAACATTTCACATAAAAATGATATAAGATTGTGCCGTTAATGTTTCAAATTTGCTAGAAAGATAGTTTTGCCAAAAACAAAAAATTAATACGAAGAATTTGTCGATTGAACACTTGATATAGCGGGCAATGTAACAACGTCGCATTACGACAAACTAGCGGGAAACTTAAATGCTTTATAAATAGCTACATGCAGTACCATTGGGCACTCGTAATTTACATCTCGAAAACAAAATCAGTTGTGTTAAATAAGAAGATACATCATTCGGATTTTTTTACTGCTACGTTTTAAATGAATCTGGATAAATAGTGTTTCATCCATCGTTTTATATTCATATACTTGTAATATTTGCAAAGATAACCTCAAAACTTGAGTTAAAGTCATTTAATGCATTAATTTGTTTTTATCAGAACAACAAACGAAATACTGGTACCAACTTAAGGCAACGTTGTCACTTTTTCACTATTGTAGAAGTGTATAATTTATTTATGTTCTAGAAAGGTTTATGTATTTTTTAGTGTTTACATAGTTTTTTTTATTAATAAAATAGTAAACTCGAATGAAATTTCTAGTAAGTAGAATTGCTTCTTCGTCATTTTTTCACGTTCTTAAGTTTGGACTAGACAGTCAAAAGTTAATCTCTGGCTTTAAAAAGACTAATAAATAATTAAAAACATTTATAAATAATAACTAAACTGCTTTTACATGCATTCTAATAAAACTAGTATCGTTTGAGCCATTATTTGAACCAAAACTATGTAATTATTTCTATTTGTCAAAATAGCACAGAGAACTCCATAATTTTTGGCTCAGACTATCCCACCACAACTTCCTTAATAGTTAATAATTAAACAAACATTACTCAGTAAACAAAACTGTGGCATTTACTTGTCTGCTATATAAGAATCAAGTAAAATTAGCTATATCAACACATTTACATACCTCACATGTAAATTTGGTGATGAAACATTCGCTATGTATTTCATATATAAAATGAGAAGAGCATGCTAATGTAAGTCTGGTGTCTTCAAATTTACATATATGCGACATAATAATGTAATTTGTATTTTACATCACACTTTTTACTAGTCAATTATATAACTACTTAACCACTAATTTGCTTGCGAGCTGGGGTGTTGAAAACATCAGTAACACGCGTAACACCTGACTGTGCAGACGAGTTAAATCGTGGTCGCCCATTTAGTTGGGTAATATATGGGCAATAACCACTTTTATTTCTGTGACGGTAACATTTCGGAAGTAGGACAAACAAAATAAACAGCCGTGACAAATTGAATTTCCAGTGAATTGATATTTTGTTAGTACGGAGGAGTTTACGACGTCAAGTGAACGTATTTAAAATGGCGATAAGTGAAGAAAAGAAAAAAAATAACAACGTGTGAATGATAGTGCGTATCTATTTTTTTATACAAACATATCGAAAAGTTAGCATCAGGAATGTTATGTCTATTACAATTGTAACAGATCTATTACATTAGCAAAGCATCTATATTATACTCTATTACAATGAGATTTTAAATCTATTACCTACACGTTTAATAATTCAAATTTTCTCTCGTTTCCTACTTATTTATTGTTTATTAAAAAGTTTCACAGCAAAATATATTAGGCGGCTGTAAATTAATACCATAAAAAGAGAGATTCGGCAAATTTCAGCAATGCACGCGTCATATCATTTACTAGAAATCGAGAAATTAAATGCCGAAACCGAATGGCATATGATAAAAACCCACGAAGAATCTTGATCTTTTAGCATTTTGATTAATGATGTTTATACATATAGATTTTGTTTTTTTTTTCCTATTTTATTATATTGCATGCTGTGTAATAATATAATAATAATTTTTTTTCTACAACAAGTTATTAATTAGTAAGTATATACTTTCCTTTTTTTAATAAAAAAATAAATAAAAATTTTCTTTTTCCCCTTTTACTATTACAGGAATCTATTACTATTTTAAAGAAATAAGTTATCCTACATAAAGTGGAAGATTTGAAAATTGACGCTTTAACTTAAAGATCCTGTTGCAAAGGGATTGCAGGTAAGTTCTGGCCGTCACCCCACTTTTTGGGCTTATTTGAACGTGCTTTTGGTGACGGATAAAGCTTCGAAGCGCGTTCAAATGAGCCTCCGAAAAAAAGGTGGATCGCTGCCTAAAAATTTGCATGGAACCGCAATATATCGGTTTTATATATCCGTGGTAATAGTGACTCATAATTAAATAAAACTGTTGGTCAAAACTGGTCATAACTTGGGCAAAATTATGCAATAGTTTTTCTCGCAATTCTTGTATAGGGGTGCCAAGTTCACGCAGGTCGCTAGTGCTAATGAGAGTGAGGGGCGTTGTCCGGATTATTGATTTAGTTAGATAGCCAATAGAAACATTGTTCGTTTATTGATTTTTGTTGCTGTTGCTCTTTATTGACGACAGACGACGCTAGTGCTTGTGAGGGTGGGGGCATTGTCCGGGTTATTGATTTAGTTGAATAGCCAATAAAAAGTCCGTTCTTTTATTGATTTTCGTTGCTGTTGCTGCTCAGGGACGACAGACGGCGCTAGTGCTTAAGATGCTAGGGGCGTTGTCCGGGTTATTGATTTAGTTGGATAGCAAGTAGGAAGTCCGTTCGTTTATTGATTTTTCGTTGTTAGGACTATTGCCATAAAACCGTTTCCTGGCAATCCCACAAGAAGAAAATCAATTGGAGGTAAGTCCGAAGGTATGTCAACGAATCGATTGTCTCCAGATTATCAATCCAGTGTCGAACAAAAACGCATCTTAATAGAGCCTTACATGAACAGTGTAATGTGGTGGAGCACTATCCTGCTGAAACCAGATGTTTTCCTAAGGGATGTGTATCGGATGGCCACGTTAATCAGTCGGTCCCAGCAACCACGCAAGCACTTACGTGTGGTTATCGTGAAGAATGCACTTAGCCATATACCACGTACAAATATTAATTACATGAATGAATTACAGACCGATTTAAAGCGATTTTGAAAATTACGGTTACAGGTGTTGCCTATCTATGAGCTTCGATAATATAATTAAAACCTTCTAAAATGATGAAAATTTTCAAATTCGCTTTAAATCAGTCTGCAATTTCTTTGCGTATTTTTCGAGTAAAAATAAGCATTTTTTTACTCTTATCATTTTTTTCTATCTGACGCCATTTTCGATAAAAAACACGATAAACTTTCAAAACTGTCAAATCGTTGTTCTCAATTTTTATCGAAATTGAAGCACTATAGGAAAAAAATGCAATTTTTTTTTGAACTTTATACGTGTTTACCTTCTTTTAGGGGTCAAATATAAATTTTCTCATATAGGAAACATGACATTCGAAAGTAGAGATTTCAATCTTTAAAATGAGCCCCTGCTGGCCTTTCTAAGTTGCGCCAAGTTTTGGATGTAACCGGTGGTTGAGTTGACAGAAAGAATGACCCAAATACGCCTCAAAAAATATTTAAATTAGTTGCATTCATATTACTATTCCCGTATCATGCACAATATCTTGTTTCTGGGACGGCTATGAATCAGAGAGATAGATATAACAGTCATGTACCTCAGATATGACTGCCTATTTTATATCTCATTCATGGCCGATTAAGATGCTAGGGGCGTTGTCCGGATTATTGATTTAGTTGGATAGCAAATAGGAAGTCCGTTCGTTTATTGATTTTTCGTTGCTGCTGCTGCTGTTGCTGCTCTCTCACTAGGTGCGACAGATGGCGCTAGTGCACCTGCGTGAAGTTGGCACTACCATATAAGAATTTCGAGATAAAAACTACTGCATAATTTTGCCCAAGTTATGCCCAGTTTTGACCAATAGTTGTTTTATTTTGCTCAGCCCCCTTTAACTCGTCAGTCAAAAGCAGAATTTCTATGGTGTGGAACCCCCACAAGCGATTGCAATAAAATAAAGTAGGCCATAATTTTGCCTAAGTTATGCCCAGTTTTGACCAATAGTTGTTTAATTTTGCCCGGCCCCCCTTAACTCGTTAGTCAAAAGCCGGATTTCTATGGTGTAGCACACCCATAAGCGATTGCAATAAAATAAAGTAGGCCATAATTTTTCCCAAGTTATGCCCAATTTTGCCCAACCTTATTTTTTTACATAAACCAAACCAGATCTTCACGAATGCAGGGTTCTAAACGCATCACAGGGTATCTAGGACGCATTACAACCTGCGTGAAGTTGGCACCCCCATATAAGAATTTCGAGATAAAAACTACTGCATAATTTTGCCCAAGTTATGCCCAGTTTTGACCAATAGTTGTTTTATTTTGCCCAGCCCTCCTTAACTCGTGAGTCAAAAGCAAAATTTCTATGGTGTAGCACACCCATAAGCGATTGCAATAAAATAAAGTAGGCCATAATTTTGCCCAAGTTATGCCCAATTTTGCCCAACCTTACTTTTTTACATAAACCAAACCAGATCTTCACGAATGCAGGGTTCTAAACGCATCACAGGGTATCTAGGACGCATTACAACCTGCGTGAAGTTGGCACCCCCATATAAGAATTTCGAGATAAAAACTACTGCATAATTTTGCCCAAGTTATGCCCAGTTTTGACCAATAGTTGTTTTATTTTGCCCAGCCCTCCTTAACTCGTGAGTCAAAAGCAAAATTTCTATGGTGTGGCACCACCATAAGCGATCGCAATAAAATATAGTAGGCCATAATTTTGCCCAAGTTATGCCCAATTTTGCCCAACCTTACTTTTTTACATAAACCAAACCAGATCTTCACGAATGCAGGGTTCTAAACGCATCACAGGGTATCTATAACGCATTACACACGTTTTAAACAATATATGAACTTGGGATTAACTTTTGACTCACTACCTAACAATCCTAAACCTCATAGAGGTCATAAAGGGTTTTCAAGTTTTGCCCAACCTTATTTCTAAACTTAAACCCGGTGACACATTCATAAATGTAAAGTTCAATATCTCGGATTCTGTTTGGAAGTCTAGAAGTAATTCTGATCTTGGGCAAAACTTTAAACTCACTGACTTAGAATTCTAAGCCTTATAGAGGTCATTCAAAGGGTTTTCAAATTTTGCCCAACCTTATTTCACGATCGACACCCGGTGACTCATTCATAAATATAAAGTTCAATATCTCTAATTCTGTTTGAAAGTCGTAGAAGTAATTCAGATCTTGGGCAAAACTTGAAAACCCTTTGAATTACCTCTATAAGGCTTAGAATTGTTAGTTAGTGAGACTAAAGTTTGGCCCAAGATCAGAATTCTACGACTTTCAAACAGAATCCGAGATATTGAACTTTACATTTATGAATGTCACCGGTTTTAAGTTACGAAATAAGGTCGGAAAAAAATTGTAAACCCTTTATATGACCTCTATGTGGTTTGGAATAGTTAGGTAGTGAGTCAAAAGTTAATCTCAAGATCAGATATTGTTTAAGACCTGTGTAATGCGTTATAGATATCCTGTGATGCGTTTAGAACCCTGCATTCGTGAAGATCTGGTTTGGTTTATGTAAAAAGTAAGGTTGAGAAAAATTGGGCATAAGTTTGGCAAAATTATCACCTACTTTATTTTATTGCAATCGCTTATGGAAGTAATACACCATAGTAATTATGCTTTTGACTCACGAGTTAAGGTGGGCTGGGCAAAATAAAACAACTATTGGTCAGAACTGGGCATAGCTTGGGCAAAATTATGCAATAGTTTTTCTCAAAATTCTTATATGGGGGTGCCAACTTCACGCAGGTCGCTAGTGCTAATGACATTGAGGGGCATTGTCCCGGTAATTGATTTAGTTAGATAGCCAATAGAAAGTTTCGTTCGTTTATTGATTTTCGTTGCTGTTGCTGCTCAGGGACGACAGACGGCGCTAGTGCTTATGAAGGTGGTGGCGTTGTCCGGATTATTGATTTAGTTAGATAGCCAATAGAAACTCCGTTAGTTTATTGATTTTTCGTTGGTGCTGCTGCTGTATAAGATTTTCGAGAAAAAGCTGTTGCATAATTTTGCCCAAATTATGCCCAGTTTTGACAAATAGTTGTTTTATTTTGCTCAGCCCCCTTTAACTCGTCAGTCAAAAGCAGAATTTCTATGGTGTGGAACCCCCACAAGCGATTGCAATAAAATAAAGTAGGCCATAATTTTGCCTAAGTTATGCCAAGTTTTGACCAATAGTTGTTTAATTCTGCCCGGCCCCCCTTAACACGTTAGTCAAAAGCCGAATTTCTATGGTGTAGCACACCCATAAGCGATTGCAATAAAATAAAGTAGGCCATAATTTTGCCCAAGTTATGCCCAATTTTGCCCAACCTTATTTTTTTACATAAACCAAACCAGATCTTCACGAATGCAGGGTTCTAAACGCATCACAGGGTATCTATGACGCATTACAATCTGCGTGAAGTTGGCACCCCCATATAAGAATTTCGAGAAAAAAACTATTGCATAATTTTTCCCAAGTTATGCCCAGTTTTGACCAATAGTTGTTTTATTTTGCCCAGCCCTCCTTAACTCGTGAGTCAAAAGCCGAATTTCTATGGTGTAAGTTTTTGGCACCACCATATAAGAATTTCGAGAAAAAAACTATTGCATAATTTTGCCCAAGTTATGCCCAGCTCTGACCAATAGTTGTTTTATTTTGCCAAGCCCCTCTTAACTCGTGTGTCAAAAGCCGAATTTCTATGGTATGGCACCCCCATAAGCGATTGCAATAAAATAAAGTAGGCCATAATTTTGTCCAAGTTATGCCCAGTTTTAACCAATAGTTATTTTATTTGGCCAAGCCCCCCTTAACTCGTGTGTCAAAAGCCGAATTTCAATGGTGTGGCACCCCATAAGCGATATCAATAAAATAAAGTAAGTCATAATTTTGCCCAAGTTATGCCCAGCTTTGACCAATAGTTGTTTTACTTTGCCCAGCCCACCTTAACTCCTGAGTCAAAAGCCGAATTTCTATGGTGTAAGTTTTTGGCACCCCCATATAAGAATTTCGAGAAAAAAACTATTGCATAATTTTGCCCAAGTTATGCCCAGCTTTGACCAATAGTTGTTTTATTTTGCCAAGCCCCTCTTAACTCGTGTGTCAAAAGCCGAATTTATATGGTGTGGCACCCCCATAAACGATTGCAATAAAATAAAGTAGGCCATAATTTTGCACAAGTTATGCCCAATTTTGCCCAACCTTATTTTTTTACAGAAACCAAACCAGATTTTCACGAATGCAGGGTTGTAATTAATAAATATATAAGAAAAATTAAAAATAATACAGTAAGCAAATAATAAGTATCAGCAAATAAAATCTAGCTGATTATGAATGTAAGGTTTAACACAAGCTTTTCTGTTCAATTTGTATCATGTGAACCACAACATTTTGTCTGAGTCGGCCATGAATGAGATATAAAATTGGCAGTCATATCTGAGGTACATGACTGTTATATCTATCTCTCTGATTCATAGCCGTCCCAGAAACAAGATATTGTGCATGATACGGGAATAGTAATATGAATGCAACTAATTTAAATATTTTTGAGGCGTATTTGGGTCATTCTTTCTGTCAACTCAACCACCGGTTAGATCCAAAACTTGGCGCAACTTAGAAAGGCCAGCAGGGGCTCATTTTAAAAATTGAAATCTCTACTTTCGAATGTCATGTTTCCTATATGAGAAAATTTATATTTGACCCCTAAAAGAGGGTAAACACGTATAAAGTTAAAAAAAAAATTGCGTTTTTTTCCTATAGTGCTTCAATTTCGATAAAAATTGAGAACAACGATTTGACAGTTTTGAAAGTTTATCGTGTTTTTTATCGAAAATGGCGTCAGATAGAAAAAAATGATAAGAGTAAAAAAAATGCTTATTTTTACTCGAAAAATACGCAAAGAAATTGCAGACTGATTTAAAGCGAATTTGAAAATTTTCATCATTTTAGAAGGTTTTAATTATATTATCGAAGCTCATAGATAGGCAACACCTGTAACCGTAATTTTCAAAATCGCTTTAAATCGGTCTGTAATTCATTCATGTAATTAATATTTGTACGTGGTATATGGCGAAGTGCATTCTTCACGATAACCACACGTAAGTGCTTGCGTGGTTGCTGGGACCGACTGATTAACGTGGCCATCCGATACACATCCCTTAGGAAAACATCTGGTTTCAGCAGGATAGTGCTCCACCACATTACACTGTTCATGTAAGGCTCTATTAAGATGCGTTTTTGTTCGACACTGGATTGATAATCTGGAGACAATCGATTCGTTGACATACCTTCGGACTTACCTCCAATTGATTTTCTTCTTGTGGGATTGCCAGGAAACGGTTTTATGGCAATAGTCCTAACAACGTCGAATAACTTAGGAATTTCGATTTATTTCAGCAGATATTATCGCCCGTGATAAAAGTAAGTTTGTATACCAAATTAGTTATGGATTAGCAGCAAATGGGCGTTGTTTGAACAACGACTTTAATTTTAAAAATTTTGTACAATTGTAGTAAGTTTTTATTGTAATTACACAATTTATAAATTTTCAATTTAACAGACAAATTATTTAACACCCCGTATTATCTTATCTAAACATCTGTTTCTCGAAAACGAAACATCGGAAAGACTATGTTAAAAAGGAAGACATCTGCCTATATAAGTTTTTGTTGATTAGAAGGAAGTTTAAAATTTTATATTTTTGAAAAGATTTTATTAAAATTCTCTTGTTAGTCTGATCGACACACAGATAGATAATTAAGTGTAAAATATGTGTACCTTATAGAGCGAGTTAATTCCAATGTTTTTTTTATAGAAAAAACTTTTTTTATAGAAAATGTATGAATTGTTCATGAAGGGAAGTTCAGAAGGGAATGAATCATAGTACACTTTCTTCTCTAAAAAACTAGTTCAAACTTTTTATTTCTTCTACTTTATTTCCACCGTCCATTTTGTTAGTATTTGATGATGCGTACAGTTTTAAATAATTACTATTTAACCCTTAACTACCTAGGTGCAGTCTCTGTGACCGCAGGTATCTGTGTGACTTTTGGTTTTTCCTATTTCTAGGAAGAATTAAGATTTGTGCCTTTAGGTATTCCTAAATAGCATCATTTTCAGTTCGTAACCCGCTGCACATCGATCTGTGTTCACGCGTTGCGTTATTATTTAAATTTAAATATTTCGTGCGGTCATAGTGACCGGATCCGGGTATTTAAGTTATGGCTAGCTCTTCACTGAAGGTTCGCTTTGGTGATAAGGATTTTGAAAAATCATTGCTAGATATATCTATTGTAACTTAGTTTATCCTATTTTGTAAGAAAATTGTTTTATTTTTTGTCTGTAATAAATTTTTTGATGTTAGAATCAACTAGGCTGTTTTTTGGTAATTTCCACCGTTAAATCATTTTTTTTAGTTATATTAATTTCTGCTTATAAAAATTTAAAAAAAAATCTTTAAATGAGAATTCACACTATTCAAGGACTATAACAACAAATTTAAATGACTTACCTATTTTGCATTTTTTTTAAATTTTATAGCGCTTTAGAGATCAGCGGTCACCGTGACCGGTCCCAGGCATTTGTCAACAAGCTTCCGTCTCGAATAACGCAAATAATGAACTATTGTGTAAATATGTTAAAACAGTAATAAATCGTCACACAGAAAATGTAAGTCAGCAGTTTACATTTTATATTATAACCACTGCATAAAAATATACAACATATAAATCGATTGTAGGCAATTTAAAGCTGGTAAGTTGCTTCGAATATCTCACAACAGTGACAAACCACGGTTAGTACGCCGAGGATTGTCGATTATGATCGGACTGCCTGCTACTAATAACAAAGAGCGTATATCAAACCATGTACCACAGGTCCTACAATACGTGCGATGGTTATAATATATAGCGTACAGTGTGTCGTTAAGCAATGTTTCCGAAGTTATTTCTGCAAGAAATGTGTTTGATGGGTGGACTAACTTCAGGTTTTTTAATATCAAATATCCGAGAGAATATTAGTTTTGAAAAAAATGAGCTCATACCTAGCTGGACTATCAAAAGTATTCTTCAACGGTAAAAGAAAAAATTTCTATCTTGACAAATAAAGCTAAGAAAAGTAAAAAACGTTATGACGTTTTTATTTTTTTATAAAAAAACTAAAACTAAAAAAATAGCTCATAAAGAGCTTTAACCTATTATTATATACATGAAAAGATATAGTATAATGTTTCAGTTCACAAAGAAACTCTGTAATGGGAAAGAAATGCTCTCATATACTTAACATATGCCAATGTTTTGGTGTGCAAGAGCCTGAAATCGTATTTAAATGATAGAGCACACGTGTTCTGTGGAGCACACGTCAGCTCAAATTTTCGATATAACTGATATAAGAGAGTACAAGACTAAAACCCTATAGTATAAACTGGTGAAAGTGTGCTTTAAACCACTTTAAAAGAAAAGAACAACATACGTTTTACTCGAACAATTTCAAACGACTTTACTATCAGAATGCCATCAACAGGTAAAAGTAATTTAATTTACATAAATCCAATAATCAAATTTGTTTTCTCGAGGTAAGATAAGTTTTCAGCGTAATATATGTAACTATAAATGTTCACAGAAAAGCATCTTGAACAAACATATGTTTACTCACAGTGAAGAGAAGCCGTTTAAATGTTACAAATGAGATTACAAAAGTTCACACAAGATATGCCTTCAGGACCACATGTTTACTCACATCAATGAGAAACCCTGTCAGTGTGATAGATGTGATTACAAATGTACAGCTAAGAACAGTTTTAAAACTCATATATTCATTCACACCGATGAGAAGCCTTTTCATTGTAACATATGCAACTACAAATGTTCAAATACCAGCAACCTTAGAAGACATATTTTTACTCATAGTACTGAAGACAAGCGCTTCCTGTGTAATGTATGTAATTACAAGTGTTCACAAAAAAATAATTTTAAGATACACATTTTTACCCACACTGGTGAGAAGCCTATTCAGTGTAATATATCAATATATGTGATTACAAATGTTCACAGAGAGCAACTTAAATACACATATGCAAATTCACAAGGAAGAGAAGCCCTTTAAATGTAATTTATGTAATTACAAAAGTCCACACAAGATATCCTTTAAAAACCATATGCTTACTCATACTGGCAAGAAGTCCTTTAAATGTAATATGTGTCATTACAGAGGTTATACCAAAAGCACCATTCTGAGTCATATGGTTCGTCACACTAAACAGAAACTGTTTCAGTGTAACATATGCAACTACAAATGTTTACGATGTGGGAGTCTTAAGACACACATACTTACTCATACTGGTGAAAAATTTTTTCAGTGTAATCTCTGCGATTACAAATGTTCAGTTAAAAGGAGGCTTAATTTACAGATGTTTACTCAAACTGGCGAGAATCCCTTTAAATGTAAAATGTGTGATTTACAGATGTTCTACTAAGAGCAACCTTTATGATCATATGGCTACTCACACTCAAAAGAACTGTTTTCAATGTAATATATGTAATAACAAGTTTTCAGTTAAAAGGTCCCTTAATAAACATATGCTTACATTATGTGCTTATATTATGTGGCTAATGAAAACGTTTTGTTGCAGCTAAATATCGAGGAGTTGTGTTTAGAGAGGAGGGAAGCAGTATAACACAGCTGGTGATATTCATCAACAGACTGGTCTCATATGCCATGATGGTAGTGCCTCCTCCGTATGCATAATGATCGAATGTGACTCTAAATATTGCTTCCATTCAATAAAAGTTTAAAGTGATCAGGTTGATAGTTCATAAATCTTTTTTCCAATAAATAGTAAGTATCATTAAATTATTAATATTATAGAGTTGTTGTTAGAGAGGAGGGAAGGAGCAATGCAGCTGGTGATAATCATCAACAGCCTGGTATCCATCTGACTGTCGTCATATTTCCCTTTCTTATCGCGAAATACAAATAATCTGTACATTTCCTTTTTTTCATGTGATGTAACTATGTGTTTTATTGAATGAGAGAGGAAATAAAAATGATTTATTATTATTATTATGCTACTTAAGTTCTATTAATTTTATATAATAATAAATAATCTATAATTTTTTTTTCTCTAACTAGTACTAATGTTTCATGTTCATGTAATGTAAGGGCAGTCCTTTCGGCAATGCTACCTACTCACAAATCAAAATGAATAAATAAATATCTGACGTTTCAAACAACCTCACATAAAATATTTTATTTACCCTCAAATTGTAATTTTGAAACAGCCAACAGATACGTGTAGTTCCTTGCATGAAATAAAGCTACTTGACTGTTTTTCTACTCGGTCTTACTTATATTTTAAGTGAAACAAAGATTCTAGAAATATATAACACTTTCTGCATGATAAAACCCCTATACAATGTCAACCAAATGCAAACTGCTTTTCATAACTAAATACCTTCTTTATAGGCTTAATTAATTTATTTGAACATTTTTAGCTGGGTCACAACAATATATCTGCAACCCATTTAACATTTATCTATCTGATGATCGTAAGACGCAGGTCTACCAACATGTTTTCATTAATTTCTTTTAAAGAAACACCCTCTCAAAAGAGATCTACAATTCCTACAGTCAAGATAGTATTATGTGAATTTACGTTATTCTAATTAATACAATCTACAAGAAACCCATTTTCATCGATGTCGTTACATTGAGCTTCAAGATTTAACAATTCTTCCAGGTAAGTTGGTTTACCTTTACATACACCTTAATTGGAACTTGTTTGATTTATTTCAGATAACAGCTTACCAGAATACAAGCTAACATCTTTCTACATTTGAAAAAACATGTAAACGTAATGTATCTCGTTAAGCTAATGATACAAACTATCTTTGTTAAGGAAAGACTGACAACTACAGTAACCTTTATGTGTCTTAAGTGTATTTGT
Source organism: Agrypnus murinus (assembly GCA_929113105.1). Taxonomy (NCBI): domain Eukaryota; kingdom Metazoa; phylum Arthropoda; class Insecta; order Coleoptera; family Elateridae; genus Agrypnus; species Agrypnus murinus. Next base: position 39,065,971 of record OV816023.1, on the reverse strand, counting down.
ATGCATGTTAATTTTAAATTTTTACTTTAATTCAACTTAAGAAACCCGTTTGCAAAATTTATTTTTTATTGAGGTTATGTGAACCTGTAAATCAAGAAATTGAAATTTATGGCATCAGGTCTCCTAAGGAACACCTAAATATCATGACAATATGTTTACTAAAACGTGGTGTATTAAGAATAGGATTATTAGTATTAAGTGAGAATATTAACACATCAGCACTAGCAACATTGCTTACAAGTTAGACGGTGTAGTTTTAAAAGGAGGCAGAGGTGGATTACTTCCCATCTATGGGAAATGCTTCATGCAGTACTGCTAATCTTGTAGTTCCTTTAGTAAGTAGGTCGGAAGTTGTTTCAAACTTTTATGCTACATCAAACCATTTTAAAAAATTTATAGATAATGCTTTGACTTTGTCAGGTGATGAAAATTGGTTATACTTCGTAAAGAACTTCACTTGCTTGATGAGGATCCATAGATTATAAAGACAGACACGTATGGAGACACTGTATAGCAACACTAAACATTACGTTCAACAATCTCGTACATATGGGCCATTACCTGGGAACTTTGGTTTTTATGTCCCTGGCAGTTTTTCTTTAATATTTTGGTTTAAGTTTATATTTTACAGATTTATTTAGTATCAAGGATACTTAGGCTAAATGAAAAATTAACTAGATGTAATAAAAGTACAAATTTGGAACAGATATAGTAAAGCAAATGTCATTACCGCCCCAAATTCCCGATAACTTCAGTTTTACCGGGAGAAAATATATATTTTATTAATCAAGAAATAACACAAAGTTTCCTGATTTAAAAGTATATGCGAAATTTAAAGAAATCCAAAAAGAGCAGTTTTATGATTCTGTTTAAATTATGTATTTGTCTAAATATGTGGCCGCTAACGTGCTGTCGTTACCGTCCTATGCTCTTACATATGTGAAAAATGTTAATAAATAGCACACCATGCTGTATTTAAAACTATAACAGGAAACGGTCACTTTTTTTACTCACAGATTTTGTATGGAGCATATGGTTGTATCTAATTTGAGGAGATTTGTGAAATCTAAAAGGTGAGAAAATGTTGCCGTAGGTTTATTGTACACCATTACCATTCCTTGCTTTACATATAGAATTAAGTGCTGCAGAATGAGACTATAATTATTATAAGGAAAAGCAGACCAGGCAAGCCTATATCATGCACAACAGAACAATAAACAGAAGTTAGAAGAAAAAATGCATTCAAGATAATTAACTGCATATAGAATGATATTCCTTCTATAACATAAACTGAGAGCTTTTATAGGTATTATGTACGAAGGGCGTTATGACTATAATAATGCCAGGAGGGTGATGATAAAGGCCCTATAATGCTGAGAGGGTGTTATAGATGAAAATGCCTTTTTATAACGTCATGGTTGTTATGGACCTGTTTATATAGTTCATATCACGGGTATAGACGGGTGAATATGTGCTATTTTATTTTAGTGTGCCTCTGCAAATATCTAATGAATTTATATTATAAATATAAAATATTCGTAAGGTAGCAATAATTTTGCACTATTAGGCACGTTGGAATTTAAGAGGAAAAGTATTTACAATTTTCTAGCAAAAATATTTGAATGCTGAAAATGTCTCTACCCTGGCATGTCTTTTTACCCGATTTATGTATCAGTTTGATTTATTTGTTAACTACTCACTTTCCAATATTCAATCGTTGATATTATTAAACCAGAAAGTTTCTTAGTATCACTAGAAGGTAAGAAATAGTGAACATTAATACAAAGTTAAATTATTGAAATTTTCTTCATTGCCCATAAATTTAGTGTCTCCTACCCTACTTTTTATATCTCTGATCAAATTGTCACTACCCTGGTTCTTGCGCAATCCCTTGGGTTGCAATTTTCCCTTGATCACCCTCCGAAAATACGTAATAATTACTGGCCTACTTTAAATTAGTGTGAAAATAGGAATTCCTTTTTAGATAATAAAACACACAAACTTATTCTTATATTTTTTGTTGGTCACAAAAATGGGTAGCCAGTACACAAATAGCAGATATTCACCCATACAACAAATAGTATGCAAGTGAAAAATAAAAGTAATTAATAAAGTAATACCTTCTCCATGGGTTACAGTAAATTATGATGACTTATGGTATGTTGGAGTAGTAGAGACCGTTGGGGTAGATGGCATACTGACTATTATAATTCATGGCTAGAAGTGGTGTCTCCTTTTATTCGCCTCAAAAAGCAGATTTTAAAGTAAAAACCTGCAAGGCGAGTATTTAAATGCAATTTTGTAGTTGATAAAACCTCTAATGTAGAAAGCGCTATGAAATTATAGTTTAAATTTCATTACACATCATTTATTTTCAAAAATTTGATTGGCGCAATCTTTAAGAGTTACATTACTCTTAGGTTAAGTTGTTCTGAGTTAATATTTTTTATTTGTTATCAATCATTAAACAAATACTAAACATTAATAAAATAAAAAAAAACAATAAACTTAAAGAAATCGTTGTATAGTTACTAATTATATCCTCAACAATCATTATCATTACCGTCTGTCTACTGTTATTTCCGTCCCTCATTTGTTATTAGATATGAAAGAGATTATTGTAAAATATTTACTAAAACTATAATAAAAAAGATATCTAGTACACTGCTGAAAGTTTAGACATCAACCTAAACGAATATGAAAAACAAACCATCGTCTGCTTTGTATAAAAATTCAGTATTGTACAAATCCAAAAATAAAAGTTCCCAGATAATGCCTCATCTAGTATCTTTTCCTAAGGTTAAGGTTGGGATCATGTCGCCACCAAAGTATTTTAGTATATATAAGGACACAATGCAGAAAGGGCACTAACAGCAACTCCTTTACAGTTTAGTGCGATAAAAAAAGTAAGAAGAGAAATGGAGTATGGATATGGTAAAAAACGATCTAATTTAATTTTATATCTGACTAACGGAAATGTTTTGTTGCAGCTAAATATCGAGGAGTTGTGGTTAGAGTGGAGCAAAGCAGTAACACAGCTGGCGATATTCTTCAACAGACTGGTCTCATATGCCATGATGGTAGTGCCTCCTCCCTCCATATGCATGGCGATCGAACTTGACTCTAAATATTGCTTCCATTCAATAAAAGTTTAAAGTGATCAGGTTGATAGTTCATAAATCTAATAATATATAGTATAAATAGGAAATATAATAGTAATAATAATAAGTATAATAATAGTAATAAATAGTAAGTATGATTAAATTATTAATCTTATAGAGTTGTTGTTAGAGAGATGGGAAGGAGTAATGCAGTTGGTGATAATCATCAACAGCTTGGTCTCATATGCCATGATGGCAGTGCCTCCTCCAGATGCATGGTGATCAAACGCGACTCTAAGATTCGGAGCAGGTTCAACAGTTCGGGTTAAGGGGGACCAGCAATAGAAATAACAAAACTGTAAAATAATATGCTGTGGAATTATTATAAATAAAGTACAGACTGAAAATTGTTTTTCTATTATTAGAATCTATGCATTTATAGTGTAGAGTAGTGATGGCAACTTGGATGTCGTGATACTATTCGTGGTCGTGACACTAGTTCAATTAGTTAATTAACAATCAATTAACTTAAACACTATGCTAAAACGATAGGTAGTATGGCATACTTGTCAAATCTTGAAATCATCTAAATGAAATGTAGTAGTTTTTTGTACGGTTGGTGCTAGGAAAAAAATTAAAATAATTGACAAACGGTTTCTCATTTTGACATAACCGAGAATCTAACTTACTTATTGAAGAAAATAATACAAAACTATTAGAGAAAGTATTTTAAAATAATTTGTTTGCATAATTTGACATACTTGACAGCAAAAATGTTAACATAATGCCTCTTGATTGTCGAGGTAGTAAGACTGATATTTTCATTAATCGTGTTTAAAAATGTTTATCTTTAGTTACTAAACGTACAAGTATTGTTACAGGAAAAAGTATACAGTATTAAATTTTCAGTTGTGTTAAACTTACAAAAAAGCGACTATATTGTAAAACTTGTAAGTATGCGGTATCTCTCTTTTCCAGAAGTATTACTATCTGCTATTTTCCCTTTGCTCACACATCAAAGCAAAAGTAAGCAACAGTCAAATGATAATTCTATTAATAAACTTATAATTTATAACAGAGTACCCAGAACAGTACCTGGGTATTTGTACCGAGGTACATTACAATACTGCTGATTGCTCCTCGATAGTTAGGTTTTCTGTTTCCTTAAAGAATTTTTGTAGACATTTATTTATTTATTGAAATGTAGAAGAGAAGAGATAACAACTTTTGCAATAAAAGTTTCATTGTTCAATGATCATTTTAGCAAATTAAGCATTTAAATAATAGATGATAAAACTGTTATATATAATTTGCTGCAAATAATATGCAATAATATTGTACATACATATTGGAATTACAGGTAGAACATATGAAAGACCTTAAGGGCTATGAGTTTTCTCATGTCGTTTTAAACTTTGCCTGCTTGCTAGTACTCTCCTGCAAACGCGGCACTGAATTCTGGAGTGGCGTTGTTTATGTTTTATCCAGGTTTCTCTGAATGCAAATGATTTGGAGCAGATGTTGCATACCAGCTTCTTTTCATTAGGATGCTCTACTAGCACGTGCTCTTCTAAATCTTGTGTTTTCCAAAACTTTGTCCTACAAACGCTACACACGAAAGCTCTATGATCCGCATCCATATGGAGTTCCAACTCATTTATATCTGTAAATATTGCTTTGCAAACACTACATTTTACCATCTCTCCTAGATAATGAGTTGTTACATGTTTACTTAGATCCTCTTTAAATACAAAGCCTTCTTTGCATATTTTGCATCTAAAGTTTCTTTTGCCTTTATGCGACTTCATATGATGCTGCATGTAGCCCCATCTTGAAAACCTTGCTTCACATATTTTACATGTGTAAGGTTTATCTCTCTTGTGAAGACCGTATAAATGAATATTTAACATTCTTTTTGAATCCAACTCCTCGTGGCAATGCTTGCATGAAAATGTCTTGTTTTCTTGTAAATGCTTTCTCTTATGACACATCAATTTCCGTCTAGCTGTTGTTTTAAATTTACATTCACTACATATGTAAAGTTGTGTATATTGTTCGCTGGCACTTGATCTTCTAGGATGTGGGGGAGAATCGCGAGCACGCGAACCACTGTAATAAACAAATTGATTTTCGTTAATACTATACTAGTTTTGTATCAGTCACTATTAATTTCTCCATTGAGTCTAGGGTTGCTTTTAAAAAAACTTTTAAAATTCGAGATTGTGGGATCACCTAACAAAGTAATAATTACTAAAAAATATAAAGCGCTGTTTATATTATTACCAATCTTGTCTAAAATTTAAAAATATATCTTAATGTACACATAGATACCGTAGATAAGTTTATCGGCAATTCTAAAATTTGAGGTTATGTGTCGGTTAAGGTTACCGCGCAATATTAATATACGCGAGCATTAAAAAATAAATTTCTAGATCTTACCTCGGTTGCGGATTCATTACGTCGCTGTTTAAGTTATATCGGTGTTAATATTACTCAAGAAAATTCTTCTATAACACTAAATAAGATTATTAACTGCCATCAATAATCCAACACGTCTTCAAGTGAAAATACAAAATGGATGCTACGTTTGTTTATAACGTTGCTTCCGTTGACTAGAAAGCGGGAAATTTAAATTTTAAATGAAAGAAAAAAATTATCGAATTTAATGTTTTAGCTTTAATCAATACAGAAAAATTTGTTTATTTTACTATTAGTATTTATTTTTATACATATGAATACATATTGAATACAAAAGATAAATGACACAAACAGAAATTCAGTAGCATCATTTGCAAACAATAAAAGATATAAAGTCTATAATAAATTTAACATGCATATTAATATGATACTCCACAAATTAACTAATTAACTCACATACGTTAAACAATTTGTTGGTGAGTAACATAAAAAACTAAAACAACAATGCAAAGGGTTAATTGCATTAAAAGGTTTCTAATAAATCCTGTGATAAAGTTATACTAATACATACATACATAAAAAACACTAAAAAAATAGTTAAATACTAATTAGTCCGAGAGCAGCGGCTCCATAGGAAGCATTTTAAAAGTAGCTATACAACTCGCGTACACAGATCTAAAAAATAAGTTAATATGTAAAATGACCTGCTGGATTCGAAATTTGAGTTCGCGAACAGATCAGGAATTGCGAAATAGCCAAAAAGTCCATATTTTTGTCATTTTTAATAAATTCGTTTTCGACAATTTCGAAAACATTTTTTACATTTTCTCAGCAACGAATAGAGCTAGGGTTCTGGTTTTTTGACCAAGTGTAAGCCGTGGTGTTAAGATGATGGTAGTATATTTAGAAGATTCTAAAAATTAGTAGATTCATAGAAAAAATAATTTTCTGTCTTCGGTGCATATTTTGCGTATAGAAAATTTCACACATCGTATGACTAAGTTTATTTTTAGGAATTGATAGGTACATAATCGAGAGAAAATCTGACTAAACGTTCAAATTTATTTTTGAAAAAAAAGAATTAAGTCGTAATGACGTTCCTGAAAAAAGTTATGACGAGTTGAACATAAATATTACTGCGCGCAAAATGCACTCTAGTGTGCACATGCAGTAAGTTCAGTCTGGACACCTCGCAGACGCTTGAGGGAGTAGGTGCAAACGAATTATTGGACTTTTTAATGTTTAAACGATAGAGATAATTACTAATAAACCATCCAAAATCTAAAATATTTGGAATCTTGAACTTAATCTAGTAGGCTGTTCTGTACATAGAACATTGCAAAAATGCTCTTTTTATATTTAAATGAAATTCATCTTTGAGTTGATGGTAATTTATCATGGTCATTTTTACTTCGTCGTCAAAACGTACTTCTACATCTGTCAGTAGCAATGCAAAGAAATTGTTGATAGTTTTGAGCATAATTTTTGAGACGCATTCTTTGGTAACTTGGATTGAATCTTGATCTGAGCTGTACACTATAATGTCCCTTTTTAAATGTTTTGCAAAATTATTCAAGCATTTGATTGCAATTCATGAGGCGAATGAAATTGCCTTTGCAGAACACACAGCTAGATAATTTGGCACCGCGTGGAACAAGAACTTTATCCTCAAACTGTTTTTGAATGTTATATATAATATCTTCAGACGTAGGATAGTTTGGATTTCAATCTAAGCTAGTTTATCTAAATAGTTTAGTATAATTAAATTGGTCCATTTTTCAAGTCCACAGTTTGGCTTCTCTTTGAAGAATAATCTTTATTAAAGGTATATATAGTGAGAATTCTTTTTCGCTAATTAGGGACTTTTCTAGATCTGGAGGTGTTTTATAAATATTTCGGAGAAGGTTGAAGATTTCTTTTTGTCAGATTTTCTTTTTTTAATTCAAGAAGCATAAATTATGATAACAACAGTCTTAACAATCATACCCATACAAGTATCGCCAAACCCTTGGGTTCTGTGTAATAGTTCGTTATTTTGCTTTAACCCATATATCATTTTGCCTTTTAAAAGTTGTTACCGTTTTTTACCAGTTTTCATTTCCTACACCCTTTACTATCACGGTCTTTATTACAAATAATACAAGTTTGTGGACATTTTTGATTTAAATCTTTTGTTCTTGTGCGTGCATTATCGATAATAATAATAGTATTACTTACTGTTTCTGATTTTCTCTTATATGCGATTCGGGTATAAGATCTACACTTCGCGTGATAAACTGGATTTAAGATTTAATGCCAAGAAGAAATTTTTAATTTCTATTTCTATAAAAAAATAGCTGAACACTTTGATGCCTTGTTCAAATAACTTACAAACTCTTATAATACTAAATTAAAGTGAAAATTTATTGTAAATTTAATTACAAGAATATTTTTAAACATATTTAGATGTTATTATAAATATTATAATGCAGAAAAATTATCATCTCCAACTGGGAATCGATTCCAATCCTAGGTTCGATTCCCAGTCGGGTATGATAATTGTTCTGCATTATAATAACATCTAAATATGTTTAAAATTATAATAATTATTAATAACTATCACTAAATTTCAAATAATTTTCAAACGAACCAAGCCATTTATACGAATGACCATAAAAGAGCTGGTGTAAAAATAATGCCGAGACGCACTCCCAACAATGCGCTTAAATATCAATAAATATTTCGTTCAGGAAGCAAAATTTAAAAAAAAGACCTGAATAAAAAATCTTATTTGATTCAATGGGAATATTTTTGTCGTATATTAGCCACCTAACTCTAAAAATAAAAAAGATACCTCGATGGAACATTTTCCTCTGCAAATGTTAAAGATTTCGTGTCAATGGAACACAATTAATTTTTTTTAAGAAATTTATTATTACCAAGACAATTCTTTTACAATGAACTTGTCAAAGAACACTTGAAGAATATTCAGTAAAAAATTTAGTTTAATCCAAATCAGAACAAAGAAGATATGATGTGTTATGTGAAAAATAGAAATTAACACGTAATTTGTAATTTTTTTTTCAAATTGGCAATTCGGCCGTTTTGGCAATCTCAAATCAATAGGCGAACTAAAAAATCAAATTCAGCAGATCATTTTACATTAGGTTACCTATTTTTTAGGTGAGTGTTCGTGAGTTGTATATAGGTGTAGAATTCAGAGGGTCTGCTCTCCGACTAAATTGATATTTATGTTCTATGGTAGTTTTAAAAATTCTCTACAAACAGTAAATAAATGATAATGTGCACATTAAAAACTTTTACATGCGTAAAATAACATGACATAAAGCATAACCTAACCTAACAAAAAACTATCTCTGTTTCAAACAGCTTAGTTTTGGCCTAGAAAGGGATAGATTTTGACATCCGTGTGCTAACTCTAAAATAACACAGTTAAAGTTTTCATTCAGGAACCCTAATTAGAACCGAAACCGTAACCTACGTCTAGAGGTGGAGGCATTGCAGTTCTCGTTCCCGAAACATTAAATTTGCGCCCAAACGCGGTTAATCGCTACCAGGTAATAAATTCTGTTACTTGGTAAACGCCAAAACTCAGCGTCAGTGGTGACACTTTTATAAAAATAAAACAAGGCCAACCCTCATTTTCTACAAAGTGAATCGAAAATATCTTATGTAATACCAACTCATCAAATAAATCAAACAAAATGATAAAATCTTATTTTAGGTTGGCATACGTCATGTTTCTAAAGGAAAATTATAAAAAATCAGAATAAGCTTAATTATGAAACCAGAAAGTCTATAATTTACAAAATGAACCGCCAGTCTGGCGCAGACATTCGGGCGCAGGGATGATCTGACGCGTGGTCGTTCCGGCGGCATTTTTGCCAATCCTAATGGGTTCGGTTATGGAAATAAATGTATGACTTTTGATTGGTTGGGGGTGCTCACGTGATGTGCACGATGAGTTGTTTTGTATTGTAAACAGTTAAACATGACAGGTGACAGTAATTAAATTAATGTGAATAACTGTGTTGTTAGACAATTTGGTGCAATAATATGGAAATAGAAAATAGGTGTAAACATATTCTGCCTCCTGGGTACACATACTTGTTTGGTTCAGATGAAAATATATTTCGCATAAAAGAAGTAACTGATCAGCATTCTGCAGAAGTACGTATCAATAACTATGCAAATTAGCTATGATTATTATTGATATCTATGCTTACCCATTATTTCCCATGTTTGTACTCCTTTTTAATAACGTTTGTTATAAATTCCATAACAGGCTTGGCTTAATATAAGATATAAAAATAAATGTAAATCTACGAGATCACCATTACACAAAATTTAATTCATTACCAGTGCAAAAGAAAGCACCTCATAATTTACAGACAGCTGTTTATTTAAATAAACGTGCAGAAGTACGTATCAATAACTATGCAAATTATGCTTGATAACAATATTGCTATCTTTTAAAACAGAATCGCACCGATTATGTATGGTCGTTCAGTGTTTACTCTATTTTAATTATTTTATATTATTTAGCTGAACCTTAACGTTTTGTTTCATAATTTGAAGTACCTAAATAAGTGTAAAAAATAAAGATAACGAATTTCAAATTTGAATAATTACAATTGCGCCAATACTGCTGACCAATCAAATGTATCCAATTTATTTCCATAACCGAACCCATTAGGATTGGCAAAAATGCGTTCCGGCGCATGAACAGTCGGGTGCATTATCCAACATTAGAAAATATAATCACAAACATTGGCATAGAAAGAGGAAAACGGTGCAGTTTTTAATTAGATTTTCGCTTCTATACAAGGTGACTGGTAGGTCTACGTACTTCCATTAGGAGGTGTTAGTAGAGCTCATTTTCTATCGGTTTAGCCATAATGTCACTTATACAAAATCCAATGGTTTTTGAGATATTACAATTTTTGTTATTTTAATCCATACCATTCTTTAACTAATATTAAAATTAATTAACGAAAATAACGATTTACCAAATTTTAGATATAAATACCTGTGAACTAATAGACAGGTGGAAATTTTTCTTTATAAGCCTAGGTTTAAATTCTTTTATTTTTATTTTACTAAATTATTTAACTTAATTTAATAGTACAGTTCAGTCATACCTCCGCCGTCTTAGAATAAAAATCCTAGCGCTGTTACTGCTGAATGCGCAGACTGATGTAGGAGAATACAAGCGAAATATATATTTTAGAATCACTATGCAACTCTGTTATGATCTATACTTTCCAGATTTCATTAGAAAAGCCTATTTTTCAAAATTAATTTTTTCTCTAGCATACCCTACACTACAGATTAGAGTGGGGAAGATACATTTTCCCACGAAACAGCTACGTAAAACTGGACGGCCAGACTACTGCCTCCAATTTTATGGATAAAAAAATATTTAAGTGTCTTTAAGAATTCAAACTCAAAACTACAAACGTTGTTTGTCTCTCGAAAATTGTCATCATTAGTATTGTAGTGAATTAGCAAACGCCGTATACATCGAGTAATCCAGAGACCCGCGTTCGACAAGCGTCAAGAAAGATCTAGACTACACTAAAAATCAAGAGGGAAGAGTCGAAAATTATAAGCGGCGTAATATAATTAAATAGGCGTCAGTGGAAATACATAATTGACTCAAAAGGGTAAGTATACTGTAACAAATGGGGAAAACCCCTTATTTCCCGCCGTCGAACATTCGAGACTGTATGACTCATCAACCCGACTCATCGACGTGACGCATCGACGTGACTCATCAACACCTGCATGTATGACTCATCAACACCTGCATGTATGATTCATCAACACCTGCATGTATGATTCATCAACACCTGCATGTATGACTCATCAACACCTGCATGTATGATTCATCGTATGTTCCAGAACTTTATATGAAAGATATAAATTTAGGTCGCGAGTAGAAGGAGTTCAGTTAATGTTTAACCTGCGTAGTGAAATGTACTCTGAATAATTAGTTAATAGTCGAATATTAGTGAATAAATAAATGTTAATAATTGTTGTAATACATAAATAGTTTTTAAATAAATAGTCCTCAAATAAATTTGTAAATACCTAGCATTTAAATAGTTCATTAAATAGTTTATAATTATAGTGTTTTTAATTAGTGTATATAAATTAATATTTCTCTTATGAATAGACTATTTAAACAGCATTTTTGTTATTATTTTAACAAGAACGTTACAGTGGTGACAGGTGTCGGGTTTTAAAATAAATACAATTGCGTAATAAATAAAGTGCTGTGAGAATAAATTTTTAGTGTTAAAAATAATTACAACGAATAATCAAAATGGCGATGAAATTGTTAAAAGATCTCAAAGTAATAGACTTAAAACGCGAACTTGAAGAACGAGATTTAAACACAACGGGCCTTAAAAGCGTGTTAATAAATCGGCTAAGAGAATGGCTTTTGGAACAGCAAGAAGACCCTGAAAGTTTCCTCTTCGAAATACACGGACCCGCAATTGATAATAATTTGTTGTTAATTAAAATGGAAGAAAATTCTAGAGCGTTAAAGGAAGAATTACTGGAAAGTTCTAGAAAATCAGAAGAGAATTCTAGAATGTTAAAAGAAGATTTACTGGAAAGCTCTAGATTGCTCAAGGAAGAATTACTAGAAAAGTCTGAAGAAAGTTCTAGAAGGCTAAAATTAGAATTGCTGGAAAATGTCAAAGCGTTAGAAGATAAAGTTTTCGAAGTATTGTTGGAAAATTCCATCGCGTTAGGACGATTAGAAATTAAATTGGAGAAACAGGATAGGGTAATAAAGATCGTAGAAGAGAAAATAGCCCAAATGCAATTACCACCAACAACTGAGAAAGATAGCGTAACTAAAATGCTGGAAAATAGAATGAGTCAACTACGGTTTCCCTCAACTTCTGAGTGGCCGTTTAATGAAGTAAAGAAACAATTTAAAGAAGAAAAGGGTCCTGCCGTAGGGATAAAAGGAAAATGTAATGATTAAAATAGTTAATCATTTTAATTTGCTAAATTTAGCCTCTGTAAAGTTAAGGTTTGGTTATTACAAATCAAATACCAATTACTGCATTTTCTTTGGATATATTTAAGACAAAAATATATTATTCTAGTTACATGTTTGAACTCTTAAAGTTAATTAATTTAATTTTCTATTACTTGGTTTTTACTGACTTATCAATAATGTCTTACGTGCTACTTACGAAATATGCTACTCAAGCAAGATGTATTGGACTTGAGCAATTATGCACATATTGTAATAATGTGTTTTTCTAATAAATTCCAAACATCAGATTTAAAATTAAGCAATACCATAATTTCTAACAAAAACCAATTTATTCAAATTTACCAAATTTTATAATTATGCTCCTCCATCACAAAAACCACCCACGTTCGATGGACGTCCTACTACAAACAATTTGAGGCGGCCGCTGGGGCCAACGGATGGACAGGCAAGGAAAAGGCCGTTTCTTTAACTGTGGCTTTGCCTGGAGACTCGTTGAACGTCCTGCAAACAATCCCAGCAGGACAGGAAAATGATTACCAATTGTTAGTGTCTAGATTGGAGATGAGATATGGAGACGCGCATCTTCAACAAGTGTATCACGCGCAAGTGAAGAATCGTGTCCAGAAGAATATAGAAAGCCTTCAGGAGTTTGAAGTCGATGTTGCGCGGCTTGTCCGATTGGCGTACCCTACGGCACCCGATTCATTTCTGGAACAACTCGCTGTGCAGACCTTCATTGATGGACTAAGAGACGGGGAAACACAGCAGTCATTAAGGCTGGCACGACCAAGAACAACTAATGATGTGCTTGTTCACGCTTTAGAATTTTTATCCGCAAAACAAGCGTCCCGAGGTCACGGGCGAGTTCAAACCGTTGCGGAAGAAGAGGAAGGTTCCAAAGATCGCCTAGAAGAGTTATTAATGAGAGTTCTTCAGAAGGAAGAGAACCGTAAAAAGAATCCTCAAGAAGTTTGAGGACCCCGTTGCTGGAACTGCGGCGAACAAGGGCACATACGACGCCGTTGCCCTAAACCCAAACAAGTTCAACCGTCGGAAAACTAAAGGGGGTCGACGAGAGGGGGCGAACGTTGACCTTGAATGGAGAAGCCCCGGAGATCACCATCCATGCCGTAACATCAAACAATAGTACCAGCAGTTTGTTCGTAGATGGGAAAATTGCTAATCGAACTGTTCCATTACTCATTGATACGGGGGCGACAAAGTCCATCATACTATTCAACTAAGTACAGCGACGGGCGAAGTAATACCAACACGCGGAGTGGTGAAGATGAAGATTGGCATTGGAAGTGAAGAACGTGATCATGAGGTTCTGGTAACGGACATCACTAACGACTTCATCTTGGGAATGGACCTCCTGAGAAAATTTGGACTTGATTGACATTGATGACAATTACATTGGACTTGAAGGAGGGTGTTTCGAAGGTTGGTTACGAAGAACTTCCTTTGCACCCACGAGAAGACCCTGTCGTAAGGGTGTTGCTGACAGAAGATGTGATATTACCAGGTCGGAGCGAGATAATTGTCGAGGTAGGTTTGGATGTAGATCTTCGGGTAGGATGTGTGCGAATGATGGAGTCTGTCTGTGATAAGAAGATCCATAGTGGCATACTGGTGGGAAAAGCGCTGATCAAGGTTGGAAAGACAGTACCGTTGAGCCAGGTGTATGGCTGATGTTCCAAAACCAGTGCCCAAAGACCATGGTGGTAAACTAGTGGGTATGGTTACTAGTTCATGCGAAGACCTTAACAAAACGGAAGTGAAAGAGCTACAGGGTTTGGTTCACCGATATCAAGATATCTTCGCTCTTGACGATACCCAGAAGGGACGAACCAATATTGTGCGACATAAAACCAATACAGGGAACTCTAGACCATCGGACAATGGGCAAATATTTGGCCAAGGTCGTCTCCGATCATCAACGAGACTGGGATCAATAACTGCATCTGTTCCTGATGGCTTATCGTGCATCGGTCCACGAAACAACCGGTCAGTCACCAACGTCTGTGATGCTCGGACGCGAGTTACGGTTACCGTGTAATCTGGAATTTGGATCTCCACCTGCAGAGCAGGAGGTAGCTGGGAATGATTATGTCATCAACTTAAAGAAGAAGTTGGAGGATATTCACGACCGAACCCGAAACAATAGTCGAATCGCTAGTGACAGGATGAAGACTACGTACGATGTGAGAGTCCAAGAAGGAGGGTTTCAACCTGGAGAGCTTGTCTGGTTATACAACCCGCAAAGACGTCGTGGCTATTCTCCAAAGTTACAGCAAAATTGGGAGGGCCCATACCAGGTGAAGAAACGAATAAATGATTTGATTTATCGCATCCAGAAATTGCCAAAAGGGAAACCAAAGGTGGTACACTCCAATCGTCTGGCGCACTATTAGGGATAACGCAGTCCCGCATCAGGAAGATGAGACTGAGGTGGCTGTCATTACCGTAAAGCCTGAAGATGATCAGACAACCTTTGGAGAATCTATGGCTGCGTTTTCCTACTAGAAAAGGCCAATTCGGAGTCACGACCGAGATGCAACTAGACCTCTTCCGGGTCCCTGGTGATTATTCTATTGCCCACTGTGTCTCTTTAGATCTCCGCATGTCCAGAGGGATCGCAGTAGTGTTTAGAAATAAATTTGGACGGCTGGATGAACTTCGAGATCAGAATCCCTCTGTTGGCAAAGCCTTACACTTGCCTGATCATGACCGCTCCATTTACTACTTGGTAACCAAGCAGTTTTACTACCAGAAACCGAGTTACGCCGACCTGTGGAGGTCATTATGGGATTTGAGGATCGAGTTGCTTACCAAGGGCATTAACAAATTGGCAGTTCCCAAACTCGGCTGTGGGCGGGACCAGTTTGATTGGAGGATCGTTCGAAACATGGTGGAAGTTATTTTTAGAGACACGGACGTGAAGATCTTAGTCTGCAGCTTCGACATGCAGCCCGCGTCAAGGCCAACAAAGAGTATAGACTGTTATTTCTACCGTAATGGAACTTGTAGTCGAGGCGAAGACTGTCGATAACGTCACGACCCTTTCTACAGGAATCAGAGAAACAGACTTGAAGAGGGGAACAGGATAACAAATGGGGAAAACCCCTTATTTCCCGCCGTCGAACATTCGAGACTGTATGACTCATAGACACGACTCATCGACGTGACTCATCAACACCTGCATGTATCACTCATTGTATGTTCCAGAACTTTATATGAAAGATATAAATTTAGGTCGCGAGTAGAAAGAGTTCAGTTAATGTTTAACCGGCGTAGTGAAATGTACTCTGAATAATTAGTTAATAGTCAAATATTAGTGATTTATTCACTGTTAATAAATGTTAATAATTGTTGTAATACATAAATAGTTTTTAAATAAATAGTCCTCAAATAAATTTGTAAATACCTAGCATTTAAATAGTTCATTAAATAGTTTATAATTATAGTGTTTTTAATTAGTGTATATAAATTAATATTTCTCTTATGAATAGACGATTTAAACAGCATTTTTGTTATTATTTTAAAAAGAACGTTACAATACATACATCCTATACGTAGATGCTTTCAATCACTATTGTTCAACGGTAAGTTAGTTTCTAAAAAAAGACGCCACTTTTCGTAGTTTATTGCAGTTTGTTAAAATATGACAGAATGGTCAAACCAGGCTAGATATTCGAAATTAAGTTATTTTGAACTATGTATTTTCAATCAATAACACAGGTCTACAAAAAAAATCTTTTCGAAAGATCTTCTAATTTCAACAACTAATTTTATACAATTTCGGAACCCTGATTATGAATTACCTGTTCATTTTTGTGTATCACGTAAGGCTTTTTTACAAATTACAAAAAAAAAGAAAACAACTTATACATATAATGTACATTTATTGCACAAAATAAAAATGAATGTATATTTCCAAAACAATTACAAAAGGAAAACAACTTATACACATAATGTATATTTAGTGCAAAAAATGAAGGTATATTTCCAAAAATATAACATATGTGATTATGTTTTCTGTCCAACTTAATATCTGTTACGTTTTGAAAACCGTGCTTAGTAGTTTTTTTGTTGTGTTTTTTCTAGATTATCGCGTTGTAACATCTAGCAATAGTCTGCCATCATTGATATGCTCCATCTACCTTGATAACGTCGTTCCATTTCCCGTATATCCTGGTGAAACCTTTCACCCTGTTCTTCACTTACTGCACCGAGATTTTCAGGGAACTAATCCAAACGTGGAATAAGAAATGTACTTTTAAACTCATATTGCAGCCCAAGTGCTGAAACTTCTTTAACACGTTGTTGACAACATTCTCGTAGTCGGGGTCCTCATGATTCCCCAAAAACTTTTCAATAACCTCTTTAAACGCAATCCACGCATCTTTTTCAACAGTGTTCATACAATTGAGAAAATGCTGATGTTACAAAGCGATCCTATTTGAGGTCCTACAAAAACTCCTTCTTTTAACTTTACTTCAGATAAAGTCGGAAATTTGGTGCAAATATATTTAAAACAGTCTCCCCCTTTGTCAAGAGCTTTAACTAATTGCTTCGTTGGGGGGGGCGTTGTCCGGGTTATTGATTTAATTTGATAGCTAATAGAAAGTCCGTTCGTTTATTGATTTTTGGTTGCTGTTGCTGCTCTCTGTCTCTCTAGGAGAAACAGACGGCGCTAGTGCACCTGCGTGAAGTTGGCACCCCCATATAAGAATTTCGGGAAAAAAACTATTGTATAATTTTGCCCAAGTTATGTCCAGTTTTGACCAATAGTTGTTTTATTTTGTCCAGCCCCACTTAACTAGTGAGTCAAAAGCCGAATTTTTATGGTGTAAGTTTTCGGCACCCCCATATAAGAATTTCGAGAAAAAGACTATTGCATAATTTTGCCCAAGTTATGCCCAGTTTTGACCAATAGTTGTTTTATTTTGTCCAGCCCCCCTTAACTCGTGAATCAAAAGCCGAATTTCTATGGTGTGGCACCGCCATAAGCGATTGCAATAAAATAAAGTAGGTCATAGTTTTGCCCAAGTTATGCCCAGTTTTGACCATTAGTTGTTTTATTTAGCCCAGCCCCGCCTTCACTCGTGAGTCAAAAGCCGAATTTCTATGGTGTAAGTTTTTGGCACCCCCATATAAGAATTTCGAGAAAAAAACTACTGCATAATTTTTCCCAATTTATGCCCAGTTTTGACCAATAGTTGTTTTATCTTGCCCAATCCCCCTTAACTCGTTAGTCAAAAGCCGAATTTCTTTGGTGTAGCACCCCCATAAGCGATTGCAATAAAATAAAGTAGGCCATAATTTTGCCCAAGTTATTCTCAGTTTTGACCAATAGTTGTATTATTTTGCCCAGCCCCCCTTAACTCGTGAGTCAAAAGCCGAATTTCTATGGTGTAGCACCCCCACAAGCGATTGCAATAAAATAAAGTAGGGCATAATTTTGCCCAAGTTATGCCCAATTTTGCCCAACCTTATTTTGTTACGTAAACCAAACCAGATCTTCACGAATGCAGGGTTCTAAACGCATCACTGGGTATCTACAGAGTGTCCTGTTTAACAGTCTACACGCAATCATTCGGACTGGCTTCTGGCTACAGCAATGAAATTAAAAAAAAACTTTGCATAATTCGACCTCTAGTTTACGAAATCATTGTTAGAACCCATTTTGGGACTTTTGCTGGTACCCGATATGACGTCATCGGGATTTTTTTAAATGGTACCATTAGGTTTTAAATATGCAAATCGATAGCAAGTGTGATTTTGAATACAAAAGTATTAAGGTAATACAGGTCTAAAATGCATAATAACGGAGCTAGGGGCACTTAACGAGTTCTGTCCTGTTTAACAGTCTACACTCAATCATTCGGACTGGCTTCTGGCTACAGCAATGAGATTAAAAGAACTTTGCATAATTCGACCTCTAGTTTACGAAATCAGTGTTAGAACCCATCTTGGAACTTTTGCTGGTACTGGATATGACGTCATCGGGATTTTCTTAAATAGAACCAGTAGGCTTTAAATATGAAAATCGATAGCAAATGTGATTCTGAATACAAGAGTATTAAGGTAATACAGGTGTAAAATGCATAATAACGGAGCTAGGGGCACTTAACGGGTTCTGTCCTGTTTAACAGTCTACACTCAATCATTCGGACTGGCTTCTGGCTACAGCAATGAGATTAAAAGAACTTTGCATAATTCGACCGAGTTTACGAAATCAGTGTTAGAACCCATCTTGGAACTTTTGCTGGTACTGGATATGACGTCATCGGGATTTTCTTAAATAGAACCAGTAGGCTTTAAATATGAAAATCGATAGCAAATGTGATTCTGAATACAAGAGTATTAAGGTAATACAGGTGTAAAATGCATAATAACGGAGCTAGGGGCACTTAACGGGTTCTGTCCTGTTTAACAGTCTACACTCAATCATTCGGACTGGCTTCTGGCTACAGCAATGAGATTAAAAGAACTTTGCATAATTCGACCGAGTTTACGAAATCAGTGTTAGAACCCATCTTGGAACTTTTGCAGGTACCCGATATGACGTCATCGGGATTTTTTTAATGTTACCATTAGGTTTTAAATATGCACGTCGATAGCAAATGTGATTCTAAATACAAAAGTATTAAGGTAATACAGGTCTAAAATGCATAATAACGGAGCTATAGCCACTTAACGGGTTCTGTCCTGTTTAACAGTCTACACTCAATCATTCGGACTAGCTTCTGGCTACAGCAATGAAATTAAAAGAACTTTGCATAATCCGACCTCTAGTTTACGAAATCAGTGTTAGAACCCATCTTGGAACTTTTGCAGGTACCCGATATGACGTCATCGGGATTTTTTTAAATGTTACCATTAGGTTTTAAATATGCACGTCGATAGCAAATGTGATTCTAAATACAAAAGTATTAAGGTAATACAGGTCTAAAATGCATAATAACGGAGCTATAGCCACTTAACGGGTTCTATCCTGTTTAACAGTCTACACTCAATCATTCGGACTAGCTTCTGGCTACAGCAATGAAATTAAAAGAACTTTGCATAATCCGACCTCTAGTTTACGAAATCAGTGTTAGAACCCATTTTGGAAGTTTTGCTGGTACCGGAAATGACGTCATCGGGATTTTCTTAAATAGAACCAGTAGATTTTAAATATGAAAATCGATAGCAAATGTGATTCTGAATACAAAAGTATTAAGGTAATACAGGTCTAAAATGCATAATAACGGAGCTAGAGCCACTTAACGGTTTCTGTCCTGTTTAACAGTCTACACTCAATCATTCGGACTAGCTTCTGGCTACAGCAATGAAATTAAAATAACTTTCCATAATTCGACCTCTAGTTTACGAAATCAGTGTTAGAATTCATTTTGGAACTTTTGCTGGTACCGGATATGACGTCATCGGGATTTTTTTAAATGGAATGGTTAGGTTTGAAGTATGGAGATCGATAGCAAATCCGATTCTGAATATAAAAGTATTAAGGTACTACAGGTCTAAGATGGATTGTAACGGAGCTAGAGCCACTTAACGGGATCTGTCCTGTTTAACAGTCTACAATCAGTCATTCGGACAAACGTCTGGCTATAGCAATGGAGTTGACAGGGGTAGTATAGTTAGATGTGTAGCTTAGGAAAACGGTTTAGAATACTTTTTAGTGCTTAAGAGGTATCCCGAGCATTGTTGTGTGGTCATTGATTAAATATCACCAAGTCGATATTTTTGTCCGTTGCGATCTAGATGGTAATAACCGTTCTAGTTGCTGCACACACTATCATGTTATAACACTAGATAAGGAAAGGTTTTTTGATACTCGGTCTGCTGTTTCCTATTGAATAAGTACTATTTCTGTATTTAATACGGGTAAGTCGATCTATCCATCTTAGACCTGTATTACCTTAATACTGTAACAAGAGAGAAAAAGAAAGAACCTCTTCTTCACACAACAAATGGAATATTCTACAGCATTCGAGAGAATGACGCATCGCACCAAGTATGTAAACCAGACGCGGTTTATCTAGCGCCTTCGAGAAATACATAGTAGGTTCTAACGGCTTCTGGTACGATTATATGAGGGTATAAAATCGACTTCGCGGATAAAAGAGGATCAGTCAACAGAGAGTCATTAACTGTATATCACGAAATAAATAGTAAATGTAAAGATAAATGTTGTATTAGAAATTCATAGTCTGTGAATAATAGTTTTAATGGTTTATAATCATAGCGTTAATTTATAGTGTATTCATTAGTGTTTGTAAATAAATATTTCTTATTAATAGACGATTTAAACGGCACTTTTGTTATTATTTTAAAAAGAAAGTTACAATACTTTTGTATTCAGAATCACATTTGCTATCGACGTGCATATTTAAAACCTAATGGTACCATTTAAAAAAATCCCAATGACGTCATATCGGGTACCAGCAAAAGTTCCAAGATGGGTTCTAACACTGATATCGTAAACTAGAGGTCAAATTATGCAAAGTTTTTTTAAATTTCATTGCTGTAGCCAGAAGCTAGTCCAAATGATTGAGTGTAGACTGTTAAACAGGACAGAACCCGTTAATATAATTCGGCTTTTGACTCACGAGTTAAGGCGGGTCTTGGCAAAATAAAACAACTATTGGTCAAAACTGGGCATAAATTGGGAAAAATTATGCAGTAGTTTTTTTCTCGAAATTCTTATATGGGGGTGCCAAAAACTTACACCATAGAAATTCGGCTTTTGACTCACGAGTGAAGGCGGGGCTGGGCTAAATAAAACAACTAATGGTCAAAACTGGGCATAACTTAGGCAAAACTATGACCTACTTTATTTTATTGCAATCGCTTATGGCGGTGCCACACCATAGAAATTCGGCTTTTGATTCACGAGTTAAGGGGGGCTGGACAAAATAAAACAACTATTGGTCAAAACTGGGCATAACTTGGGCAAAATTATGCAATAGTCTTTTTCTCGAAATTCTTATATGGGGGTGCCGAAAACTTACACCATAAAAATTCGGCTTTTGACTCACTAGTTAAGTGGGGCTGGGCAAAATAAAACAACTATTGGTCAAAACTGGACATAACTTGGCAAAATTATACAATAGTTTTTTCCCGAAATTCTTATATGGGGGTGCCAACTTCACGCAGGTGCACTAGCGCCGTCTGTTTCTCCTAGAGAGAGAGAGCAGCAACAGCAACGAAAAATCAATAAACGAACGGACTTTCTATTAGCTATCCAATTAAATCAATAACCCGGACAACGCCCCCCCACTCTCATAAGTACTAGCGCCGTCTGTCGTCCCTGAGCAGCAACAGTAACGAAAATAAATCAACGAACAAGCTTTATATTGTCTATCCAACTGAATCAATAACCCAGACAACGGCCCTACCATCACAAGCACTAGCCTCGTCTGTCATCCCTGAACTTCAAAAGCAACGAAAATCAATAAACGAACAAGTTTTCTATCGGTTATCTAACTAAATCAATAATCCAGACAACGCCCTCCACTCTCAAAAGCACAAGCGCCGTCTGTCATTCCCTAGAGAGAGCGCAGCAATAGCAGCAGCAGCAACGAAAAATCAATAAACGAACGAACTTTCTATTGGCTAAACTAAATCAATAATCCGGACAACGCCCCTACCCTCTAAAGCACTAGCGCCGCACACTGGTGTAAAACTCACAAAATCCATGCATAAGGGTAGAAAATCAAGTTCTTGAAATTCTTAAATTATATGTCAGGTGTTATTAATGAATGGGGGCATCTTTTATGCACGATCTTGGAACTGATAAATAGCCGCGTACTAATATAACATCCCCGTACTTGATCATTTCATTATAGCGCTTAAAGCAAGTACACTTGTGCGTTAATTAAATATACCCCCCAGTTAAACAGAAGGATTAATTTGCTAGTTGAAAATATGGATTTTGATCTTCAAGGTAAGTAGTTTTAGCCTATGTAACAGTTATTCCCCTTGTATTTATTACGATGTATTAAATATAGGTACGAAAATTATGAGTTTTTTTTTAATTTTAGCAATAATCTGTCATAAGTTTCGATTCCTGCGTTCTAATTTATATATCAAAAAGAAGCATTTTTGGTGAAGATTTCCTGAAAATTTCAGACCATTTTTTTTAAATAATTAAACAAAAACTAAATGGTATCCAGCTTTTTTCTTGCACAAGTGGAAATTTAATTTTAATTGTCGTTACTCCTACGAAACAGTTCCAAACATTGGTAAAGAACGGTATTGTGTTAACGGTAAGTTATATACAATGCTTTATTATTAATTAATTCAAATTATCAAGTAGGGCAAATTATTTAATGTGAAATAACCTTGGCAAAAATTGAATAGTGGTTATTGAATGCTATACACAAATTGCAAGGGAAAAAGAGATTAATGCGAGCGCGATTACTTACTCTAAAGTTGATTTAAAGTCACAAAAGCAATAAGCAAAGGGCACGGTAAAATTTAACGCGACTACAGGTACCAATCAGATTGCACAATCATCAGCTCCAGTAGTGAGCTATTCATCTATTACGGAGCAAAGACATACGTACACACTCGCAAATATTCTTAACAATATCATACAATAAATGGTATGTGATAGAATTATAAATATGAAGCAGATATCTAGAAATGAGTGCTACACGCACACTGGTGAAAAACCATTTAACACAAAATCATAATATACAAATATACATAAATGTTTTATATACAATAAAGAGTTGTCAAACGTTACTGTTGTTGTAACCAGTTGCTATATTATAACCAACTCACGATACGGTGTCTGTTCTTAGAGCTGAAGAGGAACGTCACCAAAGCTCGAACGTAACGTGATCCCGACAACAGCAACCAGGTCTGCGTAATGGTCTTGTAACAACCCAAATATCCAACGTATACTTGTTATACGGCAAGTAATAAAATGAGTAAAGGATAAACCCAAACTTATAGAGAAAAAATAAAAGGTCTGTAACAAATAAATCAAATTAACAGAATGACCATCACAACACTCTATAAATACCTTCGATGGAAGTTGACCTTAAGAGAGATTTATATCGCCTGCATATAACGACGATTATACATAAAAACCTATCGAAAGAATTAAGTATAAGAGACTGAATGATAGAAAAGTTAATCGATAACCTTACGAAAAGGTGTGCTTCCATAACCTCAAAAGAAAAGTGGAAATACATCCCATAAACGGCTTCCAATAAACTAAATCGGAAAACTAATGCCACAATCAATCATCAAATCTGCACTAAGGCAATTCCCATAACTTAACATAAAGGAAAAGATTAATTAGACGGCGAAGTCCACGAAAAGGTTCTTCAAGGAACTTCTAGCTTCACGAGGGGATCAAACTAAAAAAGTGACAATCTCTTATCAAAAAAAAGGAAACTAGTTCCACAACAAAATGGCAACTACAAGGAGAGAAAATGCAAAAATCCCTAAACGCTATACAACTTAATACAAAAGCATAGCTATACAGGGTGCTACGAAATTAGCACGTAACAATGTATGAGTCATCGTATGAAAGATATAAATTGATTCGCGGGTAGAAGGAGTTCAGTTAATGTTTAACCAGCGTCGTGTTGAAATGTACTCTGAATAATTAGTTAATACATAAATAGTTTTTTATATAAATAAGTCCTCAAATAAATTTGTAAATACCTAGCATTTTTAATAGTTTGTTAAACAGTTTATAGTTATAGTGTTTTTAATTAAGTGCATTGTAAATAATCTTTTCTTTATTAATAGACGATTTTAAACGGCATTTTTGATTATTATTTTAAAAAGAATGTTGCAGTGGTGTTACAGGTGTGGAGTTCTAAAATAAATAAAATAGCGTAATAACTAAAGTGCTGTGAGAATAAATTTTTAGTGTTAACAATAATTTCAACAAACAATTAAAATGGTGATGAAATTGTTAAAAGATCTCTTAGTGATAGATTTAAAACGGGAATTGGACGAGAGAGACTTAGATAGTAATGGAAAGAAAGAAGTTTTAATAAAACGGCTAAGAGAATGGCTTTTAGAACAGAAGGAAGATCCTGAAAATTACCGCTTCGAGATACCCGGACCCGCAATTGATACTATTTGTTTGTTGTTAAGTAAAATGGAAGAGAATTCTAGAAAGTCCGAAGATAATTCTAGGAAGCTAATGGAAAATACTAAAGCGCTGGAAGAAAAAGTTTTGGAAAATTCTAGAAAGTCCGAAGAAAATGTTAGAATGCTAAAGGAAGAATTATTGGAAAAGCACGACGAGAATTCTAGAAAGTCCGAAGAAAATGTTAGAATATTAAAAGAAGAACTACTGGAAAGTTCTAGAAAGTTCGAGGTAAAGTTGAGGTAAAAGAAGTTGGCACCCCCATATAAGAATTTCGAGAAAAAAACTATTGCATAATTTTGCCCAAGTTATGCCCAGTTTTGACCAGTAGTTGTTTTATTTTGCCCAGCCCCCTTAACTCGTGAGTCAAAAGCTGAATTTCTATGGTGTGGCACCCCCATAAGCGAATACGATAAAATAAAGTAATCCATAATTTTGCTCAAGTTATGCCCAATTTTGCCCAATATTTGTTTTACTTTGCTCAGCCCCCCTTAACTCGTGAGTCAAAAGTTAAATTTTTATGGTGTGGCACCCCCATAAGCGAATACGATAAAATAAAGTAAGCCATAATTTTGCCCAAGTTATGCCCAATTTTCCCCAACCAAATAAAAGGTTTGCCCAAGTTTACAAACGTCCCAAAATGGCGAAACATTATTTTGAGGTAAAAGAAGCTGGCACCCCCATATAAGAATCTCGAGAAAAAAATTATTGCATAATTTTGCCCAAGTTATGCCCATGTTTTGACCAATAGTTGTTTTATCTTGCCCAGCCCCCCTTAACTCGTGAGTCAAAAGCCGAATTTCTATGGTGCGGCACCCCCATAAGCGAATACGATAAAACAAAGTAAGCCATAATTTTGCCCAAGTTATGCCCAATTTTGCCCAACCAAATAAAAGTTTTGCCCAAGTTTACAAACGTCCCAAAATGGCGAAACATTATTTTGAGGTAAAAGAAGTTGGCACCCCCATATAAGAATTTCGAGAAAAAAACTATTGCATAATTTTGCCCAAGTTATGCCCAGTTTTGACCAATAGTTGTTTTATTTTTCCCAGCCCCCCCTTAACTCGTGAGTCAAAAGCCGAATTTCTATGGTGTGGCACCCCCATAAGCGAATACGATAAAATAAAGTAATCCATAATTTTGCTCAAGTTATGCCCAATTTTGCCCAATATTTGTTTTACTTTACTCAGCCCCCTTAACTCGTGAGTCAAAAGTTAAATTTTTATGATGTGCAACCCCCATAAGCGAATACAATAAAACAAAGTAAGCCATAATTTTGCCCAAGTTATGCCCAATTTTGCCCAACCAAATAAAAGTTTTGCCCAAGTTTACAAACGTCCCAAAATGGCGAAACATTATTTTGAGGTAAAAGAAGTTGGCACCCCCATATAAGAATTTCGAGAAAAAAACTATTGCATAATTTTGCCCAAGTTATGCCCAGTTTTGACCAATAGTTGTTTTATTTTTCCCAGCCCCCCCTTAACTCGTGAGTCAAAAGCCGAATTTCTATGGTGTGGCACCCCCATAAGCGAATACGATAAAATAAAGTAATCCATAATTTTGCTCAAGTTATGCCCAATTTTGCCCAATATTTGTTTTACTTTACTCAGCCCCCTTAACTCGTGAGTCAAAAGTTAAATTTTTATGATGTGCAACCCCCATAAGCGAATACAATAAAACAAAGTAAGCCATAATTTTGCCCAAGTTATGCCCAATTTTGCCCAACCAAATAAAAGTTTTGCCCAAGTTTACAAACGTCCCAAAATGGCGAAACATTATTTTAAGGTAAAAGAAGTTGGCACCCCCATATAAGAATTTCGAGAAAAAAACTATTGCATAATTTTGCCCAAGTTATGCCCAGTTTTGACCAATAGTTGTTTTATTTTGCCCAGCCCCCCCTTAACTCGTGAGTCAAAAGCCGAATTTCTATGGTGTGGCACCCCCATAAGCGAATACGATAAAATAAAGTAATCCATAATTTTGCTCAAGTTATGCCCAATTTTGCCCAATATTTGTTTTACTTTGCTCAGCCCCCCTTAACTCGTGAGTCAAAAGTTAAATTTTTATTATGTGGCACCCCCATAGCGCATACGATAAAATAAAGTATGCCACAATTTTGCCCAAGTTATGCCAAATTTTGACCAACCTTATTTTTTTACATAAACCAAACCAGAACTTCACGAATGCAGGGTTCTAAACGCATCACAGGGTATCTATGACGCATTACACACGTCTTAAACAATATCTGATCTTGGGATTAACTTTTGACTCACCTAACAATTCTAAACCCATAGAGGTCATCTAAAGGGTTTTCAAGTTTTGCCCAACCTTATTTCTTAACTTAAACCCGGTGACACATTCATAAATGTAAAGTTCAATATCTCGGATTCTGTCTGAAAGTCGTAGAAGTAATTCTGATCTTGAGCAAAACTTTAGACTCACTAACTAGCAATTCTAAACCTTGTAGAGGGCATTCAAAGGATTTTCAAGTTTTGCCCAACCTTATTTCTTGATCTAAACACGGTGACTCATTCATAAATGTAAAGTTCAATATCTCGGATTCTGCCTGAAAGTCGTAGAACAAATTCTGTTCTTGGGCAAAACTTTAGACTCACTAACTAACAATTCTAAACCTTATAGAGGTCATTCAAAGAGTTTTCAAGTTTTGCTCAACCTTATTTCTTAACTTAAACCCGGTGAGATAGTCACAAATAGATAGTGAGATAGTCCACGGCGGTGGACGAGTGGTGTCAGTGCATCACTCATGTTCCAAGGGTCGTGGGTTCGAATCCCACTTGGGGCGGCGGGATTTTTCTAATTGGAAAATTCCGCCACCTCAACTATGGATGTGTGTATTAGTGTTGCATGTTAGATGGGGGACAGATGACCTTAGATGTTGGTTCCCCAGTAGTGTAGGCGTGAAATAAAAAAAAAACAAACACTACTGTATGTGCTAAAAACACTATACCCGTCTTTATTTGCATTTTTCCGAAAGCTACGCTTCTGAGAAAAAAATGTTATAGGGATTTTTTGTTTTTCTTATCGATGTCTAACTACCTGCCGCGTTCGATGTCCTTGTTACGAGACACCCTGTATAAACTGGTGAAAATATGCTTTAAACCACTTTAAGTATACAGGCAAGGGAGAATTGTAAGAAAAGAATTACATACATTTTACTAGAACAATTTCAAACGACTTTACTGTCAGAATGTCATCAACAGCAAAAGTAATTTAATTTACATAGATTCAAAAATCAAATTTGTTTTCTCTATGTGAAAAACGTTTTCAGTGTAATATATGTAACTATAAATGTTCACAGAAGAATAGGCTTAAGATACACATTCTTACTCATGCTGATGAAAACCCCTTTGAATGTAATATGTGCAATTACAAAAGTTCACAGAAAACCAACTTTAAAAGACACATGCGTATTCACACTGGTGAAAAACCCATTCAATGTAATATATCTAACTATAAATGTTCACAGAAAAGCATCTTGAACAAACATATGTTTACTCACAGTCAAGAGAAGCCGTTTAAATGTCGCATATGTGATTACACAAGTCCACGCCAGATATGCCTTCAGGACCACATGTTTACTCACATCAATGAGAAACCCTTTCAGTGTGATAGATGTGATTACAAATCTACAGTTAAGAACAGTCTTAAAACTCGTATATTCATTCACACCGATGAGAAGCCTTTTCATTGTAACATATGCAACTACAAATGTTCAAATACCAGCGACCTTAGAAGACATATGTCAACTCATAGTACTGAAGACGAGCGCTTTCAGTGTAATGTATGTAATTATAAGTATTCACAAAAGAATAATCTTAAGATAGACATTTTTACCCACACTGATGAGAGGCCTATTCAGTGTAATATATGTGATGTGTTCAATGTTCACAGAAGAGCAACTTAAATACACATATGCAAATTCACAAGGAAGAGACGCCCTTTAAATGTAATTTATGTAAGTACAAAACTTCACCCAAGATATCCTTTAAAAACTATATGCTTACTCATACTGGCAAGAAGTCCTTTAAATGTAAAATGTGTCATTGCAGAGGTTATATCAAAAGCATCCTTCTGAGTCATATGGTTCGTCACACTCAAAGGATACTTTTTCAGTGTAACATATGCAACTACAAATGTTTACAATATGGAAGTCTTAAGACACACACACTTACTCATACTGGTGAAAAATTTTTTCAGTGTATTTCTGGGATTACAAATGTTCAGTTAAAAGGAGCCTTAATTTACATATGTTTAAATGTTAAACATACTTTAAATGTAAAATGTGTGATTACCGATGTTCTGCTAAGAGCAACCTTTATGATCATATGGCTACTCACACTCAAAAGAACTGTTTTCAATGTAATATATGTAATAACAAATTTTCAGTTATGCTTACTCACAGAGAAGCACAGTGAGAGGCAGCAGAGGCACTCTAACTGTAAAATATGTGTTTCTATGGGTTTAGGAGTTGAACCAAATAAATTTTTACGGTGGATTAAAGCCGCTTCTTTATTATTTGCAATTTCCAAAAGCTTATACTCCAAGTCGCTTTGATTGCATCCTCTTCAAATAAACGATCTTGAATTGATCCTGCAGTCATGCCTGTTACGAATTTGTCGCATAATATGACATTTAACTCATTTTGGAAACCACAATCTCTAGCTAAACTTTGTACTCGAGCTGCCCAATCATTGACTGTTTCTCCAATTTCCATTTTTGCAACATATAATTTATAACTGTTCCATCTGTAAGTCGGCTGCAGCCGCATTTAGGGCCTACGTAATAATAATAATCGCCCCCTCCCTCCCGCACAAGCTTATAGCTTCTGGGGCCTGATTTCTATGGGTTGTAGCAATTATTATTATTATTATTATAACGTGCCGCATAATATGTTTTGACTGGCTTACAATGTTTGCCCAAAATGTCCAAAAGATCTTCATATAATATTTTTTCCGGAGTTTCTGGAATACACAAATTACGAAGTAATAAATATGTTTCTTCACTTAGCGCATTAAGGAAACAAGCGCGCTTAATACTTTCATTTGTAAATTTGCTTCAAAAAAATTATTAGTCCTGGCTTCAAAGACCGTAAAATCATTGATTTTATAATTGAAATCACTTATTTTGCCCATTAATCGTGTTTCCAGAATTGTTTTATTGATTGAATCTCCTTTCGCATTTGACATTTCTCCTTCTTCTGCCATTACTGAATTTCTTTTATTTCTTCTATTCTTAGGCATTTAAAATGACTAATACCATTTCCTCGTCGCTAAATTTATTCTGTATTTACAGCAATAAATAATCACAATGAACACATTTATAATCTTTTTATTAATCAATTATTTTTGATACATAACAACTATTTTTCTCAGCCTTCTCTGTTCAATACATAACATTTTTAAGAATATTTTTAGTATATTATACTCGTACTAACGTACAAATATTTAAAGTAGATCCTTTTGAAAATGAATGATCTATGTTGATTAAGTCCTTTTAAGGTTTGTTTTGATGAGTGCTACAAGTGGGTAGTTTCCAACACTTGTCTTTGTCATCCTGTAAAATATAGAATGGGGAGAGGAAGATTTTAATAATAAATACGTTATGGTATGATTATGGTATTTATTATTTACAGTCATATATTTAGTACAATTGGGATTTTTCCTCATATTCTTTTCTTGATTTGTCTTTTGGTGGGATTTTCTCTGCTTTGCTTTCATGGGCCATTTTTGCTCTTGGTGTTCCACTATTTCTTCTTACTGCACCTGTTAACAAATGCATTTATTAATAAATGATTTACGAGTATGCAGCAATATGTCCAATTGTATTAAATGTCATAAAGTTTGTTATTACTAAATAAAAGTAAAAAATTAAACTTCCCTAGTAGCACAGATATATTGTACAAATATTTGTTTTCAAATATTTCAAATATATCTTTTTTGACATCCGCCTAAATATTTAGCTAATATAATAATAATAATAATAGTATTTAATCCCAGAATTCCACAACAAGAATACAAAAATATAAAAAAAAGGTTCAAAATTAATAAACATTTAGATTAACTTAATATAAATTAAAGTAAGTAATTGTATACATAAATAATATTAAAAAAAATAATAAGTAAAAATGTGATATTATATAAAAAAGAAATGCAAAGTACTCTATGGTAGATGGGAATCACAAGGAAATGGTTCAATGCAGCTAAATCTGCCTTGTTCTGCCACCATCACCTTGACTGCAGGGAGTTTAATGAAAATAAGTACAAATAGGAATTAAAAACAATAGCTTAGCAAACGATCAGATAAATGAAAAGAGAGGCCAACAGAGCATTATCTAAATTGTATTAGAGGTCATGTGCCTTGATTAACAAATAACAGATTTTTAAACTTTATATTAAATAAATCAGGGGATAGCACTTTAAGAGAGTCAGGAACGTTATTATAAATTTTTGATACTTGATAAGTAAAGCTTCTCTCAAAGAAGGCAGTTCGATGAGCAGGTGGTGTAATTAATTTTCTATATCTTAAAGATAGATTATGTACATCTTTTGCGGAAACGAAGTTTTTGATATAAATATTTAGGATATTTATATAAGATGATTTTAAGAAATAAACAGGCAGACTGTAACAGACTTCTATTATGCATATTTAACCAATTAGCATCATTTAGCTTATGGGATATATGATCAAATTTTCTTATTCCATATACTAATCTTAAGCAAGAATTTTGAACTCTTTGTATGCAGCAAGCTGTATCGCTCCTGATTGAAAAAGCATAAATTTGATTACAATACGCAAACTGCGAAAGAACCAAAGATTCACACAATCTTAATTTAATCTTAGTAGTTAACGCATGCCGATGAGGATAAATCATTTTAATTGCTGCATAGGCACGTTTAACATAATGTGATATTTGAGTTTCGTAACGAAAATTGTTATGCATTATTAACCCTAGGTTTTTTACTTCCCCATGAATAGGCAATTGAATGTTATCTATTAAAATATTTGTATAAGGTTTAATTCTTTCAATTTTTCTATTATTCCCAAGAAGTAAAATAACTGATTTAGTTGGATTTAACTGTAGTGCATGCTGTTTAGAAAAGTTTGAGATTTGATTTAAATCGTTGTTTATCGTGGACACCGCTTGCTGACACTCCAACATCAAAGGAATGGAACAGTTGTATATCATCAGCATAAATATGGATGTTGCATGTCTGCACAACTTGAGACAGTTTTGAAGTGTATATTGTAAATAACAGGGGGCTCAGAATTGAACCTTGCGGGACACCTCTCGTAACCGATATATTATTTAAAACATTTCTTTAATATTTTTTTAATAATATTTATTTAACATTCTAGTTAGGATATCTTATAAATGTTCACATTGGTCTCTGGAAATGTTAGATATTTATTTCAGATTATTTATATCTTTTTAATCTAGTTACCTATTTTCTGTATTTTCCTTAGTGACGTGTTTGTTTATATTTATATTACCTTTGATAATGACAGCTTAGTTGTCGAAACAATATTGTCAGGTTATAATTTAATAAATACTTTAATTAACTTTTGATTAATCTTTATTTATTTTATGATTATGGAGTTCCACAAAGTAAGGCTAGAAACAATAACCAAAAAAATATTTTATTATTATTATGTTGACAGAATGTCATAGATAAATATAAGTATTATATATAAATAATATTAAAAAAGTATTTTAAATAATATTGAGGTGATATAATATCACTGTTTTGAAAATTTTAGCGAACGATGTTCATAAACGTTAAAATGAATATTTTGTATCGGTTTTTAAATTAAATGAGAGGCATGTTATGTCTTGGACACATTATTAATAAAGGCTATAGTTAGGACCTTAGTTAGATTCATTAATGTTTAAATTAAAAACTTAAGATTAAAGATTTCATGCAAACATAACCTAACTTTCTTATCATAATGATAATTAGATCTCAATTAGAAAAAGGATATGATTTAGTTAGACTGTTTTATCACAATCATGTATAGGCAACCTAAGTTACACTTTAGGTCGATTCTCACTTGCTAGGAGAAAACTACTTCAATATTTAAATTTTCAGTTACGATGTTCAGCGTTAGACATATTTTTTGATATTCCTGGAGGCCAGCTCAAGTTTACATGGTTAATTTCCTGCAAATAGATTAAGTAGGTCAATCTTATTATGACTGATATAACATAATTAATTTTTGCATTCATTTAATAGAATTCTGGTCATTTCAATTAAAGGAGGTATTTGAATCCTCTCGTTTCGCGGTTACAGACTCTTGTAGGCTTTATCCTGGTTTTTCTCATCATTGTTTTTATGTGAGTGCCTAAAGCACTGCACACTGGATAATTTGTGCATAAATTGATTAACTTTGAAGTTATTTTTAAGCTGGCATTTGTGTAAGCATCTATTGGCATTTATGGCATATCGTACTGTACGAAAATCATGTTTGTATTAAATTGTAAGGATGTTTTTATGTAAAAAACAATTGTATTACTTAGATCTTGTACTCCTATAGTCAATTTGAAAAGGATGAACTCTTGATTTGTTAAATTGTATATGTAATTACTTATAATGAGAATTGTACATTGTTAAACGTTTTTCGTGAATATCTTCTCTATTATTCATTTTGGGACTATACATGTATAATAGTTTTTTGATCAGCGTTTTAAGATCTACAACTTCATCATAACAGATTTAGGATTAGTGAAGATTAGAAACAGCTGTCGGATTAGTGACGTCACGAGCGTCGCTTGATTGTCTTTTATTTTCGAAAATGTGTCATAGATTTCAATTGTTATGGCATTTCCTATATAATCTGATGCATTTTGCAGCAAAACGCTCGGCTCCAGATAAAAATATCTGTAAAATTGACGTTAGATAGTTAACCATATGAAAATAAATAGAAGTATGTTACCTGAATATTTTAAAGGAATTTAATGAAGATTTTATTATTGTGCTACGAAAATAAAAGTGAAAGTGTTTTTTTTATATTAATAAATTCAAGTGAATTTATTTTGTTCATCGATCTTTGCATCGATTATTTTATAAACAACAATCAGCTGTTTGGTTCTATAGCAGTGTCACCAATTGGATTAATTTTTAAAAAGGGAAATTACATTGAACATACCAGGTTGGTTAAAAAAATAATTGATTCTCGTCAATTAAAGGAATAATAATTTAAATTGTAAAGTTCATTCTGATAAATAATAAATGTTTATTTGATTTAATTTATTAAGTTCTTTTAAGAATTTACTTAATTTCAATTAAAGAAAACAATTAAATTTCTTTTAATAAAATAAAATTTATTTTTATTTTGATAACATTTTTATTTATAATTAAATATTATTTGTGTTGGTTTGCTCAAACGAATGACTGTCCTAAACCTATGTCAGATTATGACGACTATTCTTAACGTTTGAGCAAACTGGAGAATTTATTCTCAATTTTTCAATTGTAATTTTTCGCACAATAATTCCTTTCTCATTGATTTTCTTTTCGAATTTTATTTTTATTTGTTGAATAAAGTTTTTGTGTTTTTAATTTACATATGTGTTTAATTGATGCTAATACAAGCATACAGCATTCTTTTCTTTTGAGTTCAGATTCTAGTAGCAGTTTTCCAGCTTGCAGGAGTTTTAATGTATACAGATTAAGTTTCTTCTTGTTTCCAGGCATAAAAGTATATAAGAGTCTCGCAATTCAAATAATTTATGTTTTACCGAGCAAACCTGAGCTAGCTGAGAGAAGTAAAGAATATGTGTGGTGCATTATAATTTTTATTCCACCGTATATAATTTATACGTTTATATTTGGAACGGTGGACATTATAATTTCTTTGGGATTACCGCAATATATTAGCTAAATATTTAGGTGGATGTCGAAATGAATATTTATATAACATATGTGCTACTAGGGCTTGTGCGTTCTCAGATTTTCTGTATGCAATTTTAAAATCATCTAAAAGCACTTCGTAAAGCAATAATTGGTTGAAATAAATTCAATAATATGGAAAGCTACTTACCATAATGACCAAGTAGTTTACACTCATATTGTTTCCAGGTCTCTTTATCGACAGGTCATAATCCTCGAATTAATTCTTATATACTTCATAATGTACATTAGCTACATTAGGAACTTCAATAAAATTATAGAAATTTGGTGTTCTTTCTTGGTTTTGTTGCTCGTCAGTATTTCCACTGCCAGTAGCTGGATCCGTGCTTTCCGTTATAATATTTGAACTGCATTGCATTTGAGAACCAACTGTCCCTAATTTTCTTGAAAGCATTTTCCTAACAGAAAGCATCAGTAAATATTAGTGCTCTAGTATTCAAAGAATTTTGCTTAATAATGATTGGACAAATAATTTAGATTAAAAAATGTAACATTACATTTTAATTTTTGTGGTTGTTTGATTTCAATTTATTATTTATTATTTAGTGTAATAATAGTATATTGTGTTACAAGTGCAGAAAAGTGCCAATTTCTCACGAGTGTGAAGATTTTGCGGCATGAGACGTAGTCGAATGCCGCAATCACACGAGTGAGAAATTGGTGTTTTTGCACGCGTTACACACTATACTTTATCTACGACAACAAAAAAGTAATAAACCACCAACAGCTAAGAAAGTTTTTTAACCTAGAATTTATACTCGCATTCATATTTTTTACGTGAAATATTTGGCAATAAATTAAGAGATGTAATGTGAGCCGCTTCCACGATGTTTGGAGGTGTACGAGTGTACACCCCAATTTTCCTTCATCGGATTCATTCATGATACATCTAGAATTTTAAAAACGACAAAATTAAACATTAAATTTGTAAAGACAATAGTAATAATACGTTTACAATTTGTATAATTTCAGTCAATCTACTATTTAGTACTTACAGCTAAATAATCATACGTATGTACTCGTTTTAAAAATAATTTATATTATGTACAAAAATCACAATTCAATTGTCAAGGTTATTAACCTCTGCGCAAAATGTCAAATATTCTCGCATTATGTAGCAAATTATAAATGTTTTCAATGTTTTTATTGTAATCTAGCAATAATAATAAATAAAATTACATTAAAAATTATATAATAATGTAAAACATTAATTAATTTTACGTTTTAATTGAATAACAATCATTGTAACTTTATATAATGAGAAAAAAACATCATTGAAAGGCGTCTCAATAGCTCAATGCTTACGCCGTAGCTACTAACCGAGCGATCCCGGTTCAATTCCCCGGGTCTGACCTTAGTTTTTTTTCTAGATGGATTTCCATTCAAAATATAATTTAATGTAAAATATTAATTAAACAAAATCAATTAACCTTTATCTAAAATTTATAACATTTTATATTTCAAATAATTAATAATATTATAAATATTGCAAGTGGTGACATCTATGGCGTTTTAATAGAACTACGGATTATTGAGAACTCCTTCCTCACATACTTTACCGTTGAGTTTGGAGATTGTTTGCAATTGGTCGTTTTCACGGTTACTAGATTGTGCGGAATATGTAACTTTCTATGGTGGTCGTAGATAAACATAATTACTTTACATAAAATGTGTTTAATAGAATGAATACTCTGTTTTTAGTATAGAGCAGCAGAGATAGTGAGGTTATGATAATCTTACCTTTTAATTTAATTATTAAAAAACTTACTGTTTGATAGGTTTGACGATGTTATAATAATATCCATTATCATTCAGTCTTATCAGTACACTTGACAAATTCAAAACACATCTCACTATATTTTAGCGATACCCCAGTAGCATACAATATTTCTTTAATATTTAAAAATATAAATATAATATTATATGTTTTTTAATTATTTAAAAGGTTAGAAAAATATTTATAAATTATTGAAAATGAAATATTTAGAAATATATTGATATACATAATAAATAAATATATTATTTGTATGTAAGTTTTAATATTCTGAAACTAATATCAAACAAATATTTTATTATTATTATGTCGACAGAATGTCGTAGATAAATATAAATATTATATATAAATGATATTAAAATAATATTAAAGAAATAGTTTAAATAATATATTAGCTGAACATTTAGGCGGATGTTGAAACGAACATTTACATAATATATGTGTGCTACTGTGGTACCTACACCTTACAAAAAGTTTCTAGTTCAGTTTTGTTTTGGTTGAGCATGAGACTATGACAAATGCCAAAATTGACTTGATCCCTATATATGGAAAGAAAGACTTACTACAAATCACACCTCGAATTCTGCTTCTGGACGAGAAATAAATTTAAACTCTGTATTAAAATATGAATGGATACTTGCATCCCACATAAATAATAAATAAACACCTTTAAAATTATAAACACAAATTTTATTTTATTTATAAGAAAATGGTAATGACAATGACATAAAATCAAACACATAAATTCTATAGAAAAAACCTTTTTTAAGTTCAAATGAATTATTATTTTTTTGATAACCTGACATATATGGGTTAAAACAAGTTTTATTTGAATAGACCAACATAGAATAAATTTATAGAAAGATAAATTTTATTGTTAACAAAAAAAAACATTAAATTTAAAGAAAACAAATAACTTTGCTCTTATTCGAACTTCTTAACTTTTTAAATAAGATTATTTAAAATTGCTTCATAAAAATTATTTTTCAAAGTTTCTGATCAGAAAACGAATTTTAAACGACTTACTTTTATATAGTTCAATAATCCTAAATATGTGGTGTTACACTCGTTTTAAAGTACCCACTGAAACACAATCAGTAAACACAAACACTGATCTACACTCAGCTGTTGTCGATAATCCATACCGATTCGGTCGATGACGCAAAAAATCTTTGATTTAAATAAAATAATTCAATCATAAATCCCTGTGATTGTATTTAATAATGAAGACAATTCTTCTTTGTTCCATTTAAATTGAAGGTAAATATCATTCTTGATTATAATTGACTGTTGTTGACATAAAAACATATGGGTCAATCTAACCCAACTTTATTTTACAGAATTTGCTTCTGGAGCCGACGTGGGTTCAACCTTTAGCTTTTATCGACTCAACTTGTTCTTTTTCGAAGGCCCTCTTATATGTTTAGCCAAAAACAATCGAGAAAACAAGTAAATCTTGAACATCGCCAAAACCATGACGTCACAAAACAAAACATGTGTTCATAATTAACGCTAATCTTAATTCTAAATAAATCTATATGATCTTACTAAATGTTATTGCTTAGAATAGGCAGTTAGTAAACGGGTTCATGTGCTGTCGGCAAATAAGGTGTAATAACATGCACATTTCTTTGTAGAACATTCTTTTTTACCTGAGAACTTGGAAAATATTTGCCCTTGCCTTCCTGCTGTTATTTAGAACAGGCAGTTAATAAACAAGTATTCAAGATCGACTGTGATATACTAGCCAATGATTTAAATTATAATACGGTAAACATTTACAATCTTAGAAATTGCGATATTTTTAAAATTAGCTTTCATTTAACTAATTATAGCTACCACAGTCCCTTAGAAAGAATGATGCATTTAGCGAATACATAAAATAGTTGTAAGCAACTGCATTTATTATATGTTACTTTGCATGTTTTTAAGCACAATGTGTTAGCTGCCTCATATATTCTAGATTCGACATCTTGATTCTTATTTGTATATGTAGTTGATATCTATTGTATCTTATTTTGTATATGCACTTGTTTTAAAATTGTTCTAATTTTATCTAAATGGGAGATTCCCGTAAATAGATAAATAAAATAAATTAGAAAAAAGATGTTCCTACAAATAAGCAGGTTTCTTTGTGAGGAGCAACTTCTAAGTACTCTCTTTACAATGGGCAAAGCTTCTACAAGTGTTCCTGTAAAAAAGAATGTTCTGCAAAGAAATGTGGATGTTATTACCTTTTATTTGCCGACAGCACACAAAGTCATTTACTAAATGTCGTTGTTTAGAACAGGCATATAGCAAAATCATATAGATTTATTTTCGTATTACTATCTGCCCCATCACTTAGAAATGACTAGGCAGATAATTATTTGCCGGATTTGACTATCTGCCTGCGACATATGTATGTGGTAGAGAAATTGGAAAAACTTAGAATTTTAACTTTTCTGGTTCGCAGAAATAAATTAGTTCTATGTTGTATTAATACAAAAGGATTCTCATTTGACATAGTGTTCTTACAAGGAAGTAAAACTAACAAACATGCAAGAAATACATTTTCAGTTATTGATTAAGGAGAAAATATGAAAGGGATGGTAGTGACATTTTCGGATGTTTTATTGTAAAATATTTACTAAAACTTAAAAAATAATATCTAATATACACTGCTGATATTAAATTTAGAAAGGTCAGACGTTAACCTAAACGAATATGAAAAACAAACCATCGTTTCCTTTGTATAAAAATTCAGTATTGTGCAAATCCAAAAATAAAAGTTCCCAGATAACTGCCCATCTAGTATCTTTTCTTAAGGTTAAGGTTAGAGATCAAGGCTAAAATTGCAGGCCATCAATGGTCAAGAACAACAACTGTGTAGGATCATGTCGCCACAAAAGTGTTTTAGTATATATAATGGTACAATGCAGAAAGAGCACAAACCACTCCTTTATAGTTTAGTGGAATAGAAAAAGTAAGAAGAGAAATGGAGTATGGATATGGTAAGAAACAACACTATTTTAATTTTATATCTGATCGATGTGACTAATGAAAATGTTTTGTTGCAGCAAAATATCGAGGAGTTGTGTTTGGAGAGGAGAGAAGCAATAACACAGCTGGTGATATTCATTAACAGACTGCTCTCATATGCCATGATGGTAGTGCCTCCTCCATATGCATGGTGATTGAAAGTGACTATAAATATTACTTCCATTCAATAAAAGTTTAAAGTGATCAGGTTGATAGTTCATAAATCTTCTTTCCAATAAATAGTATCATTAAATTATTAATATTATAGAGTTGTTGTTAGAGAGGAGGGAAGGAGCAATGCAGCTGGTGATAATCATCAACAGCCTGGTATCCATCTGACTGTCGTCATATTATATATCATTCCTCTACTTTATAAATTTCGATACCTTAGAGATATATTAGACATTAATGAAATGAAGACCCTTTATTAAGCTCCGATTGAGTCGCGAATTGCTTATGGTGTTTCAGTGTGGGGATCTGCATCCTATTTATTTATTTATTTATTTATACAATTACTCAACAGGTACAAGACCCAATTCTAGAGTAAGAAACTTAACGTATACACAATAATAAAACAAGAGATATCAAATTATACTATTGTAGTAGTAATACTAAAAAAAAGAAGAAAAAAACAACTATATATATAAAGAAGTTAATGAAGAAGCACTATATTTTCAATTTTATTATTTAGTTTAATTTTATTTATTTATATTCACTGCCATATGACATCTGCTTCTATCTACTATTTATCTGCTTTATTTTCAGCTGGCAATTTATTTCTCAATGATATCCATTTAGATTTAATTTACTAATTTTATTTTTCCAATTAAATGGTTATGAAATTGGACAACAATAACTGTAAAGTAAGTTATGATATCCAATTACACTTTGTGCAAAAAATTAGCTTTTAAAATGAGCAATTACTATGCTAAAAATTAATTTATTTGAGGAGCTCAGTCACATAAAGTTTTGCTTTGCTATTTATTGCCTATTGCTTTTTATGTAAAATTGAAGTTATATAAAAACATTTTATTAAACTCATGTACCATAGAGAAGAAATGTATCCATCAGATAATTTGTATAATGATTCTAAATTGTTGGATATACTACAATTGTTTTTCTTTAAAACAGTATATTATCAATATAAAAATAAAAATACCATGTTGTTTGTTAATCATAGTTATTCTACGAGATCTAAAACTAATAAATTGTTGAAGGTTAAGTTTGTTACTGAAACCGTTGCTAAAAAATCTATCTCTTACAGAACTCCTAAATTTTTCAATCTTCTGCCACAAAATGTGAAAGCAATCACAAATGCAAATTTAAAACAAAAACTAAAAAGTATTTGCTCGAACAAAATCGTCAAGTCATAAAAAATATATGTATATCTTGAGACTTATGAATTTTCTCCTCCTCGCCTAATCTAATTAAATATTATTTTATTTTGTTGTGTAACTTAAAATAATTTAATTCATGTATTTATTTGTATTCTTCTAAACGTTATTCCTTTAATTACATTGATATAGTTTCCCCACAGACAAGTATTAGCTTTTGTGGGTTTAGTTTGTTGTAAATCCAAAAATTGTTTTAAAATGTAAATTAAAAAACTTGTAGTTTCTTTTCTTTTGTTACAATAAACTTATATTATTATTATTTCCCTTTCTTACCGCGAAATACAAATAATATGTACATATCCTTTTTTCATGTGATGTAACTATGTGTTTTATTGAATGAGAGAGGAAATAAATGATTTATTATTATTATTATACTACTTACGTTCTATTATATAATTATTTTATATAATTAATTTATTAATTTTTTCTCTGTAACTAGTACTAATGTTTCATGTTCATGTAATGTTATGACTGTAAGGGGAGTCCTTTCGGTAATGCCACCTACACGCAAATCAAAATAAATAAATTTTTGATGTTTCAAACTTAACCTCACATAAAATATTTTATTTGGTAATTATATGATATCCTGACCCCCTATAGAACATGGTTATTTTAAAAGATACACTTACCAAAGGTGTTCTATTAAATTTAAAATACTGAAATATCGAGCGCTAAGAGGTTTTCGTCAGAAAAACGTCACAAAAACAGGTAAAAATTATGAAATATACTGAAATATCGAGCGCTAAGAGGTTTTTCTTAGAAAAACGTCACAAAAACAGGTAAAAATTATAAAATCTTTTTGACATATGATATAAACAACACCATTTTTATGCCATTTTCACAAATACAGCGAACTATTTTACTAACTGTAACCTAACATCATAACATTCTAACCTCAAAATAGCGACTTTAGCGTTGTTTTTCTTATTAATTACGAACGAGCGCCACGACTTTTATTCAGATTCTTGTTCTCCGAGTTATTCTCTACAACCTAGTATCATTGGTTTAGCTGGGTAAATGGGGGTCACGATGTCATATAATTAATGACTGTTTTTCTAGTCGGTCTTATTTATATTTTAAGCGAAACAAAGATTCTAGAAATATATTACTTCTGCATGATAAAATAGAACAGATGTACACAATATAAATGTGCGACATAGAGGTCTGTTGACTATCCCTAAGCATAATACTACATTCTACGAGCGATCATTTAGCTACAATGTCGCGAAAATTTACAATAATGTACCTTCATCTTTCAAGACATTATCAGTTAAACAATTCAAAAAAGCATTGATTAAGCAATACAATGCAGATTGTCATTGATGTACCACTTCGCAATCAGTCAATACTGATATTATTATTATTATTATTACTATTATTATTATTATTCTCATATTTACACAACTTTACTTTTATTAGAAATTATAATTATAATCATTAAGTTCTCTCACAATACATAATGTTATTTTGCTTAAATTATACAAGGGGGGAATGGAAGAACAACATTGTTGAATTCCCTCCTTGAGATACATTATTATATCAAATAAATTAATATTGTAATTTTATTGTAATATATGGTTTTGTAATCTCAGAATAATAAATTAAATTAAATTAAATTAATGCCAGGAGGGTGATGATAAAGACCCTATAACGCTGTGAGGGTGTTATAGATGAAAATGGTTGTTATGGACCTGTTTATATAGTTCGTATCACAGGTATAAACAACAAATAATATGCAAGTGAAAAATAAAAGTAATTAATAAAGTAATGCTTTCTTAATGGGTTACAGTAAATTATGATGACTTATGGTACCTTGGAGTAGTAGAGAGAGACCATTGGGGTAGATGGCATACTGATTATTATAAATCATGGCTAGAAGTGGTGTCTACTTTTATTGGCCGCAAAAAGCAGATTTTAAAGTAAAAACCTCCAAGGCGAGTTTTTAAATGCAATTTTGTAATTGATAAAACCTCTAATGTTGAAAGCGCTATGAAATTATAGTTAAAATTTCATTACATATTATTTATTTTCAAAAATTTGATTGGTGCAATTTTTAAGAGTTACGTAACTCTTAGGTTAAGTTGTTCTGAGTTAATATTTTTTATTTATTATCAATCATTAAACAAATACTAAACATTAATAAAATAAAAAAAACAATAAACTTAAAGAAATCATTGTATAATTACTAATTATATCCTCAACAATCATTACCATCTGTCTACTGTCATTTCCGTCCCTCATTTGTCATTAGATATGGACGGGATAGTAATGACATTTTCTGACGTTTTATTGTAAAATATTTACTAAAACTATAATAAAAAAGATATCTAATACACTGCTGATATTAAATTTAGAAAGTTTAGACATCAACCTAAACGAATATGAAAAACAAACCATCGTCTGCTTTGTATAAAAATTCAGTATTGTGCAAATCTAAAAATAAAAGTTCCCATATAATGGCCCATCTAGTATCTTTTCGTAAGGTTAAGGTTAGGATCATGTCGCCACTAAAGTATTTTAGTATATATAAGCACACAATGCAGAAAGGGCACTAACAACAACTCCTTTACAGTTTAGTGAAATAGAAGAAGTAGGAAGAGAAATGGAGTATGGAAAAAACGACACTAATTTAATTTTATACGTGACCAATGAAAATGTTTTGTTGCAGCTAAATATCGAGGAGTTGTGGTTAGAGTGGAGGGAAGCAGTAACACAGCAGGTGATGTTCTTCAACAGACTGGTCTCATATGCCGTGATGGCAGTGCCTCCTCCGTATGCATGATGATCGAACGTAACTCCAAACATTGCTTCCATTCAATAAAAGCTTAAAGTGATCAGGTTGATAGTTCATAAATCTTCTTTCCAATAAATAGGAAGTATCATTAAATTATTAATCTTATAGTGCATAATCTTTTATAGAGTGTTGTTCGAGAGGTGGGAAGGAGTAATGCAGCTGGTGATAATCATGAACAGCTTGGTCTCATATGCCATGATGGCAGTGCCTCCTCCAGATGCATGGTGATCAATCGCGACGCTAAGATTGCGAGCAGATTCAACAGTTCGGGTTAAGGGGGACCAGCATTAGAAATAACAAAACTGTAAAATAATATGCTGTGGAATTATTATAAAGTGCAGACTGAAAATTGTTTTTTTTTATTAT
The DNA here is from genome assembly GCA_929113105.1 of Agrypnus murinus. Taxonomy (NCBI): domain Eukaryota; kingdom Metazoa; phylum Arthropoda; class Insecta; order Coleoptera; family Elateridae; genus Agrypnus; species Agrypnus murinus. Next base: position 39,022,026 of record OV816023.1, on the reverse strand, counting down.
TAGAATTTAGGCATTTATAGTGTAGAGTAGTGATGGGAACTTGGGTGTCGTGATACTATTTGTGGTCGTGACACTTCAAGTGTCACGACACTGTTAGGTGATCCCACAATCTCAAATATTGAAAGTTTTTTAAAAGCAACCCTAGACTCAATGGAGAAATTCATAGTGACTGATACAAAACTAGTATAGTATTAACGAAAATTAATTTGTTTGTTACAGTTGTTCGCGTGCTCGCGATTCTCCCCCACATCCTAGAAGATCAAGTGCCAGCGAACAATATACAAAACTTTACACATGTAGAGACTGCAAATTTAAAGCTAAAGCTAGATGGAACTTGATATGTGAGAAGACACAACAATTAGAAGAAAACAAGACATTTTCATGCAAGCATTGCAATGAGGAGTTTGATACAAAAAGAATGTTGATTATACATTTATACAGTCTTCACAAAAGTGATAATCATAAACCTTACAAATGTAAAATATGTCAATCAAGGTTTTCAAAATGGCACAACATGCAGTATCATATGCAGTTGCATAAGGGTAAAAAAAAATTTAGATGCAGAATATGCAAACAAGGCTTTGCATTTAGAGATGAACTATGGAAACATGTAGCAACTCATTATCGAGGAGACTTGGTGAAATGTAGTGTTTGTAAATCAATATTTAGAGATGTAAAGGATTTAGAACTCCATATGGATGGGGATCATGAAGCTTTCTTGTGTCGCATTTGTAAGATAAGGTTTTGGAAAATACAAGATTTAGAACAGCACGTGATAATGGAGCATCCTAATAAAAAAAAGCTTGTATGCAAAATCTGCTCAAAATCATTTACATTTAAAAAAACCTCGAAAAAACATAAAATGCCACTCCAAAATTGAGTGCAACGTTTGCAGTAAAGTACTAGCAAGCAGGCAAAGTTTAAAACGACATGAAATAATTCATACCACTTGAGTGAGCAAAGGAAAAATAGCAGATAGCAATACTTCTGAGAAAGAGAGATATCATCGCATACTTGCCAAATTTTACATAATTACATAATTTTACAATATAGTCACTTTTTTGTAATTTTAACACAAGTGTAAATTTAATACTCTATACTTTTTCCTCTGTGGAGAGGAGTGACGAACCACCCCACTAATACAGAGCTCTAAAGAGCGGCATCAATTTCGCATAGGAATGTATTGCCAGATATATATATATATATATATATATATATATATATATATACACAGGGTGTCCCACAACGCTGTTTACACGAAGTATCTCCTTTATTTGAAAATATAAAGAAATCAACCAAAAACTATTGTGAATGACTCAAAATGGACCTTCAAAAAACATCCTTAACCACCGGATGCATAGCAACGTTTAAGAGATCATGCCAACTTGATTAATTTTTCAAATTGCACCCTCTGGTTTTTTCACGGAAATGTATTTTTCACTTCATTCTGCATATGGTAGTATGCCTTACTTAATTATCTAATGTGCATTTAGGGGTTGAAAGAAATATTTTTTATAAATTGTACACGTCATATTCACTAACTAAATTATTTATTCAAAAAATATGATTAGAGCCGTGTCTACAAGGGGACTACTGAGACACTTTAAAGCCCGTGTAGAGTCCACAGGAGGGAATTTTGGGCATTTGCTTTAAGTTTAAGATAAATTCAATTTATAAAAAATATTTTTTCCAACCCCTAAATGCACATTAGATAATTACGTAAGGCATACTACCGTATGCAGAATGAAGTTAAGAATAAATTTACGTGAAAAAAACAGAGGGTGCAATTTGAAAAATTAATCAAGTTGGCATGATATCTTAAACGTTGCCCTGCAACCAGCGTTTAAAAATGTTTTCTGAAGGTCCATTTTGAGTCATTCACAATAGTTTTTGGTTGATTTCTTTATCTTTTCAAATAAGGGAGATATTGCGTGTAAACAGCATTGTGGGACACCCTGTATATACTTTTTCCTCTAACCTAAATTGTGTTTGAAACTTATTAAAATCAACAATACTTGTACGTTTAGTAACTAAAGATAAACATTTTTAAACAATTAGTTTTATTTTTTTACCTAGCATCAACCTAACAAAAAAATTACATCATTTCATTTGGATGATTTCAAGAATTGGCAAGTATGCCAATATCTATCTTCCACAAATGTATTCCTATTCGCTATTTTTTCTTTGCTCACACATGAAATTTCAAATGCAAAGAGGACTTTTACCAATACTGTATATAATATTTACTAACATAAATAAGTATTATTAAGTAAATATGTTGATATGCAGTGTTAGCATAGTTTTTAGATTCCTGTTATTTCAGTTTTAGTACCTAATTAATTGTTATAAAAAAAACAATTTAAATTTAATAAACATTTCGTTCTTTTAATTTGGTTTTCTTTCTTCATCAATAATTTAATCTCAGGCTAATACTGAGATAGCATAGAATGTCCTAGGGACGTCCTCTCTTGGCCCATTTTATAAAAAATGTCCGTGGACATAAAATGGATCAAAAAAGTACGTCCATAGGATGTTAGACCATGAACGTAAAATGAATGTTAAATACATTTTTGTTGTATTAACTAAAATAGCCAAAAGTCTGATCTTATATCTTGTGGGTTAATATTGCAGATTACGATATTTTTCATAAAAAAAACATATTTTTTAAAACGAATACAATAAGTTCTACATTTTATATTTTGAAACTATTAGAATGTTGGTAATCTTGAAAATTGGTTTAATAACATAAACTGTCAATATGACAATTATATAAATCTGAAATTCGGTACAGTTAATAGGTACTTTATTAAAAGCTGTCTTAAATTAGTAGATATAAAATTGATATAACTAAGTAGTTTTGAAAATAACAGTAAATAAATGATGTGTACATTAAAAACTTTTACTTGCATAAAAATAAACATGACAAAATAACCTAGAATTTATAACTGACAGCTACTGAATATTGTCACTAAAGTAAAAAGAGATAAAAAAGTATATCTGTTTCAGACAACTTAGTTATGGCCTAAAAAGAGATTAGATTTTGACGTCCGTGTCCTAACTCTTAAATAACACAGTTAAAGTTTTCATTTAGGAACCAATATGTAGTAAGTGCAAGTAACATTAAACTCCAAAATATACAAAAACCTTTTTCAATAATAGTAGTCAACCTAAATTAATGCCACTTGCTTGTTGTATTTAATTTGAATTGCATTATTCCACGTTTGCAGGTTGCAGGAGGATCTACTCTGCAAATTAGTTATTTGATCAAAACTAAAGTCTGTAATGTCTTTTATATTAGGATACAAAAATAAACTAACATTATCTTGCTTTTTGTGCTATATCTTGTTGTTGTGATTCACCCCGTGAAATACTAATTATTGAGACATAAAAATAAAAACAAATTTCATTCAACCAAATTTAAATTTTAGTTTTGCATACACAAAAATTAGTTTACAATGATATTGAGGGTGTCTTCTGACAATCCCTAAAATAGTAAAGTAATTTCCATGTTCTAAAAGCATTAAAAAGTTAAACCGGGATATTTCTTTTTTAGAATCTTAACAATAAAATCAGTTTTGCTGCTGACTTAATATTTTAATTGACGAAAGTGTTGAGAATTTACAAAAAAAATTCAAATCGCTAAAATAAATATTACAATCTTGAGCAATAAAACAAAAACTTTCTGCAACTTTGTTGCTATTCAAACTAGTTGCGTTTCACCCCATTTTACGGTAGTTTTAATATTTCATCTATTTTTAATCATCTGTTATTTAAATGCTTAATTTGCTAAAATGAACATTGAACAATGAGAAATCTTTATTAAAAGTTATGTTATTTCTTGTACATTTCAATGTTGGTAAATGTCTACTAAAATTCTTTAAGGAAACAGAAAACCTAATTATCAAAGAGCAATCACCAGTAAATTATAAATTTATAATCAGAATTATCATTTGACTGTTCTGGTAAAACTTTACTTTGGGCTTTCATGTGTGAGTAAAGGGAAAATAGCAGATAGTAATACTTCTGGGAAAGAGTTTTATAATATATTCACTTTTTTGTAAGTTTGACACAACTGAAAATTTAATACTGTATACTTTTTCCTCTAACCTAAATTGTGTTTTAAACTTATTAAATTCAACAATACTTCCAAGTTTAGTAGCTAAAGATAAACATTTTTAAACACGATTAATGAAAATATCAGTTATACTACTTCGACAATCAAGAGGCATTATGTTAACATTCTTGTTGTCAAGTATGTCAAATTATGCCAAGAAATTATTTTAAAATACTTTCTCTAATAGTTTTGTATTATATTCTTCAATAAGTAAGTTAGATTTTCGGTTATGTCAAAATGACATTTGTCATTTATTTTAATTTTCTTTCCTAGCACCAACCTTACAAAAAACTACTACATTTCATTTAGATGATTTCAAGATTTGACAAGTGTGCCATACTATGAATCGTTTTAGCATTAGTGTCTTGTATTTAATTTTAGTACCTAGTAAATTGTTCTAAAAAGAAATTTTCAATTTAATAAATATGTTGTTAGTTTGAATTTGGTTTTCTTTCATCTACAATAATTTAATCTCAAGCTAATAGCAAAAGACGTTAGTTACATTATCTTAATAATAATATATAATTCGAATAGGTATTAAGCATAATCTTTTTTGATACATTTTCTAAATTTTTTAACATACAGCTAGATGTAAGATTAAGCTCTACACTAGTAATGAGATCGCAATACTACCCAAGTGTCTCAAGTGTCGTGACACTTCAAGTGTCACGACACTTGAGTGTCGAATAGTATCGCTCTTATTAACTCATGCATGATGTAAATGCGAAGTGTCGTTAAAATATCATGAAGAGGTGACACTTCACACGGCAAATTGTTTCGACTCTCAAGTGTCGCGACACTTGGGTAGTATTGCGATCTCATTACTAGTGTAGAGCTTAATCTTACATCTAGCTGTATGTTAAAAAATTTAGAAAATGTATCAAAAAAGATTATGCTTAATACCTATTCGAATTATATATTATTATTAAGATAATGTAACTAACGTCTTTTGCTATTAGCTTGAGATTAAATTATTGTAGATGAAAGAAAACCAAATTCAAACTAACAACATATTTATTAAATTGAAAATTTCTTTTTAGAACAATTTACTAGGTACTAAAATTAAATACAAGACACTAATGCTAAAACGATTCATAGTATGGCACACTTGTCAAATCTTGAAATCATCTAAATGAAATGTAGTAGTTTTTTGTAAGGTTGGTGCTAGGAAAGAAAATTAAAATAAATGACAAATGTCATTTTGACATAACCGAAAATCTAACTTACTTATTGAAGAATATAATACAAAACTATTAGAGAAAGTATTTTAAAATAATTTCTTGGCATAATTTGACATACTTGACAACAAGAATGTTAACATAATGCCTCTTGATTGTCGAAGTAGTATAACTGATATTTTCATTAATCGTGTTTAAAAATGTTTATCTTTAGCTACTAAACTTGGAAGTATTGTTGAATTTAATAAGTTTAAAACACAATTTAGGTTAGAGGAAAAAGTATACAGTATTAAATTTTCAGTTGTGTCAAACTTACAAAAAAGTGAATATATTATAAAACTCTTTCCCAGAAGTATTACTATCTGCTATTTTCCCTTTACTCACACATGAAAGCCCAAAGTAAAGTTTTACCAGAACAGTCAAATGATAATTCTGATTATAAATTTATAATTTACTGGTGATTGCTCTTTGATAATTAGGTTTTCTGTTTCCTTAAAGAATTTTAGTAGACATTTACCAACATTGAAATGTACAAGAAATAACATAACTTTTAATAAAGATTTCTCATTGTTCAATGTTCATTTTAGCAAATTAAGCATTTAAATAACAGATGATTAAAAATAGATGAAATATTAAAACTACCGTAAAATGGGGTGAAACGCAACTAGTTTGAATAGCAACAAAGTTGCAGAAAGTTTTTGTTTTATTGCTCAAGATTGTAATATTTATTTTAGCGATTTGAATTTTTTTTGTAAATTCTCAACACTTTCGTCAATTAAAATATTAAGTCAGCAGCAAAACTGATTTTATTGTTAAGATTCTAAAAAAGAAATATCCCGGTTTAACTTTTTAATGCTTTTAGAACATGGAAATTACTTTACTATTTTAGGGATTGTCAGAAGACACCCTCAATATCATTGTAAACTAATTTTTGTGTATGCAAAACTAAAATTTAAATTTGGTTGAATGAAATTTGTTTTTATTTTTATGTCTCAATAATTAGTATTTCACGGGGTGAATCACAACAACAAGATATAGCACAAAAAGCAAGATAATGTTAGTTTATTTTTGTATCCTAATATAAAAGACATTACAGACTTTAGTTTTGATCAAATAACTAATTTGCAGAGTAGATCCTCCTGCAACCTGCAAACGTGGAATAATGCAATTCAAATTAAATACAACAAGCAAGTGGCATTAATTTAGGTTGACTACTATTATTGAAAAAGGTTTTTGTATATTTTGGAGTTTAATGTTACTTGCACTTACTACATATTGGTTCCTAAATGAAAACTTTAACTGTGTTATTTAAGAGTTAGGACACGGACGTCAAAATCTAATCTCTTTTTAGGCCATAACTAAGTTGTCTGAAACAGATATACTTTTTTATCTCTTTTTACTTTAGTGACAATATTCAGTAGCTGTCAGTTATAAATTCTAGGTTATTTTGTCATGTTTATTTTTATGCAAGTAAAAGTTTTTAATGTACACATCATTTATTTACTGTTATTTTCAAAACTACTTAGTTATATCAATTTTATATCTACTAATTTAAGACAGCTTTTAATAAAGTACCTATTAACTGTACCGAATTTCAGATTTATATAATTGTCATATTGACAGTTTATGTTATTAAACCAATTTTCAAGATTACCAACATTCTAATAGTTTCAAAATATAAAATGTAGAACTTATTGTATTCGTTTTAAAAAATATGTTTTTTTTATGAAAAATATCGTAATCTGCAATATTAACCCACAAGATATAAGATCAGACTTTTGGCTATTTTAGTTAATACAACAAAAATGTATTTAACATTCATTTTACGTTCATGGTCTAACATCCTATGGACGTACTTTTTTGATCCATTTTATGTCCACGGACATTTTTTATAAAATGGGCCAAGAGAGGACGTCCCTAGGACATTCTATGCTATCTCAGTATTAGCCTGAGATTAAATTATTGATGAAGAAAGAAAACCAAATTAAAAGAACGAAATGTTTATTAAATTTAAATTGTTTTTTTTATAACAATTAATTAGGTACTAAAACTGAAATAACAGGAATCTAAAAACTATGCTAACACTGCATATCAACATATTTACTTAATAATACTTATTTATGTTAGTAAATATTATATAAAGTATTGGTAAAAGTCCTCTTTGCATTTGAAATTTCATGTGTGAGCAAAGAAAAAATAGCGAATAGGAATACATTTGTGGAAGATAGATATTGGCATACTTGCCAATTCTTGAAATCATCCAAATGAAATGAAGTAATTTTTTTGTTAGGTTGATGCTAGGTAAAAAAATAAAACTAATTGTTTAAAAATGTTTATCTTTAGTTACTAAACGTACAAGTATTGTTGATTTTAATAAGTTTCAAACAAAATTTAGGTTAGAGGAAAAAGTATATACAGGGTGTCCCACAATGCTGTTTACACGCAATATCTCCCTTATTTGAAAAGATAAAGAAATCAACCAAAAACTATTGTGAATGACTCAAAATGGACCTTCAGAAAACATTTTTAAACGCTGGTTGCAGGGCAACGTTTAAGATATCATGCCAACTTGATTAATTTTTCAAATTGCACCCTCTGTTTTTTTCACGTAAATTTATTCTTAACTTCATTCTGCATACGGTAGTATGCCTTACGTAATTATCTAATGTGCATTTAGGGGTTGGAAAAAATATTTTTTATAAATTGAATTTATCTTAAACTTAAAGCAAATGCCCAAAATTCCCTCCTGTGGACTCTACACGGGCTTTAAAGTGTCTCAGTAGTCCCCTTGTAGACACGGCTCTAATCATATTTTTTGAATAAATAATTTAGTTAGTGAATATGACGTGTACAATTTATAAAAAATATTTCTTTCAACCCCTAAATGCACATTAGATAATTAAGTAAGGCATACTACCATATGCAGAATGAAGTGAAAAATACATTTCCGTGAAAAAACCAGAGGGTGCAATTTGAAAAATTAATCAAGTTGGCATGATCTCTTAAACGTTGCTATGCATCCGGTGGTTAAGGATGTTTTTTGAAGGTCCATTTTGAGTCATTCACAATAGTTTTTGGTTGATTTCTTTATATTTTCAAATAAAGGAGATACTTCGTGTAAACAGCATTGTGGGACACCCTGTGTATATATATATATATATATATATATATATATATATATATATATATATATATATATCTGGCAATACATTCCTATGCGAAATTGATGCCGCTCTTTAGAGCTCTGTATTAGTGGGGTGGTTCGTCACTCCTCTCCACAGAGGAAAAAGTATAGAGTATTAAATTTACACTTGTGTTAAAATTACAAAAAAGTGACTATATTGTAAAATTATGTAATTATGTAAAATTTGGCAAGTATGCGATGATATCTCTCTTTCTCAGAAGTATTGCTATCTGCTATTTTTCCTTTGCTCACTCAAGTGGTATGAATTATTTCATGTCGTTTTAAACTTTGCCTGCTTGCTAGTACTTTACTGCAAACGTTGCACTCAATTTTGGAGTGGCATTTTATGTTTTTTCGAGGTTTTTTTGAATGTAAATGATTTTGAGCAGATTTTGCATACAAGCTTTTTTTTATTAGGATGCTCCATTATCACGTGCTGTTCTAAATCTTGTATTTTCCAAAACCTTATCTTACAAATGCGACACAAGAAAGCTTCATGATCCCCATCCATATGGAGTTCTAAATCCTTTACATCTCTAAATATTGATTTACAAACACTACATTTCACCAAGTCTCCTCGATAATGAGTTGCTACATGTTTCCATAGTTCATCTCTAAATGCAAAGCCTTGTTTGCATATTCTGCATCTAAATTTTTTTTTACCCTTATGCAACTGCATATGATACTGCATGTTGTGCCATTTTGAAAACCTTGATTGACATATTTTACATTTGTAAGGTTTATGATTATCACTTTTGTGAAGACTGTATAAATGTATAATCAACATTCTTTTTGTATCAAACTCCTCATTGCAATGCTTGCATGAAAATGTCTTGTTTTCTTCTAATTGTTGTGTCTTCTCACATATCAAGTTCCATCTAGCTTTAGCTTTAAATTTGCAGTCTCTACATGTGTAAAGTTTTGTATATTGTTCGCTGGCACTTGATCTTCTAGGATGTGGGGGAGAATCGCGAGCACGCGAACAACTGTAACAAACAAATTAATTTTCGTTAATACTATACTAGTTTTGTATCAGTCACTATGAATTTCTCCATTGAGTCTAGGGTTGCTTTTAAAAAACTTTCAATATTTGAGATTGTGGGATCACCTAACAGTGTAATAATTACTAAAAAATATAAAGGGCTGTTTATATTATCACCAATCTTAGCTAAAATTTAAAAATATATCTTAATGTACACATGGATACCGTAAATAAGTTTATCGGCAATTTTAAAATTTGAGGTTAGGTGTCGGTTAAGGTTACCGCGCAATAGTAATATACGCGGGCATTAAAAAACAAATTTCTAGATCTTACCTCGGTTGCGGATTCATTCCGTCGCTGTTTAATTTATATCGGTGTTAATATTACTCAAGAAAATTCTTTTATAACACTAAATAGGATTATTAACTGCCATCAATAATACCACAAGTATTCAAGTGGAAATATAAAATGTACGCTACTTTTGTTTATAATGCTGCTTCCGTTGACTATAAAGCGGGAAATTTAAATTTTAAATGAAAGAAAAAAATTATCGAATTTAATGTTTTAGCTTTAATCAATATAAAAAAATTTGTTTATTTTACTATTAGTATTTATATTTATACATATGAATACATATTGAATACAAAAGATAAATGACATATAAACAGAAATTCAGTAGCGTTTTAAATTTACAGTCTCTACATGTGTAAAGTTGTGTATATTGACCACTGCTACTGGTTTTGCAGGCACTTGATTTTCTAGAATATGGGGGAGAATCGCGAGCACGCGAACAATTGTAACAAACAAATTGATTTTCGTTAATACTATATACTAGTTTTGTATCAATCGCTATTAATTTCTCCAGCGAGTCTAGGGTTGCTTTTAAAAAACTTTTAAAATTTGAGATTGTGGGATCACCTAACAGAGTAATAATTACTAAAAAATATAAAGGGCTGTTTATATTATTACCAATCTTGGCTAAAATTTAAAAATATATCTTAATGTACACATGGATACCGTAAATAAGTTTATCGGCAATTCTAGAATTTGAGGTTAGGTGTCGGTTAAGGTTACCGCGCAATAATTGAACGCGGGAATTAAAAAACAAACTGTTGATTTATTATACAAATTATTGAGTACACTTATTGAGATTAAATGGATTTAGCTTGAATATTAACAAATATCCATTCAATACTTCAAGTCTCTTTGATTAGGAACTATAGCAGTCTGTACTTTTAAAAATACCAAGACATTCTAGAGGTCTCATAAAATATAATTTGTAGATCTTACCTCGGTTGCGGAGAATTCATTACGTTGCTTTTTAGTTTATGTGGGTGTTAATATTACTCGAGAAAATTCTTTTATAACATTAACTAAGATTATTAACTGCCATCAATAATCACGCAAGTAAAAATATAAAATGGATGCTACTTTTATATTTTTAAACTTCTTTTGTTTATAACGTTGCTTCCCTTGACTATAAAGCAGGAAATTTAAATTTTAAATGAAAGAAAAAAATTATCGAATTTAATGTTTTACCTTTAATCAATACAGAAAAATTTCTATTATTTATTTTACTATTAGTATTTATAATAATAGATTATCTTAATAATAGTTTTTTATTTTTTATTTTAGTTGGAAAATATTTACAGAAAGTATAAAATAGTAGAAAATGCATATAAATGAACAGACTTAAAAGATTAGTTCTTTAAGAGTTAAAAAGAAAAGAAACATTGAACAAAAAGCAATTAATGATACATATTATCGATTAGAATCATATTCAATAGTATATGGTAACAAAACTATAATTAAAGCAAACACAATTTAATGAAAATCTATAATAAGTATAAATGTTAGAAATAGCAGCACTAACAGCGGTGATAAAAAAGAAGATACATATGACTACATATTGAATACAAAAGATAAATGACACATAAACAGAAATGCAGTAGCAATTATCATTTGCAATCAATAAAAGCTATAAAGTAATATGATACTGCACAAATAAACTAAATAATTCACATAAGTTAAACAATTTGTTTGCAAGTAACATGAAAAAATTAAAACAGCAATGCAACCCAGCCACCACACTGACGTCATAATGTCGCCGTTTTTCTGCAATAACGACGTCAAACGACGTATTAAAATGACGTTAAATTGTCGTAAAACTGACAGCATTATGTCACAGCTTAAGGTCGTCAATATAAGACGTCAATAAAACGTTGTTCAATGAAGCCATTAAAACGTCCTATACTAGAACTAGGACAGGAATTATAAATAAATAGTTGAATTGGAAATAATATTTATTATATACTATTTCGTATTTAATTATTAAACAAAAGTAAACATTCAATAACAGAACATACATCTCTTCTATTAACTCAACATCTCATATAATTATTAAACAAAAGTAAACATTTACTAACTGAAAAGCTGTTAAAACAATATGCAGAATAATTGATGATACTAAAATAGTATTAGTAAGCACTAAGAAACCATTGCATTAGTATTAATTTTTAACAATAGTAATCTCACAAAATCATCGAACGAGTAAAATTGTATGGGTTATGTGGCATTGCGACGGAACAAGTAATTATTAATACTCACCCTTTGTGACAAACCACACAATTATTATGCAGTAGTTGCACATACACTATAAATGTAGATACGTCAACAACTTTAATAATAAGTAGAAATGTTACTAATTAAAGAGCAAAACAAATACATGAAAGACGTTGTTGCTGTTTGTATTGCGGCATGTGGTCACGTGCAGTTCAGTAAAAAAAATAAAGTAAAACAGTGTTGCTCGATTTGCCTCTCGTACATCAGTGCACCTGACAATACAAAAATAGTGTAATTGAATATTGAAAACATAATGTATTCTAATTACATTCTGCAAATGTAAAATTAAAAGGTATTTTATGGACTATATCACTTTTTGGTTACATAGATAGATCATAATTAATAATATTAGAAGTCTAAAAAAATCTTATTGTACCTACATCTAAAAGGCGTCGTTTTGAAAACGTCTACGTACGTCCCATAACATGACGTCTTATGGACATCATTTATTAATCATATGACGTCGCCGACCAACAATCACTTAAAAATAACGTCATTATAACGTCAGTGTGCTGGATGGGAAAGGGTTTTGGCAATTGCTAATTGTGTTAAAAGGTTTCTAGTAAATCATGTGATAAAGTTATACTAATGCATAGATACATAAAAAACGTCTTTCATGTTCATGTACCCAATTTCAATGTCCTTCAAAGAGTACGGCGTCTATTTTCAGCTAGCAGGTAAAAGATGTCGCTCTAAAAGGAGGCAGATTCGAGAATATAACGATTTACACTCACAATTAATTTTTATAATTAAATTATTGATGCCACCTCTGATCGACCCCTTTAGTTTTCCGACGGCTGGACTTTTTTGGTTCAAGGCAACGGCGTTGTATGTGCCCTTGTTCGGCGCAGTTCCAGCAACGGGTTCCTCGAACTTCTTAAAGATTCTTCTTACGGTTCTCTTCCTTCTTAAGAACTCCTCTAGGCGATCTTTGTTTATAGTAGGCGATCTTGTTTATAGTAGGTGGACCAAGGTATCTTTCCCCCGAACGTGTTTGGTTTCACTATTATCCCTGCGGCAGGGCCCTCTTCTTCTTTAATTTGTTTTTTTACTTCATTAGACAGCCACTCAGTCGTTGGAGAAAACCGTAGTTGAGTCATTCTATCTTCGAGTATTATTAGTTATGTTATCTTTCTCCGTTGTTGGTGGTAGTTGCATTTGGGCTATTCTCTCTTCTATCGTTTTTATTACCCTATCTTGTTCCGCCAATTTATCCTCCAACAGTCCTAACGCGCTGGCATTCTCCAAATATCCTTCGAAAACTTTTTCTTCCAACGCTTTTACATTCTCCAGTAATTCTTCTTTAAGCATTCTACAACTTTCCCTAGTAATTCTTCAAATCTTCTAGAATTCTCCTTTGACTTTTCCAGCAATTCTTCCTTAAGTATTCTGGAAGTTTTCAATAATTCTTCCTTTACCATTCTAGAATTTTCTTCAGACTTTCTGGAGGTTTCTAGTAATCCTTCCTTTAACATTCTAGAACTTTCTTCCAATTTTCTGGATGTTTCTAGTAATTCTTGCTTTAGCATTCTAGAATTTTCTTCGGACTTTCTAGAACTGTCCAGCAGTTCTTCCTTAATTTTATTTAACACGTTAGTATCAATTGCGGCCCCAGGTATTTCAAAACGGTAAATTTCGGGGTCCTCGTTCTGTTCCAGAAACCATTCGTTTAGCCGATTTATTAACACGCTTTTATTGTCCGTTGTTTCTAAGTCTCGTTCTTTTAGTTCCCTTTTTAGGTCTATTATTTTGAGTTCATTTAACAATTTCGTCGTCATTCTGATTATTCGTTAGGAGTTGTTTTTAACACTATTTTCACAGCACTTTATTTATTATGTAATTTTATTTATTTTAAAGCCTACACCTGACAACACTGCAACGTTCTTTTTAAATAATACTAAAAGTGCTGTTTAATCGTCTGTTAACAAAAGAAAATATTTACACTTAACACTAATTACAAACACAATTATTATAAACTGTTAACGAACTTAAACTATTTACAAACTATTTATTTACAATACAACATTTATCTATAATTTATTTTATATTCGCTGATATTTATATTATACTACTATACAAGGGCTAATGCCCTTGAGCGCGTCTAATTACTCGTTGACTGACTAATCCCCTCTGTGCGCTGCGGCGCTTTATATACTGTATACAAGATTTCGGGAACGCGCTAGATTAGACTGTTGTATTGTGTCTCGTTCAGCTGCTTGATGAGTCATATGTTCAGCTGCTTGATGGGTCATACGTTCAGCTGCTGATGAGTCATACGTTCAGCAGCTGATGAGTCATACATTCCGCGTCGATCTAGAATGTTTACAGGCAGCGTATAGAGGTTAATCTCGTTCATTACAATACTATTAGAATGCAACATATGATCTACATAATTTATACTTATATAGATGTATCTATAATTAGTTTTTATAATACGTGTCTAAAAATGGGAGACACATACAAACCGTAATATACATGTAAATATACTAAATTTAACCATGCCTCGTCGTTAATCAAGTTTTCGATGAACCGCTTTACCAGATCATTTACCGCTTTTAAAATCTTTATTTATAAACTTCAAACTTGGAAAGTATAATAAAGTCACATTCGGCAATGTAATCTTTTCATATTTATATATTCATAATATTACAATTTTTAAGACATTTAAAAATCTAGCAATTATTTGATTATGTACAATTGATTCAAAATGCTGCTTAAAGAATTCTTCTAATCACATATAAAAAAAAATGTTATGTGGTATATTATACTAATCACCAAATAGTTAAGTATTTGTGATTTTATAATATTAGAAATATTTAGTATTATGCAGTTAATAATGTCTTTCATTGCGATAAAAATGTTTTAACGAAATACGATACGACCCCACCAATAAGCAGTAAATTAAACGAGCAAATTTGAAATAAAGTAATTCAATGAAATCTAACTTTATTTAGTGAAAGAAAAAATTCCATGTAAGAAGAATAGTTCGAGTAGTAGGTTAAAATACGTTTATCGGAGGCAAAACTATATAGCAACATTATTTGCAGTGTAGGGGATTCTATAAATTAAATGTGTTGTTCATTTATTCACAAACTCATCAAAAGCATATGAAGGTTACGCTAAATGTTGAAGACATGAAAAGGACATATTTTTTACGTAATAATCTTAACGTGCCAAATATATACCGCTGGGCACGTAATTATTACGTGCCATTGAACATCGCGTTGGAATATTAGTTTGCGTCATTAACTACACGACTACAGCGCCATCTAAATTAAAGTGATCTATTGCGAAAAAACACGTGCTCATTTAATAATATCCTAAATTCCAACTTAATTAACCACAAATTTTACTTTTTATTATATTCAGTGGTTAATAAAGCCAAATGACAGAAAAGAATATGCAGTATCTACGAAACGTAAATTTAGCAGCGGATGTCTACGCTGCCTGTTTACAACATGCATTTTCAACAGAAAAAGAGGAAATCATGGGATTACTAATAGGCGAGGTATTTAAATTGAAATACTATATTATTATGTATTTCATATAATACTTGTTTCTTTACTATAGGTTGATGACGTAAATTGTACATCAAATATCAGTGCATGTGTTATAGTGCATCGCAGTGACAATCAGATCGTGTTGAAATTTCACCAGAACAACTACATGAAGCATCACAGTATGCAGAAGATTTGCAAAAGAAACTTAACAGGCCTATGAGGGTGCTTGGTTGGTACCATTCACATCCGCATGTTACTGTTTGGCCCAGTCATGCTGGTAAATGTTGCTGTAATTATCTTTTCAACATTTTTCTAATTATATTTATTATTTTTGTAGATGTGGAAACACAAGCAACGTATCAGAATATGGACCCATTTTTCGTAGGTCTAATATTTTCAGTATTTACCAGTGATGGTGGATCTGCCATTGAAAGTTGAAGTAACGTGTTTTCAAACGTTAGTAACGAAAGGAACACCTTATCTTAGACAGGAGGTACCTCTTACTATTAAACCAAGTGCCTTAGAACCATACAATTTGGAAGGTAAGAGATACATAACTGTGTACTACGTAAAGATGATTACTATGATTTTACAGCTGTGACCGATTTACCACGCATTTTAACACAAGAAGTTATGAGCCTTGTAAAAGAAACGACCAAAAATGAAGAGGATCATTTTGCAGAATTACAAAACAATGCCCTTACAACATTGCAACTTTCGCATATTGTATCAAAGATTGCAAAGCCGATGATTGAAGATTTAGAAGCACGCCTCAAGGCAGCAGAAACTAGGATTAAAGAACTCAAATTATTAAAACAACAATTGTTAAGTGAAAATAATGTATAAATGATGAAATAATGTATAAGGCTGGGTTTATATCAATCATACAAAAACGTTTTGCAGTTCGACAAAACAGTAAGTCACACACTTGAACATCAAAAACGTTGGCAGTCAAATCGTTTTTCATTAAAACAAAATCGTTTTGTTGCAATTTAGCACACACTGTGCAATCTAAACAACTGAATGAAAAACGGTTTGTTGTTATATGCTGTTTTGTGTTTTTAAAAATGTCAGTATCATTTTAAGATTGTTGATTGGGGATACTTTTTCAATTTAAACAGGTCTTCTGATAAGAATGACCAAATATAAAATTAGTTTATTATCTCTAACTGGGATTCGAACCCAGGACTCTCTGCTATCCAGGCAGATGCTCTACCAACTGAGCCACCTGAGACGACTCCCAATTGAAACGACAATTTTTCATATAAGATGGGAATAATGTTGACAAATGAATGTCGTTTCAATTGGGATTCGTCTCAGGTAGCTCAGTTGGTAGAGCATCTGCCTGGATAGCAGAGAGTCCTGGGTTCGAATCCCAGTCAGAGATGATAATTTTTCATTATGTTTATAAGTTCTTAAACTAATTTGCAGTATTTCTGTGATTATCACAATTAATTTTCATTTACAAATATAAAATGTTTAATTAATCCTTTTTATCATAGATCATACCACAGATTATAGTTTTTAATTTTCAAATAATAATTTAAAAGAGTATGATGTGATTAATTACTGCAACACGAAAATAACTGATCTTTCAAATTTATTATAGTAAGTAATAATGCCATTCGAACAAGAAAGAGAACGAAAGTGTACAGTAATAAATAGATCTTCAAATGCTTTTGTTCTTTTTCGTCATTATTTTTGCTTTGCGACCAGATCACTCACTTTTCTTAATTACTCTACCTCTCATGATTAATATGTAGATTGTTCTTCTTGACAATCCTTCTGACAACAGCATAAATTTGAAATATCATTATTTTTGTTTGCAGTAATTAACTATAGCACATTATATTTTAAAATATTATTTGAAAATTAAAAATCATGATCAGTGACTAATTACAGCCCAACACAAAGTTAGTACAAATTTTTAGTTGTAACCCGTTATATGCATTTTACACAGATAATTAAATTTTATTAATAATTAACAAATAAAATAGATGTGAATATGTCCAAAATAAATTTGCAACTGCATAGTTTCGCGGGTTTCACATTTTGTTTCGTCTTCAAACAAGGGATCATGTTTGCACGTCTGACATGTTGCAATGCGGTTGAAATTGTTTGATAGTGTTTTAAGCTGTAAGCACATTGATAAGACGAAAACGCTTTTAAACAAAACGTTTATGCAGAATGCGAAAACGTTTTTTGTCTTGCAATTTATATCTATCAAACAAAAACGGTTTTAGACAAAACATTTCGTCTGAAGATGCTTAAACTTGCTTTTTTATGTTTTTGTGTTTTGTTTGAACAGTGTGAACCGCCTCATATACCAATTATTAAGAAAACAACGTCGAACAAAATCATACAAAAACGTTTTGTATAAAAACGTTTTTGTTTGATTGATATAAACCCAGCCTAAGCTTAAAATTAAAACCATTTGTGATATAAAACAGCTTTTTATTAAAGACAATATTGCAAAATAGAAAGGAAACAAACGTTCAAATGCATTCTTTTCATCTATTCAAAACATTATTAACATATTATCATTTATATAAAGTATTATATTTAATGGTGACTTATGTTTCTAAGAACGTAACTAGATTAAATTTAAATTAAAACAACTTCACGCTTCTCAAATTAGTAATATCACTTTACAATACTTAAAAAAAATTTATAATATATTAACAATCATACAATATTTTATAAAGTAGGTACTGCTTGTGACCCTCTCGAGTGTCCATGCTTTAATTAAAAGGTTTTGAAAAAAATTTATAATAAATCTATTAGAGAACCTAGAAAGTGAAGGTCATTTTGGTGAGCCGATAACTTTCTCAGTATCTTCGTGTCCCTGATATTTTGGTTTGCTGTGTGTAAACGGTAAATACCGAAATTTAATCACATGCTGTAAAAATAAGAATATTTATAAACATATCTTTGGTCCGTATGGTAATTTCAAATTTACCTTGATTTGTCGCTTCATTGTAATACAAAATAGTGTAATAAAATAGATGACCAGAATAGGCCAAAAGGCCAAATATTGTTGCTATTAAAAGTAAATAGGTATTTCAACTTTTTTAAACAAGGAATATTTCTTAGCTTTGCTTAAAGAAATACCCCGTTAGTAATAAATCTGGATGTGTATAGTAATGAATGTTGTAGAATAACCAGTAACATGATGAAGTAGACAGTGTTAACTTTGTGCTTTCCTTACAAAACTGTTCCAATGTGAGAACCTTCGCCAATGTAAATCTGTTAAGTTTAATGTGTGATTCACCTTAATCGAAATTGATTGAAAATTATATAGGTATCTTTAATGTTACATGCTATTATGCATAGTTAGTTACCGTTCCTTTATAAACTTTTAAGATTGCAAAAAAACAAGTACCTACTATTGATTTCATAATGATCTAGGACAGAAAAACTAATATCAAGTTATTTTATTCTTTTTTTTATTGTAAATGCGTAGGATAAAATAATAAAAAATGGCATCATATTAGCCTTGTTGTCCTAGTTCATTATGAAACCAATAGTATATAGGTAGCACAGCTGGATACACTCTTAAATTTTTTTCAGTTACATGAAGATATATGGAACATATATGGAAAACTATTATAAGTTCAAACTTATGAAAGCGCCAATCCATATGAAAGACTCAGTTGTGCCTCACAAATTTGACTGTCAACTCAACAGGGCTCTAACTTTTACTAAACCAACAAGAGGAGCAGTTGAGAAACGAGAACGGAAACATCTCATTAGAGATGCTATTCAAGAAACTGAACATAAAACTATGAAAATGAATGAGGTTCTTGGGATTACTGACAATCAAAATATGCCAACTGCCAGCACATTACATAATCATAGTGATCTATTTATGGAAATTCAACAGACTTCATCTTCAAACACTGAAGAAAAATATCGAACTATAGGAATCCAAGTAAAACCATCATACCGAAGCAAATATGTTAGTTGTAGATCAGTAAGCAGGGTAAATGCAATAACATCTCCTATAAAGGCAAATGTTGTACATGTTGCAACATCTCCAGTAAAATTCCAAATACAAAAAATGCCATCATTTAATGATACGATGAGTTCGAGTGAAGGTAGTTGTAAAGAAGACTTAGAGAAAAAGTGGTTACCAGATGAAAATGAAGAATGCAGTGACAGTAACATAGAGTTAAATAACTCCTATTTCAAAATGCAGTGCAGAGAACTAGAAATTAAGTTAATTGAAAGTAAACCTAAAATGTATATTGGAATACCACCACAGTGGTTACCACTAATAAATAAGCTAGAAGAGAAAGTTGGATTTGCGAAACACTTGATTTATCTTACTTTAGTAAAAATCAGAATGGATGTTTCATTTGAACAGATTTCCGATCAGTTTGGGGTTTCAAAAAGCAATACCAGTAAAGTCTTTGAACAAGGCATTGCCTTATTATCACATTTTTTATCGATTTGATTTTCTGGCCAACACCAGACCAAATAGTTAATGTTTTACCAATCTCATTCAGGTCAAATTATAGTCGAGTGCAATCTATTATAGACTGCCTCGAAATCGAAATAGAAAAACCCAGTAATGCAGTACATCAAACACTGACATGGTCAGAATACAAAAATGCAATACCATCAAATACTGATATCTGCTACGCCAGGTGGACTTATTAATTTTATTTCAACAGGCTATGGTGGCAGAACCACTGATGTAACACTCCTTGAAAATTGTGGTTACTTGGATGTGCTGCGTAAAGGTTGTGAAGTAATGGTAGATGGAAGTTTTAAAAAAGTTGAACATCTCTTAATAAAAAAGAAATGCAAGCTTATTAGACTCCCGCCTGTAACTTCAAACACAAAGCCAACTAAAAAAGAGGTGCTTTTAACAAGGGTATTGCAAGTTTGAGAATTCATATTGAAAGTCATTAGACGTGTATGTGAATTTCAAATGTTATGCCCTCATTCCTGTATAAATAAAGATTTAGTTCAGTAAAGTGGATAATAAATCTGCACAGTCCAGTTTTTAATCAGCAAATAATTTTTGTAGTAAAGTAAATCAGTTTTTTGTTCCATCTAATTCTTTTGTAGTGTAATAATTTACATGTTGGATTTTTTATAATAAAAATAAATGGTACATTTTAGTTGTATTTAATGAGTTTTAATTTAGAATTCATACATAAATAGTATTTTTATAAATATTATCTGCAAAATACTGCCTACAACACTCATCATTTTTTGTATAGGTATAAATATTTAGATTCTACATAGGTAATAAAAAAATAAAACAGACGTAATTTAGCTTTATTTTAAATCAGGTCTAAGACTGTTGTATAATAATGGATAAACATTGTCCTTCCAAAAAGATACCGCTGCATCGGTTAAACCGGTGACAAACATTTTATCAGTCTACCCAAATAACCATGTTATCTTTAGATTCTTCAAAATCAGGGTTTGCCACACAGAACAAACCTTTTTGTTTATGTGCTGCTAACATCTGCATTTGGATCAGTGCTGCATATTTCTTGGTTATTTCACCATTGAAGATGTACTGCTTTAGCGCTTTTTCTGAAGCAGGGCACTTAATTTCAACAACAAAATTGTCTGTTACACCATCTGGAGCTGCACCCAAATGCACCTGGAAGTTTAAAATGAAAAGTTAAAAAGCATTATCAAATAAGAACTTATTAATTTATATAATTTATTAAATAAATATTTTTAATTTATAATAATTTATTGTTTACTTAATCACGTTAATAATGAATTTTATGAACTTACCCGAGGATGCAGCACAATAGTGGCATTCAATCTTGTCAACATGTTCCGTTTCCTCATCTACTATGACAGAAACAGAGTACCCCTTATTGTGCACCCTATGTTCAGGACATATCTTGCATTTTGCAGTGCATTTACTGCCATTTCTAGCAATTTGCACATATCAGCATTTGTACTACAGCAGCATCACCATAGCTTTCACGGGTAGATCTAAAATGTATTTGTTAACGTTAATAATAAATATGCCATTGATATATTTTAAATCTAAATTACCGATTAGCTTTTGTGCCACTAGACTCAGCTTGATTAAAGCATTCATTTTCTTAAAAAAAAACAACTATCATGAAAACGTCTACACGGGGCATATTATTTGAATTAGCCTTTTCAACACCTTGTTCCATGTTTTCTAACCTATAAAAACCAATTTAATACAGACTATCCTACACAAAATTCTTATATATGTTACTTACCTACCAAACTACGTATAGAGTTTGCAGATCTAACAAGAACTGTTTTTAAATATTTTACGTTAATTTAATAACGATTATGTCAGTGGCGTGCGGTGAGAATTTAGGTTAGGGAAGCAACCACGATTTTAATTTTAATATACCTAGGTAGAGGCACGGATTCACGGGGGGGGATTCCCCCCCCCAATTTAAAAATAAGTATACATAGAATAGAAACAAATAATGTTTGTTTAATTATTATTTATTAAAACAATTATTTTTCCAAAAATTTTTCCCTCATAATAATTCTCTGGATCCGCCACTGCTAGGTACAATAAAAAAACAGTGGTATAATTACGAGTATTAATTAAAAGTGTAAAAAACTTTTACACTTTATACTTATGGAATTTGTTGACTATTATTCTTTATTTTAAAAAACTACTAGGTACTATGTATTTATACTGCAACTTGATTTTCCGGTCTTTTTTAGCAAAATACCGATGCAGGTTTTAATCTTTGTTGTTAAATTTGAAAGTTCTGGTTTTGATCTGCTTTTCTTAATAATTTGTAATTTCTCTCCAAAACTGTTTGCAGAAAATTCTTTATTAATAATAATTTACAAACTGTACAAAAAAATCGTCCCGATTCGGATGTATCAGAAGTACTCGAGCCTTACACCGAAACAGCTGAATTTGCAGTCGTGACGATAATGCAATTTTAAATTTGCATACAGAGCAAACTAAATAGAATTATTTGTCTTTAAAAAAAATCCAACTTATATAAATTGAAATAATAAAATGTGACAAAATACAGTCTCATTCGCAGATTTACATTACTTAAGTAACATTAAATTTAACAAACACTAAATCGAACAAATAACCAAATTATAATAAATAAACATTTGGACACGAAGCACACTAAAAATAACGGCCAAACAATTCTAACAGCATCGTCTGTATCACCACGCTCGCTGATCCACGCCAAGGCTAGGAGAAGAGCAGTTATAAGCAACAAAATCAGTGCTTATGTGCAGTGTATGTAACACATTTGAATCGGTATTACCTTTCCGTGCAAGTTTAATGAGCCTAATTTAAAATAGTACTCTAAATAATTATACATTTTGCTGTACGGAATTGATATTGAGCTTTAAGTTGATTAAATATTACAAATTTAAATAAACGATAACCATTATTTTATAAAAATATTTTTGTTAGCATTGGTTTTTATTTTTAATAAATTCTCAAGGGAAGCATTGCTTCCATTGCTTCCATGGACCGCACGCCACTGGATTATATACAGTCTGTTTGATTTAAAGCGCCACGCTTTGTAGCAATTTTATTTTCAGTCAGAAGTGGTATAAACCATATATATTATTAAATGGCAAAAAATTCTCTATGTTCTGGTTTAGAAAGTTTCGTATTTATCGGCGTGAGCGTGATGACGTCATCGGCCTTTTTTTAAATTACATGATAGGTATTTTTTTATTGAAATGGATGGAGTATTCTGTTCTCTTTTTAACCATCATAAATATTCATACTCTTACATAAGAAAAATTTCAAGAAAAACGTGAAAAATGATTTACGACTAGTAGGCTTTGATCTATGGTTAATGGTAATACAACAGAATTATCTAGCAAGTTTAGCAATTTAGCAAGGTAAATAACGAAACTTTTGTTGTTCTAGTAGCGTATTTTTCTCTGAGAGAGGGGGGGTAAGAGTACCCCCCTAAGTATTTTGAATCGAAATTTTTATAGAGATAAAAATCTCGATTCAAAATACTTAGATTTTCACATAACATAGATTTTGATATAAATGACCAGGACTATAAAAAAAAATCGGAGGTGGCTCCATTCCGTTAGCCCACTTATTAGCCCCGTTAGACCAAATAGCAGCACTCACACAGTAGCTCTCGTGGCCAAAGCAAAGCTTAAATCTGATATCCTTAATGATACATGAGATGATAAAGTTTTATTTCACTGGTTTATCTTATCATACCGAAAACGAGGAACAAGAATATGACCATAAGAAATTTGCATTTCAGTCGCTCTGTAAAGCACGCTTGTTTAAAGTCTTTCGGGCGGTCTAGCACCCGCGTGCGACTTTCCAATGTTTCTGGCAATGATGGTTTGGTATCCCTTATGATACAAGAAGTTATTAGAAAAAAGAATCGAGTGGTAAAAAGTATATCACGTGACCCATCCACTAATGCAGTGCATCAATACATATCAATAATTTCCTATTGCGGCTCTCTATCTATTAGCGAAATTCTAAAATAAGTTTTTCAATTTATTCTATTATTTATTTTTGTACTGTTTTGTTAAAGATTAAAGACCATCAGAAAACCTCAGTGGCATATTTGGGGGGGGGGCTAACAGGATGCAGCCATCTCCGATTTCTTTTTAATAGTCCAGGTCATTTAATATGTCAAAATCTAAGTATTTTGATTCGGAATTTTTATAAAGTACATCCCCCCCCACCCCGAAAAAAATTTGTAATACGCAACTGGAACAACTAAAATTTTGTTATTTATCTAAACTTGCTAGATATTTCTGTTTTATTAATTGGAGAACTAGAAATCAAAGCCTAGTCGTAAATCATTTTTCACGTTTTTCTTGAAAATTTTCTTATGTAACAGTATGAATATTTATTATGGTTGAAAAGAGAACGCAATACTCTATCGATTTCAGTAAAAAAATACCTATCATGTAATTTAAAAAAAACATCGATGACGTCATCACGCTGACGCCGATTTAGTAGATACAAAACTTTCTAAACCAGAACATAGAGAATTTTATGCCATTTAATAATATACTAGGCAGGCCCGGTTTGTAGTGAGATTTCGGCCCGAGTTTTTCATCGGACCGGCCCACGTGACATACGATAATAATAATATACCTAGGTTTTTCGATTTTCTTTAATGTAAATGTTAAATACTAAATACTACAAAAATGTTAACGAAAAAAAAACAAAATATGTTATAATAAATATATTTTATACACTATAATACAAGATTTTTTTATAATAAAAATATTTTAAATAGGAAAAATTAGAAATTAAAAATTTAACAATTTTTAAGACTAGACATTTTGTTCATATTGGCCCCATATTCATATTCAGTTTCATTGTTATTAGAATATCCTGCCAATATTGACGCAATATCTTTGTGGAATAGTAAGCCAATATTACCCCAGCATTGATTTACTAGCATCAGTCGCTTGGGTTTATGAATGTTGGCCCTAGGTGTTTACAATGTTGTTGTGTGCAATATTGCTTCAATCTAGTATATCAATATAGGGCCAATATTTAAATCATCGTTTATGCCAAGAATCTAATATTGATCCAGAAACATAAAAATAGTTACTTTAACAATGACATTGCTTATAATTTAGACGTAATACATTACGAATCTAAAATATTGTGATGTACTCTAGGTAGTATGCATGTGTTAAGTTCTAAAATTTAAAATTTGCTCTTATTTATATTTTAAATATTTTAACTAAAACATACAGTAACAGCGTGATGGATAAATAAAATTTGTATAATGTAAAGTCAATTATACAGGTACTTTAACTAGCACTTATTTTTTTTGCACGACAATATATATGGATATAAGTTGTTGGGTTCACATTACCATTGGCGTATGTTGTTGGGCAAATATTGGCGTATGTTGTTGGGCCAATATTGCAATATTTCCAAATTTTCCATTGGCCCAATATTGGCATTCGCAATTCGGCATTGGCATAACATTGGAACTATATGGTTGTGCTACTTGGGTTGCTTTACTGACACGGTTAGTTATTTCTTCATTTTCCAAATTATTTAAAATACTCTTTTCAACATACATTAATAAAACGCGTTCCAGATGTTCTTGGGACAAACAGTTTCTTAATCTGTTTAATATGAATTTTAATAAAATCCGCAGTCGCTTATTGAAATCAAAATAAACTAATGAATAAGCTTTTAATAGTTATTTGTATACCAAGGTTGTGAAATGTCTTGTTAACGTACCGAGAGAGTAATTGCCGCCGAGGCCGAGGCAGGACAATCTCGAGGACGAATTTCGAGGAGAAGATATACACAAGTTTTTATGTGCAATCGTACAAAATAGGTAATTACAAATTCCATTGCTTTTATAAACCGACTGTTTAACTCATTTTACAATGCTTGTTGAATTTATTTATTACAAATCAAGAAACATGGTGTTGTTGTCATGTTTTAGAAACGTCATTGCTATTCTCATATTATTATACGTCATGTCAACTTTCAAATGTCAAATAATGAAATGACTTTTAGTTTAAAGTACGTTACTGAGCGTAACGTCCATTATATAGTTATTTATGCACAGATGCATTATAATTAGACTATTATTGCAAGACTCATTAAAACATAAACGTCTTTTTATGGCCCAAGGCCCAAGAAAAATATATCAATGTCTCTCAAAACACATTTTTTTAATAGCCACTTTGAATATTGTGAGAAGCAGTTAGTTTCAGAGTCTGATGAGCATGGCGACGATTTCATTAGGTTGCAGTAGCTATGGAAATTCGATACAGTAAATCGAGTACAGTAAAATGAAATGCCATGTTAGGGGGATTTGTGTTTGTGGCTAAGGAGTCTCTCCTTACGCTGAAGATAGCTAAGATGATGTCAACACATCCAACTCATACATACAAATCAGAAAGAAGCCAAAAAGGAAAAGCCAGTGTCAAAAAAGAAGAAAATAGAACAATAGAGTTAAGTAAAAATTGAATATTGTAACACAATTAAAACAAAATAAAAACATAGATTCATAATTTCCATGAAAGAACATTGCTATCAGTCTAATATTGCAATATAATAAGGGACGTTCGGAGAACATTCTTTACGAAAAAGAAACGCCCTGAGTCACCTTTTAACCCATCCTCCAATCAAATTAGCGCTTTAAATGCATTTAAAAGCGACCTTTAGTGGTGTAAAAATTTTACTTATATTTGTTTTTGTATCTCCTTTCAATTTCCTTTCAAAGCTCAAAAATACCTCGAAAACTATAATTTAGGTACTTATCCAAATTTCTCAAGCCAATGCAATACCATGATAGTTCTCAAACTTTCATCCTATTATTTTTAATGGAGCTTAAATAAAAAGTAACTTTCTCAAAATTCACACTTATAAAAACCTATTTGAGATCAACGATGAGTCAATCGAGGCTTTCCGGCTTAGCTTTATTGTCTATTGGAAATAACATCTGCAATTAATTTTGAAGATGTGATAAATGAGTTTGCTGCTTTAAAATGTAGAAGAAAATTGTTGTAAAAGAGACATAGAATCATAGTCAGTCATTTTTCTTCTTATTCAATACTGTAATCTTTCGTGCAATAAATAAAATAGTACATTTGTTAGTAATTTTATTGTTTTATTATTATATAACTTGATTTGCTTTAGTGTATTGTTTGTTTTCTTGTGTTATTGTATAACTCTCTAAATTTTCATTAATATATAGGATTTATAAACTTTTTTACATCTAAGTATAGGGGTGATACCATTACTTCTGCCCCGGGTGACACCCACCCTAGCTACGCCACTGCATGTTATGTAACCATTTTATTTACCGCGAATGATATAAAATAGTATATTGTACAACTAGTGTTACAATGACGATGTTTGTAATACGAGTGAAATACGAGTATTACAAAAAGGAATTATAACACGTGTTTTACATACTACTTTGTCTATTTCGCCTTAATTTACAATTTACTTTAAAGACATGGGAAAATGTACACGCGGGTATTTTCGATGTGGTAATGTTGGTAATAACTGATAACGCATACAATGACATCCACTGTCATTTTGAAAAAATCACGTAGGCAGGAAAAAATTCAAGTTTAAGAAAAGGTGACAGCTTAGTTGTTTCTTCTGATATAAGATAAAAATGTATTTTTATTATAAATAATTATTTTGATAAGACAATCATGTATTCAATCAAGGTTTTACTGTTTCTATTACAATAAACATTTTAATACATCAATACTGCTTAACACACAACAATAAAAAATAACTAACCTAACCTCTAAATCTAAACAATGAAAATGAAATTTGAGTAGGGACATCACGGGATTCACGACCATCAACTTGATCCGGAAAACCAACAAGCTTTTCAGCGCATTTTCGTAGGAAATCCGCTATTAGCCGCGCTTTGTTTTAATTCAAAGCTTCTTAAAATGAAATATGTTTCATTATTCTCGCTGTTATTTCTGAGCATCATAACGTTCAAATTTTCAAAACGGCGCCAGTTAATGAATACTTATTAGTACCTATCACGGGAAAGTGCTTTTCTTTTGGATAATGTGCCCACAAAATACTTCCGCGGGTTGGTTGTCGAGCATTATTCCTTTCCTTTCTATATTCTTCCTAACACCTTGGTTATGTTCCCATTAGTAGGTAAAAACTGAAAAAAATATTTGATGAAATGGAGGTGTACATCATTCAACTCAATTAAGCTTACCTCAATATCGACAAGCGATATACGTTTTGGCTTTTTAATGTAATTTTGATCTTGAAATCAGAATATAGCTGTGTTATTGCTTATTTCGCATTTACGTCTGACACTGGACTTCGTTGACAGAATGACATGACAGAGTAGGCTGGCAGCAAAATTTATTTACTGCCAACCTTACAAATAAAAAAATCACTACTTCCAGTTGCACAAAGTAGTACTTTGTGTAACTGTTTTTCGCAAAAACAGTGTCACAAAGTAACCTTTGTATACGCGAAATAGACAAATTCAGTTTCCAACGTCTTTTTCAAAGTTAAAAAACATAACTTCCTCACTTATTTTGTAGGAAATTTAGCGTACTGTTAGGCTGTAAAAAACATTTTTCGTTAACAGTTGTCAAACATATTTTCTATGGTACTTTTACGAGGCACTATAGTATTACGTATAGCATGTTTCTTGTGATTTGCCCACCGTCCTTTAAAAGGACGTTTTCAGTTTAATTTATTGCTAGTTATACTAAGCCCAAGAGATGTCATCAAAGTAGATAATTGTACTAATGACTTCATTTGATCGGATGATTTCGTTATTTTAACGGTTTTTGTAACAGTACATTTAATGACAAAGGAGGATATCGGCGAGATAGGCGTTTTTGGGCCATGCATTTAGACATAGTCAACTATGAAAAAAATGACAATGTCATTATTAATCATTGTCTTGATGAAGTATAATAAGCATCGAGAATTTATTTTAATTGTCTTATTTAAATAATGGCTCCCACTAAATGCTTTGGATGCAATAGTTACATCAACAAAAAAAGCACTGCAAAAATAGCTGGTAATCGAGTTTTCAGGCAATTTTTGGAACATGTACGAGAGCAAAGGGGTGTCGGTTGGATTGAGCCCGCGCCAAATTCTAAAATGTGCATCGATTGTTATCGCACTTTTAGGCGTCAACCACTAAGTAAGATATCTTATACGATCTAAGCACATCAATATCTAGAACTGTTTAGGGATGCAACCAAACGAAAATGAAATGATCATCGAGTTAGACAATAACGAGAACAATAACGTGGACAACAATAATGATCATATGCCGTTCTTAAAATTAATAACAACTGAACGATTTTGTTGCGTGTGCGGGTTGCCAAATCGGCACCGTTTTCCAGCAAAAGCCGTTTTGGAACTGTGGATGAGACATAAAATATTCTGTCACCCAAATAATAGATCATGTCCTGAACATTTACAAAACGGGCATTTTTCGCAAGAAGCTGTAGCATCTATTCAATTAAGAGCTGCTCGTAGGCCGTTCACAGCAAGGGATCATGAGATCTTAATTGATTTACTCACTAATCGCGTCATTTTGTTGGAAGAAAAATGCAAAATATTTGATTTCGACAGTGATAAATTGGATGATGATGATTGCTTAGCACTGACGGGGTTGAATAAAGCAGATTTTAATACTCTTGTTGAGTATTGTGACAACTTAACTCCAAGATATAAAGTTTCAAAAAAAAACTGCGTGGCCATTTTTCTAATAAAACTCAGAGTGGATCCGACACAGAAAATTCTAGGAATGATGTTCGGCATGAAACCAAAGCAGCAAGCACGTGTAAGCGAAATTTTTAATGATGTCCTTTCTTCGTTAATAACTAATTTTGTACTGGTCAACGACAGCTAACCACACAACAAGCAAATGAATCTAGAATAGTGACCATGATGAGATGGGTTATCGAGGCGGTATTTGGTAGAGTTCAAAATAAGTTTCGATTTTTGCGGAATATAGTTCCCAATAGATATGGATGTGAAACTTTAGGAAATATTTTTAAAGTTTCTTGCGCTATATCAAATGCTTTTTTCCCACCCATAAATGAAAGTGCCCCTGATGATAATGTATTCTGCGACAGAGTTTTAGAACAACTAAATCGGCCAAATCTTTTATTAAACCGACTGAGAGAGGAAAACTTAATTCGAGCAAGAATTCATTGGCCACTTGTAGATGGATTTCTGGATCTTGAAGATTTTCCAATTTTATCGGAAAATGAAATCCCAGACTTAACTCATGGCACGTACCAAATTCGTTTGGCCTATGCGTATACGTCTTCCCATTTGAACAACGGCCAGTACTTAGTAAGACTTCATCGGCAACCCAATGTTGAAAATCAAGTTCAGCTGATCAGAGCTTCGATACCTTCGAGATATCAGGCTGCACATGAACGCAAATGCTTTATCGAGTATAATACTTTGTTAAATGGAATCGAAGCAATAACAGGCTGGGCATGTTTATGTAAGTCAGGAGCACGAGTGCTGGGAATGTGTGGTCATGTTTGCTCAGTTATATGGTTTTTGTCATATGCCAGACATCATCCTGAACTACGCTATCCATCTAGGGATATGGCAGACAATCTACTAGACGTTGTAAGACTTAATTTAGAATAAAAGTGTTGATTTTTCTTGTTTTTTATTGCAAGGTTTTTTCAAGCGTTTTACTTAAATAGTTGTAATGGTGCGTAAATCTTTCGTTTTAGTTTCCTTTAAATTGCAAAGGGGCGAATACTGAATAAAGTACAATGACATTTATAAATGTCATGAATAAAAATCAAATTGACAGAAATGTCAAAAATTCCTTCAAAATTGCTTAACTAAAATAAGAAATTCAAAGGTGTTCCGGCATGTTCTTCAAGTTGAGATTTTGGCATATGAATACTTTTATAAGTATCTTTATTTGTGCAAAGTTTCATGTAAATCTGCATGTGGCCCAAAGAACGATATCCTCCTTTCCATTGTTGTAACAACGAAGCACTTAACCAGTTGGACAAATTTGCAAAAGTGAGCCATGGTGCCTTATATTGGTAGGCACCCGTGCAAGCAAGTTATAAATGCCAAACCGATTAGGTATGGCTTCACATTTTGGGTTGGTACTACTGACAAAGGATATACAGCATTGTTGAACCCTAGCAGGGATCCAACAGTAAAATAAAGAAACGAATATAAGGAATTGATAAGGAATGAGTCCGTGGGTGGTTTTAGAATATGCAAAAGTTCTTCTTTCACGCTGAAGATTTTGCTACCATCTGTATGTTGACAATTTTCTCACTATTACTATATCATGATTGGATGGACTGGCTAAACTCGGTGTTAGAGGTATCGGGACAATTCGTGAGAACAGAATTAGAGTTACCGGAACAACTAGTAAAAAAATGATGAGAAATAAAAAAACATACATAGTATCGTATAAAATATAATAGTATCGTATATTTGTGGCACACTGGATTTTCTTTTTTATTTTTCTCTATGTAGTACCTCTACCATTAAGAAAACGTCAAGGACTAAAAATATTTCGCAAAAAAAGAAATTGGGCAAGAAATATCTGGGTTAAGAAAGTTTATAGTTTTTCCAACTGTTTTGTTACAAAATGTTTTTTAAATTTTGAAATATATAAAAAAAATTGTAGATGAGATTTATTGCTAACGTAACATAGCCAAAGATTATATTTGTTTTTTCTTATTTTATTATACTTTTCATCAGATACGTTTATCAGAAACGCAAAAAGATCAATGCTAGAATTTTAAAATAATTTTAATTTTTATAATTTTAGTACGTTTTATACAATGCGCGTATAAAATCTGGACATATACAAAGAAATCTTTTATTAAATATTTTGAGAAAAATCCTCGAACACGTCGATTTTTATCTTAAATGAGACATATTTTAATGTAATTGTTATTTGTAGATGGCCTAGTGTTTCAGAGTTACGGCGATAGCGAAAATTCTTTTAATTGGAGACCCTAATTTTTTATGATGGATTTGGAAAGATACTGCAATTCTAAGACCAAATATGCTAAAAAAGTATGATACTGTATTAAGAAATTTCCGAGATAATTGATTTTAAAGTTTTAAAACAAAAATTAAAAAACAATCCAGAGTTCCTAGAATTGCATTATCTTTCCAAATCCATCATAAAAAATTAGGGTTTTCATTTAAAAAAAATTTCACTATCGCCAATACTCAGAAACAAAAGACGATCTACAAATAACAATTACACTAAAATATGTCTCATTTAAGATAAAAATCGACGTGTTCGAGGATTTTTTCAAAAATATTTAATAAAAGGTTTATTTCGATAGTTCCAGACTTTATACGCGCACTGTACCGTCTATATTTTATTAATTTTAATTTTGTGTTGTAATGCACACAAATGTTTAATTTTCATAAATAAATTTAAACTTTTTGTAACGTTCTTATTCTATTACAGTAATTTCAAATAATTTTTCTTTCTAAATTAATTCATTTTTATTCGCACGATGCGAATAAAAAATGTACCTATTAGTAATATTTCTGTGCGAGTGTTATTGTCGAGTATTTATCACTTGAAATGTATATAACAACAGAAGAACAGTAATTAGTTTTCAAGGTTTATAAATAAATTAATTAATTATAATAAACTATGTACTTATAAATACATATATCATGAGGTAGATTTAATATAAGGTAATGCATATTAAATAAATTTATACAGAATTTCTTACTACTAGTCAATTTCTTTATAGTTTTTAAAACGTATTGAATTTCCCTTCATGCATTTTGTAAGTGATACTGTCTCGACGGAATGTCGCCTGGCTGCCTGATAAAAATATCCGAGAATTATACTACTATTAGCCCCTAATGTTAGATAATTTCGAAGCTCCTCTGTTAATTGGATTGCATATTTTCCATTTTTTATTTTAATAACTATTAACTTTTAAACAAATTCATAAAAACCGCCTAGTACAAAAAATAACATGTTTGCAAAATAAAGTTAAACCACAATCCTGGCTGTATTACCCGTTGAGAAAAACTATTGTAAAGTTTTTTTTCTAAATCAACCTATTTTAACTGTGTGAACCAAATTTTTATAAAATATAGACACTGCCTACTGTATATTTATATAAGAGTCCTTCACTGTATTTTCTGGAATTTAATTTATAAAAACAAGTCCTAAAAACTATTACATTTTTTGGGTACTTGTAACTACCCTGCAGGACAGCCTTAATATAATTTGTAAACTTCTCACCAATGAAAATAAGCTGAAATTAAATATTTTACAATAGTAACTGTAGTAACATACTTCGTATAAGCACATCAGCCTGATGTACCTACGTAGTCATTTAATTATATTTTTGCACAATAATAGATTGACATTTGAAATCGCATTTCAACCACTAGAGGTTGAAATTTTCGGACTACCGGGATTTCGAATTTCAAACTGTTCGACATTCAATTGCTGACTTTGTCAACAAATGTCACTTTAATGTCATGTTTTGTCACTTAAGTGCCATAATTTTTTAAGTGCATTAATTTACTAAAAATTCGGAGTAAAAATAGTATATGCAACGCGTGGCTGATAGAATTTCAACGAGCGATAGAGAGTTGAAAAAACCACTCTCAACGTTGAAATTTTATTTTAACCACTTGTCCCATAATATACTATTATGTACCAAGGGCGTTAGAATGATGATAATGCCAGGAGGCCGACGATGTTCCAGTCCGAAAGCCTGAAGGGCCCAAGAGGTGGCAGTCCGATGGGTATTATCATCTAGTAAAGCTCGTGGTGCATACAAAATTTTATTTTTCACGAGAATATGTATAAGTAGAAAATTAGTTTTAATTTATACTAATTGTTTGCGTTTTCAAGAGCGTTGTTTATGTATTTATAAAATTAGAAATTTTTATGTTTGTCGGATGGCAACAACTTTTTTACTAAATTTACAAAAGTCAAACAGATAAATGACAATTTAAATTCAAATGTTTTTGTTGTTGTTACCAACATAAAAACAAAAAAATCCTTGATACCACTAATGTCATCTAAAAAATAAGTTAATTTTAGCTAAGAAATTGTGTCGGCAATTAAGTCGGCACAAAAGAATGCGTGGACCACGTGCCCAGAAACTACATGCAAATACTCGTTATTTGTTGTGTTGCAACGTACTCGTACACAAACATATAGTTTCTGACTTAATGATCCAAATTACTATTGAACGTAACGCCGGCTCCAATTGTAAAGTAAACCATGGGCGGGCGTTATGCATTATAACGCCCGCTTATAATGCCCTGGTTGTTATGGAGTTGTTTATGTAGTTCGTATCATAGGTATAAACAACAAATAATATGCAAGTGAAACATAATAGTACTATGTTATGTATTAAGGGCCTAATTGAGTAAGTTAGCGCCTCAGGCGAAAGCCGAAGGCGCTAAGACGATAAAGGGCTCTATAACACTAATTAAGCCCGAAATGCATACGTTAGTTTATGTCCTGTCTAAGTTTAACTTAATATTTAATTTACAATAAAAATAATTTGAAAAGTGCAAAATTTCAAGTAGGTAGGTGCTGTGGTCTACAATTACTTTTATTACTATGGAGACGGCGAAAACAAGCGTAGTACAAGGGAGTGCTCTAATTTAGCAATTTACGCTCTAAAAACGGTTACATGTCTAAATATCACAGTCATAATATCGCACGACAATATATCATAGTCAAAATACCACATGCAAAAATATCCTAAGGACAGAATATCACTATTATGTTTAAAATATAATAATAATTTATTTTACTCAGTAAAAAACCTCTATCGACATTTAAATACTCATACAAATAATTGCATTTACGTTCTTATTTACAACTGTAATTATAGTATGCGTACAAACCATATTTCCTTAAACCTAACCTAACATTGTAATTAAATATATCCCTCGATATTAAATACAGTATCACAGTAGTTCTTACTAACTTTAAGATATTTTTTCATGTGATATTTCCTATTATATTAATACATACTATAATATTTTATTAAAAATAAAATTTTCTCTTTTTGCTTTAAAATAAATTATTTAAACATATAAAATTAAATCTTGGGTATAGCAGCAAATTGAGAGCCACATAATTTCACACCCTAAAAACACCCTTAGACAATTGGAAATATTCAGGGCTACCAATATAAAATGTGACGTAACACTTTTCTAGTCAATTCACACACTGCTATTGGTCAATTAGTAGTGGAAATGGATCTAGTATCAACATCAACTTAGTAAGAAATGGTTATGGTAGCGCTATTGGGAGAATATTGAACTACTTTTTTTATTTACCAGTAGAACCGAAATGTGAAACCGAAAAATACCGGTTCTCGTCTTAACATTAACACGAATTTTAGTAAGGGTTCCGATTCCGGTTTCAGTTCCATAAAAGTAATCGGTTCCGGTTCTGATTCCGGTTCTTTTAGGTTCCTGTTCCAGTCCCTGCTCCTCAGTATGGGAGGCATTGTCTGAAACCCTGAACCTCTGTACCTGTTGCTTCTCTATAGGTAAATCTCGAATTTACATTAATAGTAACAATTACAATTGGAGACATCTATATAATGTTGTCCTAAAGCAAACTTCCATGTACACCCGGAAGTAAATATTATTAGGTAATTATTCGATATACCGAACCCGATCGTACATTCATACATACGAAAATACCAAGCGCTACGGATTTTCGTTGAAAAGACGTCATAAAAATAGGTAAAAATTATAAAATCTTCCTCTCATATGGCACAAACACCATTTTTACGCCATTTTCACGTAAATACAGCCAACTTTTTTACTAACTGTAACCTAACATCATAACATTCTAACCTCAAAATAGCGATTTTAACATTGTTTTTCTTATTATTTTTATTTTCTTATTTGTTCTCTGAGTTATCCTCTACAACTCAGTGTCATTGGTTTACCTGGGTTCAGAAGGGTCCGTATATCGAATAATTAATTATTATTAAATATAAAATTTTACTAAAAATAAAATTTTATTAAAACTATTAGCATATCTCGTCATGTGATATTTTGTTCTTGAGATATTTTTTATTATGATATTTTATTCTTGGGATATTTTTTATTATGATATTTTGTTTTGTGATATTTTAAACGTGATGTTTCGTCGGATGATATTACGTCTGTGATATTTAGGCGTGACACCCTAAAAACAGGCCGCTAAATAGTTAATCGCCCGACCGGACATAAAAGTCTTTAAAGGTCGTTACCCTTAGTAACGGCCGTTATCCTTAGTAACGGCCGCGACATTGGAGTTTTTTTAGTTTAAAGAACGTTATTACTAAGGGTAACGTCCATTAAAGTCTTTAAAGGCCGTTATCCTTATTAACGGCCGCAACACCGGAATTCGCGTCCTGTATGGGGTACACGAAGAGCCTGCTTCTCGTTCGGCTGCACATAAAATATTTTTTATCTGAATCAGCTGTTTTTTAATCTTTAAAACGTGCTTAAGTCGGTGTGAACATATATTTATATCCAATATGTCAAGTATCAGCGATTGTTAAATACGATATTCCGCCACTACGAGTATAAAAAGAGAACCAGAATAACGTCATGATTAGAGAAGAGCAAAATAGTTGCTTTTGAAACCCTTTGATGATGTCATTTTCATTGACGTTACCCTAATACTTCTTGAGGATTTCGATAAGATAAAATTTAGTATTGATATTTGAATTAAATTTAATCAAACCCTAGCCAGACACCACTGAATATTTATTTCTTTCAACGCAGATTATCCTAAAAAACATTGCATCGTTAAAAACCATTAAAAAATATCGAATTACATTTAGTTTATACCGCAAAACTAATCAAGACGTCACATTTTAAAGCGGTTTCAATTCGAATTTTATATTATTAATAAATGGTATAATGAATAAAAAATTACACTCCCTAAGAAATGTGGTTTTGTGCTTTACAATTTTACGCTTATCTGGTCATGATATTAGCATATTTTTAAAACAAACATACATTTTATTTCGTTTGTGGTCTTTTCTTTAATAAAAAGATGTAACCAGCATTGGCCGAGGCGGCCCAGTCCGTCCCGAACCCACCGGCCCACCGAGATTTTCTCGGTAACTCGGCGGTACAATCCGGGCCTGATACTAGGGAAACCTCGTCAAGACATGACGGTCAAAAGCATTGAAGGATTTTCCTATATACAACATTCGACGTGTGATTACAATCCTTTGGATTTTCATGAATGATTATTATTTAAATAAACGCAATCAAGCATAACCAGTTGAAAATTTTAAGCCTAGCACTCCTCTCTCCCAGCTTACCCTCCTCTCTCACAGAAAAATGTATACTAAATTCAATTACATGCGTCTCATTTTGATTATATAGTAAGCTCCTATATAAACGATAATAGGTTCTTCTTGACAGGAATAGTTAATATATTCATATAGCAAAACTTCCTAATATTCATATTGAACGTTGCTTTTATTTCTCTCTGACCTTATACATATTCTTAAAACAAAAAAGCAGTCTTTATCGTTTTGAGAAGATTTAAGAATCAATTTGAGTGCAACACTAACTTGAAATAAGTACTTGTAACACTCTATAAGAAGATATATTTGTTGAATTCTGCATTCAAAATAAGCATAAGAACTTATTGAAATAAATTAATAGACTGATTTGTTCAAAGAAAGGAACTATTCCATTCCAGCCAAGTGAAGCATTGATCAAACATTTTGATCTTCTCATTTTAAAGTTCTCTTAAGTTTCGTTTATAAAATGCTAGCTAACGTTTGGGTGGACAGTTCTACAAAAAAAATAAGAGATACCTATACAATGTATACTATTGTACGAAGATATACAATGTATACTATTGTATATCTCTTATTTTTTTGTTTGTAGAACTGTCCAACAAAACATTAGATGGCATTTTAGAAACGCAACTTAAGAGAACTTTAAAATGAGAAGACCAAAATGTTTGATCTATTCTTCACTTGGATGGACTAGAATAGTTCCTTTCTTTGACCAAATCAGTCCATTAATTTATTGTATACATACTTAAGTACTGACAAATGTTTCTACATTATTTCCTGGGCAGCCCCATTCCTCTAAGCTTTTTCTTGTCATTTTATTATAATAAAAACTTAAAACTAGGTGTGCAAATGCACCTTCTGCTGCAAGCTTGATCATCTGCGTCTGGTCAATAAAAACATGTTTGAACTCCAACTCTTGTTTGATGATAATTAGTTCATATGATCAATTTAAACTTATCATGATTTTTAAAATGTACTATCGTGTAGTTGTTTTGATAATTTATATTGATTTTATTGCTCAGATAAGAACGAAGCATTCAAATAAGGATACTACGTATTCACCATTACCATTATTTCTTAAAATTGAGTATAATATATTATCGAATTATCCAAGAGTTGAATATATTCATTTTGAGTACAAAATCAATAAGATAATCCGAGGGGTCAACCACTCCCCAAAAAACGTACAGTGATTTCCAGTTTCTGGGAATACTTTCAAAAAACATCAGGTATTGCCAAGTATTCCCAGGTATTTCTAAGTATTCCCAGGTATTTCCAAGTATTCCCAAGTATTTCCAAGTATTCCCAGGTATAACCAAGTATACTCAGGTAATTCCAAATTATTGAAAAATATAACATAGAAAGTCAGATTATTTGATATACACTTAAATGGCTTAAAAGTTCTAAAACATCAGAAAACAGAGCTTTTGTAAAAAACATTTTAGCTTTGTGTGATGACTTAAATGTTTACTTAAAGTATGGCAAATGCGGGAACAACATTGGGACACTAAATAGAGCTTGTGTCAAAGTAATGTAATTGAAATAAAATAAATTTAACAAAACAATATTTTTAATATATAAAAAATTATTCTCTACCAAGTTTAAAAAAGATTACAGATTATACCTACGTATCATTCATTCTTTACAATACATTAATTATTTTTTATTGCATTTTTCTATTTGCATTATAGTTGAACATGAAATAACAGTATAATGTTTAGAACATTTATTCTAGCCCACTTAATCTTTCTCATTGAGATATACATAATAACATAATAATAATAATAATTGCTACAACCCATAGCCTGGAAACCAGGCCCCAGAAGCTATAAGCTTGTGCGGGAGGAAGGGGGCGATTATTATTATTACGTAGGCCCTAAGTGCGGCATAGAACCTATCTTTCACACAATCATTCAACAATCTTTCAAAACCTTGATAGATAGAAGTTATTTCTTTAATCACTATTTAAACCGTTCTAATACTCCAAACAATTTCTTGCAATCTAACTAGCAAGTTTTAGTTATCCATCTAGACTAATGCTTCGCAAACTGGGGGGCGCACCTCCCTTGTGTTATTCCTTGCTTACAAATAATAGAACAGTATTCAATATTTGAATTTAGAAATTGGCGCAGTCAGATTATTTTACCATTTTACCGCATATAATATATAGGCTGCAAAGAACCTGTCTCACTTCCCCTGTTCGTAGTCTAGCACCACCCTTCACATTAATGGTTTTGTATTTTGACTTTTTTGTTAAATAAATTAATAAATAAATAAATAAATGTTATTGCAGTAAAGTTTTGTCTTAATTATAGGGGGGGGGGGGGGTAAGCATTTCATGATACCAAAAAGGAGGTGCCACAGAAAAAAGTTTGGGAACCACTGATTTAGACGAATAGGCATTGGCAAAATCTTTATAACAACTTTCTTAGATTTTTATCAATAACAAATTCGTTGGTATCGTTTATATTTGATCAGAAAATGCAGCCAAAGAACATTCCCACTAATTATTTGTCTTGAGAAAAGGCTTTTCTTCAGGTATAAAACCCCTTATGGTACCTTCTACGCATGCTTTTGCAGTTTCAGTAAATTCATCTTTAGCTGAGTGTAAGTAATGTACAATACATAACAGCAACTTTTATACTTATAACTTTTGGAGTATTTTGTACTTTTTTGAATATTTATAAAATTGTGCCTCTGGATGCAAAAAGGATCACATCCTTTTAAAAGCACAGGTTTTGGTTTCTAATGGTCGTTTCTTCTTAGTTATTTTCTTTGATGTAGAGATGTCAAGTTTTTTGGGTTTTTGCTTTATTTTTGAATTTTTCTTTGTGCACCTCTAACTCATAGCATTCTGTCAACCGATAAACGAGCTTTTTTATTAGAAAAAAAAAACAGCAAAGTGTAGACTTTTTAACCGTCATTGTTTTTTATCATTCAGTAACACTGCTAAATATGATTTATCATTACATGATTTAATTCCTGTAAACTCTTTTAAATTTGTGTCGTAGGAATTTAGAATGGATAACTGTTCTTCATTTTTTATTTCATCATCACTAAATGCAATTTGAGTTGTGTTGGATATATTACCGGTGTTATACATATATTATATATATTAAATCTTCATCATCATCTTCGAAATTCTCATTCAGGACAGCCGTGGGATTAAGAAGTTCTTGAGATTCGATAACTAAGGGTATTCCTATTTGTTCACACAGTATTTCTGATGGTTCTATTCCAAAACATTTTCTTGTTTTCTCAGCTTAATTTTTGCTTTTAACATATAACTCCATATTTTTTTCCATATCCAGAACTGAAAGGTGATTTTTACTTGATCTGATCATCTCATAAGTGCTCTAGTGCACAGCATACTTACTTAATACATGAAATATATTTAAAATGCAGTGTCGCTTCTATACATTAATGTAAATATTCCATGACGTCACGAAACATTGGTACTTCCCCTACATCTTTAACTTTTCTTACATGCGGCTTTTATAATGATAACTTTGATAACTGAGTTTGTGTTAAACTAATTTGCGTAATTGACTCTACTTAATAGATTTTCGTCTAATAACGCCGTTAAAACGAAAATAAATTTCCACCCAAGCATGCATAATATCAAGTATTCCCCAAATATTCCTAGGTATTTCCAGGTACTGCCATGTATTTCCAAAGTATTCCCAGGTATTTCCAATTATTCCTATGTATTCCCAAGTATTTCCAGGTATTCCCAGGTATTTCCAAAGTATTCCCAGCAAAGTGTACAGTGATTTCCAGTAGTGGTTGACCCCTCGAGATAATCAGAATGAATTTAACATTTTTTTTTGGATAGATTACATTTCAAGAATCATTTTGAAAATACTCATTTGTTTCTTTTGAGTTGCGTTATGCTCAAGCTGACAAGAATTGTACTCATTTCAAGTGATTCTGACAAGTAAGTTTTATTACTGAATTGATTATTTTTGTTTAATCATATTAAGAATCTTTAATCAAATGGACAAGAGCGTACTATTGTTCCTAGTTTATATTTTGATTAGTTAAATGTAATCAAATAAAGTATAGATTTTTCTGTGTGCTTCCGACATACATATATTCCTCTCTGGCTTACCCCTCCCTGCCGGTTTATTCTACATAAATACATACATACGGAAATCCTACCTTACGAAATGATAATAAAATCAAAAATCGATTTTGTTTAAAATATTCTTGAAAATGTCTATTAATAGTACATATTTAAAAAACATGACATAAACATAGTGTTGGCAAATTTCCTGCCTTTTATACAAACAATACGAAACTATAGCGTTTATAATATTATTATTATTATTATTTATTAGAAGTGTTCGACATTTAGTTTTTGTATGTATTGTATGTAGTTACCTATTTTCTGTATGTATTTATCCTTACCAACGTGTTTGTTTATCAGTCTTATCTACCTTTGATAATGACATTTAGTGTCGAAACAATATTGTCAAGTTAAGATACTAATAAAACTTGTGAAACTTTAACTAATCTTTGTATTTATATTATATTTAGTGAATATGAAACTACTCTGAATAAGCAATTGCCATCAGTTATTATTGGTATAATTCGTCTGTTCATATATTTCAACTATGCAAGTTTCGCCTACGCTTATTAATGATGGAAGTGGAAGGTTGCATCACCCCTTGTATTTATAAGCGAAGAGTACTTACGAAACTTGCCACCGAGCAAGGTGAGAGGGCGCCCCTAGTGAATGTCCGATTCGCCCGTCTCCAATTAAACATTTTAGAGTTTTTCAAATTAAAAATATAAACATTAAAAAAATATAAAAATTAAGTAGTGTTGATTAATCTATATAACGATAGCTTTAATTTAAAAAAAGAAACGCGTAAATCGGCCTGGTGGATCTCTCAAACGAACTGGAACAATAAGCCTTGTGTTTTAAATATATAGATATGGTTATACCATTTCTGACTGAAAATAAAGTTGCTACAAAGTGGGGCGCTTTAAGAGTCTGTTTACACCACACAGCTCAAGATGCACTCGGTGGTCAGATGCATTACATTAGTATATACAAGTTATGCCGAAAGTCCGCAAAGACGTTTAGAAATTAGTATAAAAACTCAAGTAATTTTTATGAATCAGTGTAGGTTTGCTCTCATTGGAAAGCTGGAATATTCCTTTATGCCCCTCTTGTAATAGATTTTCGTTTTAATTGTTCTGTTTACATGAAATACATCATATTCTAGCACTTATTACTCACGTATATTTCAAAAACAAAAGAAAAATATCGAAAAGTATTACAAGGCGGACCTAGAATAAAGATATACCTTAAATAATTTATTTATTTGAAGTCAATAGACTCATTTGTTTTCCGGAAAAACGTTAAGAGCGTACAGCGAAAAATGGATTAATTCTAAGGGAATGAACGGACTCTTAAATC
This sequence comes from Agrypnus murinus, assembly GCA_929113105.1. Lineage (NCBI taxonomy): Eukaryota > Metazoa > Arthropoda > Insecta > Coleoptera > Elateridae > Agrypnus > Agrypnus murinus. The sequence continues at coordinate 38,979,238 of OV816023.1, read as the reverse complement.
AAACAGACTGTATAATAAATAACAAGGCAAAAGCAACACGTTCATAGAACATACAAACAACACGTACTACGAATACCGCTCAAACACGCGTGCAGATAGAGAAAGTCTTATACCGTACCGCTAAACAAAAACGAGATAGATGCACTATTGTGGAACAGCTACTTTTAAGTTTAAATATCTTCGTTTGAATTGGTAAGGGTGGTAAGTTGTAAGGTTGATGCCGTCACGCAAGCTTTAACCAATGGTGCCTGTTTGCAGTCACGTGCTAATTTTAAAATTATTCTACTTTTTATTTATTTAGTTAAAAAAATTAGGATTATATTTTCATGTTTCTATTTGTAATAATATACTCATTATACCAGATAGTTTTAAGTTATACCACCAGCAGCGTGCCGTACACGAGAGTAGTAACTTACAAGTAACTTACGTATGTAAAATTATAGCCCTCAGTGATACACCGTAGTCATACAGCAGGGTTGCAAATATGAAAAAAACAGTATAATTTACGCTTACAAGGTGAACAAAAACAATTCATAACTTTGCTTCTAATCATAGTAGAACTTTTATCTTAGGCTTGTTTTAAAGCTAAAACAGCATAGTTTTCATAAAAAATTGTTTTCTACAAAGATATTGAATTCTTCATCCCAAGGACACATAATGTGATTATTGACGTTGAATGTCTAAGAAAGTGTACCTTCAATTTTTTTAGAAGGTTAGTGAAATTTTCCTCTAAGAAAACCAGGTGATTCCTAATGTATTTCGACGCAATGATTACCGCTGTTTTTAAAGAACATATAGTTTTTAGTTAACCGTCGTTACGAATAACTACATGTCAGGCAGTACGTTTATAGATATTACATAGCTGATTAAATGACATTTTTTCTTTACCAAAACTAGGCAATTCTAACGTATTTTGATGCTCAGAATGCGAAAATGACTTTTGTATCACGTATAGTCTTTGCACTGCGCGATGCAAGGGTTAACCACAGAGCCAGAGCGTGCCGTGCATTGGAATCAGTGGAAGCAGTCGCAATACGACCTATGCGCTATCACGCTCGTATGCAATGTGTATGAGCTTGATAGCGCATATGTCGTATTGCGACAGCTTCCATTGTTTCGTACCACCGCACGCTCCTGGATTGCTATATGTAGGTTTCTTAAGAATGAATACTCATTATCCATTTACAAAAGCTGGTCTTACAGAAAAACTTTTTGAGGAGGAAAAAAATGATACATTTTAGTCACATATTGCGCCGTAGACAATACGCTTTTGGTGATAGATAACATTTTTTAATATTGTAACGGGAGAGAAAAGGAACGAACCTCTTTTCGAGCGACAGGTGGTGTGTTCTGCCGCCTTCGAGAAAATGACGCATCGTACAAGCATGTAAATCAGACGTGGTTTATTCTAGCATTTTCTAAGAATACATAGAAGGTTCCAGCGATTTCTGGTGCGTTTATATGAAGATATAAAAGCGGATTGCGGATAAAAGAGAGGCAGTCAACAGCAATCAACAGCAAGTCATTAACTGTGTATTACAAAATAAATAGTGGATATAAATGTTGTATTAGAAATTCATAGTCTGTAAATAATAGTTTTTAATAGTTTATAATTATAGCGTTAATTTATAGTGTATTCATTAGTGTATAGAAATAAATATTTGTTTGTGAATAGACGATTTAAACAGCACTTGTGTTATTATTTGAAAAAGAATGTTACAGTGCTGTCAGGTGTGGTGTTGTAAAATAAATAAAATCGCGTAATAATTAATTAAAGTGCTGTGAGAATAAAATTTTTGGTGTTAAAACATAATTTCAACAAACAATTAAAATGGTGATGAAACTATTAAAGGATCTCTTAGTAATAGATTTGAAGCGGGAGTTGGACGAGAGGGACTTGGATAGTAATGGAAAGAAAGAAGTTTTGATAAATCGGCTAAGAGAATGGCTTTTAGAACAGAAGGAAGATCCTGAAAATTACCGCTTCGAAATACCTGGACCCGCAATTGATACTAGTTTGTTGTTAAGTAAAATGGAAGAAAGTTCTAGAAAAGCCGAAGAAAATTCTAGAAAGTCCGAAGAGAATTCTAGAATTTTAAAAGAAGAATTACTGCAAAAGTCCGAAGAGAATTTTAGAAAGTCTGAAGAAAAATGTTAGAATGCTTAAACAAGAATTACTTGAAAATACTAAAGCACTGGAAGAAAATGTTAAAATGATGAAAGGAGAATTGTTGGAAAATGTCAAAGCGTTGGAAGATAAAGTTTTCGAAGAATTTTTGGAGAATGCCAGTGCGTTAGGACTATTGGAAGGTAGATTGGCGGAACAAGATAGGGTAATAAAGATGGTAGAAGAGAAAATAGCCCAAATGCAATTACCACCAACAACTAAGAAAGACGATATGATCGAAATGCTGGAAGATAGAATGAGGCAACTACGGTTTCCCTCAACTTCTGAGTGGCCGTTTAATGAAGTAAAGAAACAATTTAAAGAAGAAAAGGTTCCTGCCGTAGGGATAAAAGTAAAACCACCCACGTTCGATGGAAAGATACCTTGGTCCACCTACTACAAACAATTTGAGGCGGCCGCTGGGGCCAACGGATGGACAGGCAAGGAAAAGGCCGTTTCTTTAACTGTGGCTTTGCGTGGAGACGCGTTGAACGTCCTGCAAACAATCCCAGTAGGACAGGAAAATGATTATCAATTGTTAGTGTCTAGATTGGAGATGAGATATGGAGACGCGCATCTTCAACAAGTGTATCACGCGCAAGTGAAGAATCGTATCCAGAAGAATGGAGAAAGCCTGCAGGAGTTTGAAGCCGATGTTGCGCGGCTTGTCCGATTGGCGTACCCTACGGCACCCGATTCATTTTTGGGACAGCTCGCTGTGCAGACCTTCATTGATGGGTTAAGAGACGGGGAAACACAACAATCATTGAGGCTAGCACGACCAAGAACAACTGATGATGCGCTTGCTCACGCTTTAGAATTTGAAGCTGCAAAACAAGCGTCCCGAGGTCACGGGCGTGTTCGGGCCGTTGTGGAGGAAGAAGAAGGTTCTAAAGATCACCTAGAAGAGTTAGTACTGAGAGTTCTTCGGAAGGAAGAAAGCCGTAAGAAGAATCATCAAGAAGTTCGAGGGCCTCGTTGTTGGAATTGCGGCGAACAAGGTCACATACGACGTCGTTGCCCTAAACCAAAACAGGTTCAGCAGTCGGAAAACTAAAGAAGGTCGACGAGTGGGGGCGAACGTTGACCTTGAGTAGAGATGCCCCGAAGATCACCATCCATGCCGTAACATCAAACAATAGTACCAGCAGTTTGTTCGTAGATGGGAAAATTGCTAACCGAACTGTTCCACTACTTATTGATACGGGGGCGACAAAATCCATCGTACGCCCTGATGTTCTACAATCAAGTATGAAGCTGTTATCAACAACTACTCAACTCCGTACAGCAACAGGTGAAGTGATACCAACACGCGGAGTGGTGAAGATGAAGATTGGCATTGGAAGTGAAGAACGTGAGGTCACGTGAGGAACGAATCATGAGGTGCTGGTAGCTGATATCACTGATGACTTCATCTTGGGAATGGACCTCCTGAGAAAATTTGGTTTTACGTTGGATTTGAAAGAGGGTGTTTTGAAGGTCGGTAACGAAGAACTTCCGTTGCATCCACGAGAAGATCCGGTTGTAAGGGTTTTGCTGACTGAAGATGTGATATTGCCGGGTCAAAGCGAGATGGTTGTCGAGGCGGGTTTGGATGGAGATCTTCGGGTAGGATGTGTGCGAATGATGGAGCCTGTTTGTGATAAGAAGATCCATAGTGGCATACTGGTGGGAAAAGCGCTGATCAAGGTTGGAAAGAGAGTACCGGTGAGAATTATGAACGTTAATGTGGATCCGGTGACATTGAAGAAGAGTACCCTTGTGGGACAGTGTGTGCCAGTATTCCGAGTAGCCAGGTGTATGGCTGATGTTCCAAAACCAGTGCCCAAAGACAATGGTGGAAAATTAGTGGGTATGGTTACTAGTTCGTGCGAAGACCTTAACAGAACGGAAGTGAAAGAGGTACAGGGTTTGGTTCACCGATACCAAGATATCTTCGCTCTTGACGATAGCCAGAAGTGACGAACAAATATAGTAAAACATAAAATCAATACAGGCAACTCTATGCCTGTCCGTCAGCAGCCGAGGCGTCTACCTCTAGCAAGGCGAGCAGAAGCCGAAAAGATTATTGCTGATATGGAAGAACAAGGGATCATCGAGCCATCCAGCAGTCCATGGGCATCACCGGTGGTCCTGGTCAGTAAGAAGGACGGGTCAACGAGATTTTGTGTGGACTATCGGCAGCTTAATGACGTGACCAAGAAAGACAGCTATCCCTTACCACGCATCGACGACACGTTAGATACCCTGTCTGGTTCACGATGGTTTTCGACTTTGGACTTGAAGAGTGGTTATTGGCAAGTTGAAATGGAACCTGAAGACCGGGAGAAGACCGCGTTCACTATTGGTTCCGGACTATGGCAGTTTACGGTTATGCCTTTTGGTCTATGTAACGCTCCGGCCACCTTTGAGCGTCTAATGGAGACCATCCTGAGAGGGCTGTCGTGGAAGACCTGCCTGGTATACCTAGATGATGTGATTGTAGTCGGAAAATCATTCAACGAACATTTGAAAAACCTAGAGGAAGTGTTCCGAAGACTACGCGGAGCCAATCTGAAACTGAGTCCGAAAAAGTGCCACATATTCAGAAAGGAAGTGAAATATCTCGGGCACGTCGTATCACAAAATGGAGTGGCAGCCGACCCCGATAAGATTCGTGCAGTTCAAGAGTGGCCAACACCGAAAGATAAACACCAAGTTCGTAGTTTTCTTGGGTTATGTACCTACTACAGGCGTTTCGTTCCTGGGTTTGCCAATATAGCGAAACCTCTGACAAGGTTAACTGAAGATGGGCGCGAGTATGTTTGGAGCGGAGAGTGTGAAACAGCTTTCCAACAGCTGAAGCGTGCCCTGACAACAGCACCAATATTGAGCTATCCACGGACAGAAGGGCAATTCATACTTGACACAGATGCAAGTAATCTGGCCATTGGGGGGGTACTTTCTCAGATACAGGATGGACAAGAAAAGGTCATCGGCTATTTTAGTAAGGTTTTGTCGAAAGCCGAAAGGAATTATTGTGTGACCAGAAAAGAACTATTGGCCGTCGTGAAGTCCGTTGAGCACTTCTACAAATACTTGTACGGACGGAAGTTTTTATTGAGGACGGACCATGCAGCGTTGAAATGGCTTCTACAATTCCGTAATCCTGAAGGCCAGGTCGCAAGGTGGATCGAACGATTACAAGGATACGACTTTGACACCGAACATCGAGCGGGCACTAGTCATCGAAATGCCGATGCTCTTTCAAGAAGACCCTGTCCAACGGATTGCCGTCATTGCTCTCGTTTGGAGGAGAGGGTTTGCCAAGTATTAAGGACTACCATCGTCAACGACAATTGGTTGCCGGAAGAATTGCAACGACAGCAGGAGGCTGATCCCGAACTAAAAATGGTACTGGAATGGAAGCGCGTGGGAGAAAGGCCTGCCTGGGAGGCCGTCAGCCCTTTCAACAGAACGCTCAAAGCATATTGGGCCCAATGGGAGTCCTTGAAGGTGGAAGACGATCTCCTGAAGCGAGTACTGGAGAGTGAAGATGGCACCACCATTAGGTCTCAGTTCGTGGTTCCAAGAAGCCGAGTGGCTACAGTATTGCGACATCTCCATGACGGTGCCTCAGGAGGACACTTCGGTGTGAAAAAGACTTTGGAGAAAGTTAGGGAGCGTTTTTATTGGGTCAATTGTAAAGAAGACGTGAAGGAGTGGTGCCGGAAATGTGAATTATGTGCCACTGGCAACTGACCCTTGGGGAAGCGAAGAGCACCTATGAGGCAGTACAATGTGGGTAGTCCTCTGGAGAGAATAGCTATAGACATTGCCGGACCATTTCCCGAAACCGACGATGGGAATAAATACATCTTAGTGGCAATGGACTATTTTACCAAATGGCCAGAAGCATATGCCCTACCAAACCAGGAAGCTGCGACTGTTGCTGACGTACTAGTCAAAGAGTTCTTCAGTCGTTTCGGAGTGCCCATGGAGCTGCATTCGGATCAAGGCCGCAATTTCGAGTCTGTACTCTTTGGAGAAGTCTGTCGATTGTTGGGCATTCGCAAGACTCGGACCACACCGTTACATCCGCAGTCCGATGGAATGGTAGAACGCATGAATCGGACAATGGGCAAATATTTGGCCAAGGTCGTCTCCGATCATCAACGAGACTGGGACCAATACCTGCATCTGTTCCTGATGGCTTATCGTGCATCGGTCCACGAAACAACCGGTCAGTCACCAGCGTCTGTAATGTTTGGACGCGAGTTACGGTTACCGTGTGATCTGGAATTTGGGTCTCCACCTATAGAGCAGGAGGTAGCTGGGAATGATTATGTCATCAACTTAAAGAAGAAGTTTGAGGATATTCACGACCGAACCCGAAATAATAGTCGAATCGCGAGTGACCGGATGAAGGCTACGTACGATGTGAGAGCCCAAGAAGGAGGGTTTCAACCTGGAGAGCTTGTCTGGTTATACAACCCGCAAAGGCGTCGTGGCTATTCTCCAAAGTTACAGCGAAATTGGGAGGGTCCATACCAGGTGAAGAAACGAATAAATGACTTGATTTATCGCATCCAGAAATTGCCAAGGGGGAAACCAAAGGTGGTACACTCCAATCGTCTGGCGCACTATGAGGGAAATAATGACGCAGTCCCGGATCGGAAAGATGAGGCCGAGGTGGCTATCAAAATCGTAAGGCCTGAAGATGATCAGCCAACCTTTAGAGAATTTATGGCTGCGTTCTCTGGAACTAGAAAAGCGCGATTCGGAGTCACGACTGAGATGCAACAAGATCTCTTCCGGGTCCCTGGTGATTATTCCATTGCCCACTGTGTCTCCGCGGATCTCCGTATGTCCAGGGGGATCGCAGTAGTGTTTAGAAATAAATTTGGACGGCTGAATGAACTTCGAGAACAAAATCCCTCTGTTGGTAAATCCTTACGCTTGCCTGATCATGACCGATCCATTTACTACTTGGTAACCAAGCAGTTTTACTACCAGAAACCGAGTTACGCCGACTTGTGGAGGGCACTATGGAATTTGAGAATCGAGTTGCTTACCAGGGGAATTAACAAATTGGCAGTTCCCAAACTCGGCTGTGGGCGGGACCAGCTGGATTGGAGAATCGTTAGAAACATGCTGGAAGTTGTCTTTAGAGGTACGGACGTCAAGATCTTCGTCTGCAGTTTTGACCCACAGCCCGCATTAAGGCCAACGAAGAGTGTAGACTGTTATTTCTACCGTAATGGAACGTGTAGTCGAGGTGAAGACTGTCGATATCGTCATGACCCGTTCTACAGGAACCAGAGCATAAAACCTGTTCTGGGACAGAACAGACTTGAAGAGGGGGGCAGTGTAACGGGAGAGAAAAGGAACGAACCTCTTTTCGAGCGACAGGTGGTGTGTTCTGCCGCCTTCGAGAAAATGACGCATCGTACAAGCATGTAAATCAGACGTGGTTTATTCTAGCATTTTCTAAGAATACATAGAAGGTTCCAGCGATTTCTGGTGCGTTTATATGAAGATATAAAAGCGGATTGCGGATAAAAGAGAGGCAGTCAACAGCAATCAACAGCAAGTCATTAACTGTGTATTACAAAATAAATAGTGGATATAAATGTTGTATTAGAAATTCATAGTCTGTAAATAATAGTTTTTAATGGTTTATAATTATAGCGTTAATTTATAGTGTATTCATTAGTGTATAGAAATAAATATTTGTTTGTGAATAGACGATTTAAACAGCACTTGTGTTATTATTTGAAAAAGAACGTTACAATATTATTTTTCGATTTCTGGTATCATTTTTTTTTGGGTAGAATCACTTATTTTAATATATAGCCCTGTTAAGGACGTAACGGTTTTTACTTTATTATTACAAACTTAATGTAATAAAATTCAGTTTTATAAAATTATATATCTTTACCTTATAAGTTATAATATCCAAAAGATCCAATGAATAATTATTTTTGTTAACAAAAATCATTCTTTGCTGAAAATACTATTGAATTTATACCTCATTAATTTCTTTGACAAATAAAGTATTTATTCTATGAAATGAAATATAATTATTCTTATTTCATCCAAGTTTTTAATTCATTAAGTAGCAATTATTTATGTCACAAATATATTGGCATACATTCTACTTTGAATTTATAATAATTTTCAACAGCACGTATAATACACCTGGCAAATTTGAACGAGGTTCTGCTGCTTAGTAGCGGCCCGCGAGCTTTGTGTATATGAGATAAGAATGAGAATTTCTACGTCGCGCGGATTATGCGAGGTTATGTAAAAAACAATTCATAATTTCTAGTGTTGCCAACTGATATGCTACTTACCAAAATATCCCTAACAAATTTTGTTTAAAACTAAGTAATTTTTAAAATTATTTAATAACAAATTAACGCAAATAGAAAAAATAGTATAAATTAGTATTCGTTTCATAAGACGTTTTAGCGCACTTGTCCTCTTTAGAAAACTCCCCGCTATGCGGGTCATTTTCTAAACTCGGACGCGTGCGCTAAAAACGTGTCTTATGAAACTAATACTTTAATATACTATTGTCAAACACAATATTTTGTCACTGCAAAAAGTTCGATTTCGTTTTTCAAACAAGTGTGAAGTGATAGGAAATATCTATTTGAAATTTACATTCAGCTGGTGCTACAGTATCAAATACATTCAAAGTAAAGTAGATATTTTATTAAATGTTAAAACTGTGATATTTATCAAATATACATTTAGGATAATTAAATAGTACAGAAAACATTTCATATTATAAATCCAACAAACATCCATAGAATTCCAAGAAATTACATTTCTATATAATAAACCCATTATAGTACAGGTAGTGAAAACATAGTTAAACTTATTATTAATGTAACAGTTACTCCTTCTTATCAGAATTTATGACCTATGCAATTAGTTTTAAGACCCTGTCTATTTTTAGAAAGAAATGTTTGAGTAATGCAAATAATACCGTAATGGTACCTAAACCGGTTTCTTTTTTACTTTAGGATAAATCAAAATTGTCCAAGTAGCAAATACTCATTCCATTTTTGCGAACAGTGCTGAAAACTACTGCCATAGTAGTCTCAATTCATTCTTTTGTGTTTTTAAATAAGTGTCTTTATTTCTTAGTTATTTTAAAGAGTTATGGATAACATGTAAGTTGAGTTTATATTTTTCTTACTAAAATGGTAATTTACAGTAAACAATAAATTTGATTCAGTTTAAGTACTACATAAATAGTAGTTGATATTTCTGTAATTTTTTTTTTATCAACTTAGGAAATGATTTTTTAAGAATTATTCATTAGCTATGCATCATAAATGATTGTCTAAATATGTATTTTAAATAAGTAAATCCGTGAAATACTCCCTATAAAACAAGAACATTTTTAATATTGTTTATGTTGGGATGAAAGATAAAAGCACCTGATAGAAAGCGCGCTAACTTTAAATTTTTCTTGTTAAATTGTCATTATATAAATTGTAAAATATTTCTATTTTATTTATTTTTAATCTGTGTATTATGTTTGTTGTTTCTATCATTAAACTACTGATGACTTAGTGATGTTTATGACAACAAACTAATACTATATTTATTCTTTAATTTATATCCCATAATTTAGGTTATAATCTTTAGTTTGAACTGTTATCTGTGAAACAAAGAAAGAAACAAATTATGTATTGCGAATCTTTATGTTCACATACAGTGACCGACAAACAGTATACAGCATAAGGGAAACTTTTTGTTTTCTATTTATGAAAAAATTATTCTTCATAAGTGTCTGCTTCTTTAAGAACATTAGCAGAGTTCAAAAAACTGAAATTGCTCCAAGAGTAAACTACCTTTTAATTTAAAAATACCAAAAAAATTTATTAAGAAAACTTATAATGATATTTGATCCTCAAATTCCAATTATCTAGGTTCAAGCTTGAAAAACATTTTTTTTCAATTTCCAATTTTTTTAACTCTATATGAACGAACTGTTTCTATTAAGGCATACGTTATTAGAATTCTAACAAATGTACAACCAGGCACTAAAATGAGTTAGTTCAACTTATTTTCCCAGCTAAAGTAGTCCTACAATATTTTTTAATGTAGTATAGCTATTTCAATATATCCTTATTATGTTATTCTGTTTTTGTAGTATATTTTTTGAGTATGGAGGATCGACTATGGAAATCTTATTAGTCAAACTTTGTCTATTAATTTCAATTTGTAGGTTAGATTCTGTGAAATGCTTCAACATTTAGGTTATTCAGGACTGCCAACTGACCTTTTTCGGAAAGCCAATATACAATAAATTAATTAAAGGAAGCTGGTGAAGGTGGAAATAAAACTGTGTACACAGCATGCTTTTCAACTAATCTTTACTGGCCTGACTGGATTATGGAGGCTCGCTTCCTCGTCGCTGGCCATACAAACTTTTCAGCTTGCCCATAAAAAATGGTTTACAAGGCTTTCCACGTAAATAGCGATTTCGTGTATTGTGGCTGTAAATGAATATTATTTCGTGAATTATTGTTGTTTGCAAACCATTAACATGATTGAAGAAGATGATAATTTACCGGACGATGAAGAAATACTATTTACGTGGCAAGCTTTGTAAATTAATCTTTACGGGCGAGCGACGAAGAGAGCGTCCATAATCCAATGAGTCAAGTAAAGATTAATTGCTAAGCGTGTCAGCGTACAAAGTTTTATTTCTACCTTTACACAGCGATTTTTAATTTATTGTGTATTTTTTATAAAAAGACATTTTGTAATGAAAGGCGGTAGGACAATTTATAGCTAGAAGTTGCCATGGTGTGTTGTGATTAAACAACAAATTAGTTTCTATTGCCTTTTTGTTGATGAGAATTGTAAAATTCTTCAGGTATATTAGGAGCTTGTAAAATTTTACAGAACTATGGCTGTACTTAGTGTTGGAAAATGCTCGAGCATTTATTTTTGTAGAATATTCCCGGAGCACAAACGAGAAAAAAAGAGTATAAACCCTCAACAGTGAGCAGGACTGGAGAATATACGTTTAACTTGCAAAGATATACCCAAAATAAAGATAATTTTAAAAGTTCTTGAAATTTCTCAAAATGCTGAAAATGCTCCAATGTTCTCCAATTTTCCTCTTCTCATTTATAATGCTAGTAATTGCAGTTAATTTGACTGTTGGAAGGTAATGTGTTAAAAAATGCAATAACAGAGAATTGGAAATATTAAACTCGTTGGGCCATATTTAAATCTCACTATTAAGTTAATAACGTGTTTAATTGCCATGGTGACCAATTCTAATCTTTTTCCACCTATTAGAATGGGATAAAGATTTTTCTTGTTGATTTTAACTTTAGTTAGAGACACGTTTAATCATGGCATGTGAATATGTCCCATTATATTTAAATTAGAAGCTCAGGTATGCACCTTTACGGCTACCGGATACAACGCCGACCGCGGACACTACGCCGATTCTTAAAATAAATTTTGCAACTGGACACTTTGCCGACCGTGGATAATGCGCTGACCGCGCAAAGTGTCTATCGCTTGCGGTCGGTGTGCACGTCGTAATGTCCACGGTCGGCAACGTGTCCAAAACTACCAGTCAGCGTAGTGTCTACGGCCGGTGTTTAGTACCCAGCCACCGCATGCACCAGTAATACATTTTGAAAACTTTACAAACATTTGTCACTATTTGTATAAACAAAATATAATAAATTTAAATAAAAAGTTCATATATAACGAAAGACAAAACAGGTGCTTCCGGGGGGTAACCCAAATTTCTTGTCAATGATGCTTTCAAAGGCATAAATTGTGCAAACTATGTACAAAACTGTCTGTCTTTTAAACACCCGACGCCGACAGCAGCTGAGAGTAGCATGTGTACATTTTGCACAGGAATGCGGTTTAAGATCGTTTAGTTTCATGCTGAAAGTTCTCGAGATTTATTATGAGAACGTTCGCGAACGTACTTGATTATGCTCTTCAAGGGAACGTTCTTTTGGTACGGTTTTATCATGCGCTAACGTTCTCACCAGCATTTTCAGAACGTTCTTTCATTTACAACACTAGCTGTACTACTCATTTACTGTTACTATCAATGTCTATAAAGTGTTATTTACATAGAAGGCAGAAATACTGTTACGGCCACTGGCCAATGTCGTTAGTGACTGGTTCGAAAATAGAAGCATATTTTTACTAAATATCTAATAAATTTCAACTAACACAACCTAACAACTAATCTGCGGCTTAATTATTGATTAATATTATTAATGGTCAAGTCTCAGATGTGGTTAGGTTACTGCTAGTTTGAAGTTTTACATTATGAGACTGGACGACCATTAACTACATTGCCCGATTTATTGCATTGACGTTTCGTTTTCATTTAAATAGCATTAGGAAATTTTTTATTATTGTAAATGAATATACCTAATAAATAACGTTTGCGGAAATTTCTGACTGTCCTTACTATCTACTTTTAAAAGTTGGCAACCCTAAGGTTATTTATAACCTGCAAAGCTGCAATCATTTTCTAGGTTGAAAAGGCAAAGATCTGCAATACATGTTAATTTTCCCAAGTTCCAAATTGTTATACGACGCTACAAAAACAGCCAATTCCCAAAGAAAACTAACAAGGGGAGGGTCAGACGTTCCGATTACCGGTTTTTTTAACTTGACACATATTTAGTGTATCATTATGACAATTGCAGTCATATGTAAAAAACACGATTTGCTAATACAAAAATCGTAGTTTGCTATCGGCCAAATAGGAAGGAACAGAAATGCAACTGGATAAAAAATCGATAATTTTACGTTACCATGGTAACGCTTGCATTTATTGTTTATTATATGACGTCGCGTCAGTTTGAAACTTTCAATTGTTAAAAGTAGATTTTATAGTTAAAAAGCAAGTATTCTTAAAAAGTATGTTGAGGTTAGGAAATATCTGCGAGGCAGAAATATACAATAAGCGAGATTGAACATTCTAATCCGGAAAATACAAAAAAAAAATTAATCATCCATTCCAATTTAATCCAACATCAACTACATAATCTACATCAGTAATGGAGTCAACGTCAACAGGACAAATTATATACAATAACTGTGTTTTTAACAATTGTTCTTTCTAAAAACCATTTTCCAATATTTACTGTTCCAGTGTTAAATAAGGTTTAATTGAATTGAATTCAAATATTACTTTATTCATTCATGGAATTGTCTTACCAAACACCATTCGAGCTCAGATTTATAGCCTGATATTTTTTACGTTTGTTTTCTCGTACTTACTTTCATATAGGTAATTTAACTCGATCTGTTTGACAAAATCACTCGAGCTACGCTCTCGTGATTCTTTCAAAACAGCTCTCGTTAAATTGCCAATGAAAGTAAGTACTCGAAAATAACCATTAAAAAATATCCGGCTAAATCTGAGCTCTTATAGTATTACCCCCGATAATAAAATCCACAAGCATTAACGTGCTCAACCATTTTTCAGAAAGTCAAACGAAAAATTTTACACTTCATTTATATCCGTATTTGGAGTTTTCATGCGGGGAAACTCGATGATGTAGCGGTTACCGTTTTAGTTTTGTAACTGCGTGGTAGTGAGTTCGGGCCTCGATCCCGCCGAATTTCTTTTTTCTTAATTTTAAGTTTTCACACGCATAATAAATTATTTTATAATCGATTTTTGTAACAAATTGCATTTCTTCGATTTTATTTCATAAATTCCTATTATTAAATGTTTTTTACTTTAACGAAGTTTGCTAATTCCCTTGTGCGTGCGGAAATGTATGTTCATCCGATGCGGTTGCGGTTCGAATTTATGCTCTCCGTGTTGTACGATAAGCATCACCCTAGGACATGTTCAATTCCAACCACCTCTCATTAATGATTTTCTAATAATTGTACAATAATCAGTTATAATTAGCTACGCCGGGTTTTCTTTGTTATGTAAATTAACTTTTTCCATAATAAAGTAAAAATAAACCGTTTATTGTTTGTTTTTAACTCATTTTTATGATATGACGATACCTGATAAGTGATTTATGGAAAATATTGGAAATAAGAATTTATGAAATAAAATCGAAAAAATTGCAATTTGTTACAAAAATTAATTATAAAATAATTTATTATGCGCGTGAAAACTTAAAAAAAGAAACAAAAATTTGGCTTGAACGAGGCCCGAACCTACTATCACGTGGTTACAAAACTAAAAGGGTGACCGCTACACCATCGAGTTTCCGTCGTTGTAGTTCCAAGCACGTGGATATAAATAACGCGACAAACTTTTCGCTTCATTTTGAGTCGATGCATACGAAATTAGCCAATATGTGCGAATAGAGAATTAATTTGTTGCTTCATAGTTTTCAAAATCTTTGCTAAAATGTTACCTTATGTTTCGAGAATACAAAACAAGAATTTTGTATTTTATTTTTATCCCTTTTAGTTTTTTTTGGCAACCATTTTTGAGGTGTACTATTTTTGCCACAAAACATGTTCTGCGGCAAACGCCGTAAACCCAATAACTTTTTTATTTGAAAAGTTATCAAGTTGAAACTATGTTGTTAGATACAAAAAGGACTATATTTCAGATTATAAACATTTTAGCTAAGTGTGTTAGTAGTAGGAGAAATTGATAAACATTACAAAGAAAAGTTAATAAATTCCTAACTTTGGTTCTATAATATCATGTGAAGGAATTAAGCCTCACCTTCAATTTTTTTCCAGATAAAGACTACTGTTACCTAAATTTGTAGCTAGATAATTAACTCTGAGAACTATATCCTTAATTTTATATAAATTTTTAAAACTACGTTATTGCAAAAAATTGAATTTTTGACTTTGAATATCTCAAAAGGGACACATGGGAAAATTCTTAAATTTTCACACAATAACCTACTATAGTCAATAGTAACAAATGATTAAAATATGTTCACTGATGAGACTTAAAGGTGTTGTAAACCCGTTGTGGCTCGACTCGAACGCGACCGTGTGACGTCACGCGTGCCTTCGACAGAAGCACTTGCTATACGTATAGGGTTTAGTTCTAGTTTATTTAAGTGTTTATTGCAATTTTTATTGATACAGTTTATTAATATATAATGATTAATATATATATAATGATTCGGTGGCATCGATCAACGATTTATCACCAGACGAAGACAATATTAGAATCGGAAACGTCACCTGGTGTAATTGCGAATTTTCTACTTCTATGAGTACAAATTATGAATCACATTGATGCGTGAAAACAAATGAAATTTCGAATTTCAAAGGCGGGTTAGTGTATAATTTTGCACGAATCTTTTCATAGTGTAGTGTTAAATTTCAATACTTTGCAAGCTTTTCGCTACCAGATGCTATTACGAGCGGATCAAACTAATAGAAAACGTCTTACCGAATTAAGCAATCGTTAGTGACGGCCTATATCATATAAACAATTTGGTTGCCTTATGTAAATTCTTGGTTGCCTTTTGGCCAATACCTGCTTGTGTCGTTTCAAAAATAAGCGAATATCCAGAAGATAATGATGTGTATACGTCCTACAGAAGGGGAAGATCCAGATCATTTTGATTAAGAAAAAGGAATAATTTTTTTAATATTGTGTGTTAACTAAATATTTACATAAGTAGTTATAAAAAAGTAAAAATAATATGTACTCCTAGTTTTCACGTACAATTACAGTGTTATATTTATAAATACGTTTTATTAGTAATAATGATAAGGACATCTAATGATTATATCTGGAATAATGAGTGTTTTGCTTCCTCCAACGAAGGACGCTCTGCTGTGGATATATTTGTAGAGATTATGGGTGAATATTGAATATTTTCAATATTCAAATACGTAGGATCAGTGAAGTTCTTCTCTATTACAAATAAAGGGTGTTACAATAAGACGGATCGATGTTAAACGTTAATTAAAAATCAGTGGTATACAAAATTGAATATTTCTTTAATGAAACATGTTATTTGATCCATTACAATTAAGTGTGAAAGATAATGTTCGCCAAATGTTCGCCACGGCTCCGGCGGCACACGTCGATCCGCTGATCGAAATTTTTTATAACATCTCGACGTAATTGCTCCTCAATCTCATCAATGTGCCGTGAAATTTCGTCTTTTAGTTGCTGAATGGCGGTTGGCTTGTTGGCATAGACTTTACTCTTCAGATGGCCCCAAAGAAAGAAGTCTAACGGTGTCAAATCGCAAGATCTCGGTGGCCAATTGACTTCGCTGTTTCGGGAGATTATGTGCCCGGGAAACTTCTCATGCAGTAGAACCATTGTGGCGTGGGCTGTGTGGCATGTAGCGCCATCTTGTTGAAACCACATGTCATCGATGTCATAATCATCCAATATTAGCCACACAAAATTGTTCAACATTGCGTGGTAGCGCTCACCATTCACTGTGGCCGAATTCCCATCATCATTTTCAAAGGAAAATGGTCCAATGATTCCTCCGGCACAAAATGCACACCACACAGTGACTTTTTGTGGATGCATTGGTGTTTCGACAATTGCCCTTGGATTTTCATCAGCCCATATTCTGCAATTCTGCTTGTTGACGTAGACAATGAGATGGAAATGGGCTTCGTCGCTGAAAAAGATTTTGGTGGAAAATTTATTATTCGCTTGTCTTTGTTCGTGTATCCAATTGGTACGCTTGAAATGGTCGGTCAGCTTAAGTTCTTGCCTTAATTGAATTTTGTACACGTACAACGACAGATCTTTCGTTAATATGCGATGCAAAGTGGCCGTGGACAAATGCAATTCCTGTGCTCGATGTCGAATAGAGGTGTTTGGGCTCTCGGCCACATTCTCCCTCCCGGCAGCAATGTTTTCGGCCGAGCGTCCAGCACGTGCACGTACTGGCTTCCGAACATCTGCCACAGACCATGTTTCTTGGAATTTCTTCACAATTTTGCCAATAGCACTCTCGGTTGGTCGATTATGCGGGCCGAAAAAATCACGAAGAGCGCGAAATGCACTTCTGTTTGAACGTTCATTTTCGTAATAGGCTTCAATAACTTTAACACGTTGTTCAACTTTTCCATGATTTTATTTGTAAACGACTGAAGATATCAAAACAAAAAACTAACCTCAAAAAACAATTGACGTTTAAGCTCCATTCACATTTAACATCTGTCCAAACTATTGTAACACCCTTTAATTATTATCTTCTCTCGCCATTCATTCGATTTTTTGGAAAAATTTCTTGATACAATCAACCCTTTTCACTCTTTGCAACCACTGCCGGTAAATTTTAAGATTTTCATCTTTGTTTGGATAAGAAGAAATATATTCGCCAGCCTTTTCGGTATTTTTGCACCCGAATATACAATATCGAGGCATACTGTTTTATTGGGTAACTACACAATAGTAATAACCAGTAAATAACCTAATAAATAAACATTTTTTATTTGTCTCCAAACACGTGAAATGCAATGATTTGTGGTGAATTTCTACTACCAAAGCAGTTTAGTTATGCTGTGCATATTAGGCGCGGGCACGCGTGACGTCACACGCTTCGAATCTTTCAACTTCAAAAATTAATTACAGGCTTATTTTTAAGAATTTGGAAATTTTACTTGTGAAATGGCTATCTACATTTTTTCTTTCATTTATTAAGCTGAAGTTGTAAATCCGCTTAACAACACCTTTAACCAGTTTGGAAGTTACACGCTGTTAAACTAGCGCTAAAATCACGGTAGTCGGCAGGAGCTTGATGTCGGCCAGTCAGGAATATGATTGTAACTTAGGAAATAACACAATATTACTATAGAAAACATCTAATTAGTACATTATACGATATATACACACATCACATTAGTACCTTTACTAATTAAGGTGAGATCTTAACATCGTCAAACTTGATGATGTTTTGAAACATCGGATTTTAGTAGTGACCAAAGGTAATAGTTAGGCACTACTAAACATGAATTAAATCTGTCTACAAGTTTACAAGCATTATTTTGTACATATTCTAAAGTTGTGTAAATGTATTTAATTTTGCAAATAGTTTCCGAGCAAAATCTATACATATCGTATGATGTTAAAAATTGTGTCAGTTTCTGTAAACTTCTTTTACTTTTACCTTCTATGTAAATGACACTTTATATGCATTTATGGTAACTAAGTAAATGAACAGTTACAGCCATAGCCCTGTTAAATTTTACAGGCTCCTAAAAGAGACCTGTAAACACTGGATTATGGAACACAACTTTCCCGCTCGCCTGTAACTATTAATTTACAAAGCTTGCCACGTAAGTAACTATTATTGACTTCTCGTTTTGTCGTCCTTCCTATTCCATCGCAAGTATTTTTATTATACCACAATGTAAAGAAATTTCATTCAGCTGGAATTCCGAAAACAGCGGTGTGGTGAGCAGTGTTACAAAGTTATCCTATTTTTATACTGACTTATACTGACTATTCTTAATTTTAATAAAGTATGTTCAATAGCAATCATAAATCACTCACTTTAATTAATTGCTTTGTCCCTGATCCATAATCTGGTTTATGACATTGTTCATCTGTCAGTAAACTGACAAAACACTTTTAAACACTTATTATTTAAACAAATTAACAACCCAAAAATTAGTTTGTTAATCTTAAACAAAAGTCACTCTATAAGTATAAAACAAATTTACATAAGAACAAAAGTAGATTGTACCAAGAAAATGAGCAAAGACTGTCACAGTGACAACTGTAGGAAGTGAGATGTCGCTGCAAGTGTCTCGCACGTATCTAAATAAATGTTTTACATTTATTTATTTAAAAATATTAAACTTAAAGAAATACAGCAATGTAATAGTGTTGACTAATCTACACAACAAAAGCTTCAATATAAAAAAAGAATTACGTAAATCGGCCTAGTAGAACTCTCAAACGAACTGGAACAAAAATAAGCCTTGTGTTTTAAATATATAGATATAAAATTAAGGACTTAGTTTTTAGACTTACTTTTTTGCTACAAGTTAAGGTATCGGTAGTCTTTATCTGCAAAAAATTTGAAGGGGAGGCTTAATTTCTTCACATAATATTTTACAACCAATGTTAGCAATTTATTAATTTTTCTTTGTAATGTTTAATTGTCAATTTCTCCTACTACTAATACACTTAGCTAAAATGTTTAATTAATGTAAAATATAGTACTTTTTGTATGTAATAATATAGTTTTTGTTTCAACTTGATAGCTTTTTAAATAAAAATGGGGTTTACCGCAAAACATGTTTTGTAGCAAAAATAGCATACGCGCTGCGTCACAAAAATGACTGCCAAAAAAACTAAAAGGGATAAAAATAAAATAATTTCTGTTCTGTATTTTCTAAACATAAGATAACTTTTTAGTAAAGCATTATTTTTTTGAAAGTTATGAAGCAACTACCTCTGGTCGATTTGGCATGGATTGACCTTTTTCTGAAAAATGTTGTGCACATTACTGCTTGCGCATTTTATTGTCTTAATGATACTAAAAATGGCTTAAAAGTTTAAGAAAAGCAGTGACCCGAACAGCTGATCTTCCCTTTGCCCTTTGTCAGTACTATTTACTATAACCGATTGTTTTTATAGTACTTTATAGTACTGATACTCTCTAATCGTTTCTCTCGAAGAATTTTAAAATCTAAAAAACATTTAATTTTTACACTAACTACAGTTAATTCAACCGCATCAAGTACTTCCCTCTAATCTGTAAACATATAGGTAACTACCTATAATTCTATTTTATGCAAATTTTGTTTAATTAAATAACAATATTAAGATTAAAGGATAAAGCTGCATTGCCCATTTCATTTCCCCCCAGTTATTAGGCTAATTCATTTTGTCGTATATTGTCGAATTCTAAATGTGCATTTGACGTGTATTAAGGAATTACAATCGCCCTTATAAGATACACATACTGATGTCGCTTATTTCTCGTAACGAAATAGTTGGGCAACTGATTTATGTTGTTCGTATCTATTTGTAGCCGTTGTGAGGCCGTCGGATGCTATCGGCTGCCGGTAGCAGTCGAGTACCCTTCTCTGTTCGATTAGGTAACGCACGGTAGGATAAACAAAGAGAAATTGATTCTTTATTACAGAAGTTTTTTGAGAAATAGAATAAGAATTACGTTAAGATCAATTCGTTTGAAGCGTGGTCGCGTCCTATGCTCTTAAAAAGGGCTGCAATCTAAATAAAAATATAATAAATGTTCTAAAATGCAGCAAACGCGCGTAGACCAGCGAGTATCGACTTTATGTGCACGCTGAACCGAACTATAGAGTCGAGTATCGCGTGGGTGTATACTAATTATGTACCTTCCTCTCCAGTTCGCGGATGTCGCGTTAAAATGCGACATGGACTTACAATTTGTAGTTTTTTAACGAAACTATCTATCGAATTGAAAATTTGTAAACAGCACCGTAATCCTCATTTTTTGAGCTACAACGTTTATAGAAATATTTTTTTAAATTAATTAAAGGGTTCTCAAGTTGTGAGTTGTGGCGAGTTAAAGGATAACACAATTATGGCTTTCAGTTGCGTATTTAGGGGGGGGGGCTAACGTATTGGAGCCCCCACCCCAAAATTTTTTTAATAATCTAGGTCATTTATGTGAAAATGTAAGTATGTTGATACGGAATTTTTATAGAGTAGCGCCTCTCCCAGAAAAAGATTTTTAATGCGACACTGAATTGGCTTTTCAGGGCGTACAGTATTAAAAGCATTGTGCCGAGCGCTTTTAAAAATTAAAAAGAAATTAATGTGGATGTAAAAAACGCAAAAAATTGTTGTCCTTTTTAGAAAATTCACCCCTTACCACCACCTGCTCAGTACGATTTTTGCTAGACCAGTCATTTTACATTCTTAAGAGGTAGGTAATAATTTAAAGTGGGTCTTATAATTTAGCAATAAAGTAGAAACAAAAATCTTTTCTAGAAAGCTTTGTAGGCTAGGAAACGACTCTTTGAAGAACATTATCTTATCAATTGGAACATCATGTCTTGGAAATCAGTTTTCCAAGAAAAATTGAATGTACTTCCCACTCTAAAAATATGTTTCTTCTTGCGACAAAGCAAGATACTTATAAGTGTCTTCCTAAATCGAGGATAACTTTTAACTTAACTGTCTCGATAACCCTGAACAGACCAAATTAATAAAGATATTTTACATTGCTGCCACCTTGGACAGGAAATACAGATTCTTGAGAAAGCTGTTTGTCAATCTCTCTTTTATGGGTTTGAAAAGTAGCTGAGATTTCGGTTAAGCAACATTACTTGAGACAACTAAATCTTAAGTCGCTTAAATTCAGAACACCGAATCACTATAATCTGCAAGAAATTTCGGTGTTCTATAGCGGATGCATTCAGTAACATCGCTGTCAGATACAGAATTATAAGATGTTGTCTAAAAGTTTGCGACCGTGGAGTTTGCTTTTGTTGTAGTCTTCTAGGTACTAGCCCCAAACGCTTGCTGAACACTTTAAACTCTTGGATATAGGAAGTAAAATGAAACATATTAAACCATACTCACGATTGTTGAAGTTAGTTAGACAGTTAGACATCGATAAGACAAATAAAGAATTCCTATAACATTTTTTCTCAGACGCGTAGTTTAAGAAAAAATGAAAATAAAGAAGGGTATAATGTTTTTAGCACATACAGTACATATGATTTGTTATGCCTTCAAAACTAAATGTTTTATGTTTTGTTATGTTTACGTTGTTGATTCTGCGCCCTTTTTACAATACAATTTTATGAAGTCAGTCTCTCAGATGATAATTTTGCGAACACCGATAATGAAGAAAAGGATATTGGCAAGGCCGTATTCAAGGGGGGGTTTAGGGGGGTCTGAACCCCCCCCCCCGAAAGTAAACTTAATACTAATAAATGAGAACAAAATAAAATTATTTTTCTATTCTGCTTCCACCCGAAAATCAATTTCTGGCTACGGACCTGGATATTGGTGTAGGTCAGGTCATTTTAATTGATGACATCAACGCCGTAAAATTCGCCGGACATTAAATCTGGAGGTTTCATTACTAAAATATTTAATTAATGTAGTCAAAACAAGGCGTCATTCATCCGGTAGATCCCCGCATCGCATTACCGATATTAGAATTCGTAAGGTAATTTTCATATTAAGCCGAATGGTTTTTAAGTTTAATGGCGTCCGCACTAATAAAATCCCCTTTAATCTAATTAACTTATCTTATTAGGAAATCAAATGTTTTTTTAAATTAGGTTAGATATTCTCTTATAAATCAAATTTATTTTAAAGCTGATGCTAGATCTTGAATTTATTTCAAATTCAAGTCTGCATTCTTAGTATTATGCAGCATAAACAAATTTTTTGTCAGGTTCTCATTTTAAAGCTGGTACTTACAGTTATTAATGATATCACCACAAACGCTAGGGTGGTGTAAAAAAAACAAGTTTTCCGATATTTCTGTCACATTCCTTGTGAAAAAACATTAAATGGTTCCAAATATAAATAAAATCAGACATTTAGAGATCGCTCTAGTCGTTCAAAATTTATTTTTTAACTAACTTGTAAATAGTATATCCAATGAGAGACACTTAAAATGCGTCATTATATATCATTTGAAAGGTAATTTTAAGTACCTTCCAACGGTATATGACTCATCGGCACACATTAACTATGAGAAGTTCATTGGCCAAAAGTATAGTAAAATTAGATCAAAATTAAGCAAATAACGGAAAAAGCTAATAGGAAGTTGAAAATTGGCATAAATATTGGCGAATACATACTGTTTAAGAAATCGATTAGTCTCGAGTTGAAGAAGGTGTGGTCGGGCCGCCATCTTGGAAAAAATGAAATATTAATTATCTTGATTTTGATAGGATTTACGTAAAAAATGCAAGAGAGCCTTTTTATTTCTTATAAAATTTCTCACAATCTGATTTTTGTTTTATTTAGCCATGACTGATAGTTTCGGAGATATAGGATCAAGAGTGCAGGCTGTATTCCCATAGGAAATGCACATAATAAAGAAATAAAGATCTTGTAATGGTGATGGATATGACGGTAATTTATTTACTCAATGCTTACACAAGTTTGGGGAGTCTCAACACAAGTTCCAGATGTAAAATATCTATGGCTGATTAGATATAAACAAAGAGCTAATACATAAATGTTTTTCTTTTTCTGTTCACTTTTAGGAAACTGGTTAGGGTACAAGTATGAAACTTTTTATATAATTAGTATAGGCCATTATAGTATAGGATTATAAGAACAAGTCCTGTTTTTGAATGCAACATCAGAACTCTCTTATGCTTACTAGATTTAAAGGAGCGAGTCAGCTCAGGTTAGTCAGCTTTTTTGTTTTTATATGCGAAGTATGAGAACTATGTAGTTTATTTTTATATTTCTTTTACTAAAAAAGAAATGTTGATTTTGTATTTCAATTCTTATAAGGATTTCCAACAAAATGATAGAAAACTTAAAGTTAGTTAGAAAATAAATTTTGAACGAATAAGCGACCTCTAAATATTGTAATTTTATGTGTACTTTTCTCGGCCAAATTACTAAGC
Source organism: Agrypnus murinus (assembly GCA_929113105.1). Lineage (NCBI taxonomy): Eukaryota > Metazoa > Arthropoda > Insecta > Coleoptera > Elateridae > Agrypnus > Agrypnus murinus. The sequence continues at coordinate 38,955,540 of OV816023.1, read as the reverse complement.
ATTTTGACTTTTTCTAATCAAAAAGTTTATTAAGATTTTTTGTTCCAAATGCCATCAGAAATGTACTAGCCAATCTGGTGCGGAAGCTATAATACACCTGGTATAGAAATATCAATAAAAACCTAACGTAAAGAGTTAGCTTGAAAACGTTATAGTGGTTTTTGAATGCGTGCTTAATACTGTGTTTTTAAACCTTTAGGTCATACTTAAGTACCCGCCATCTGCGGATTCCTATGGATAAATGAATTGCGTCTATGACTTTGTCCCACCTAGATACGTGCTATAGTGCATATGTTCGATTTTGATTCGACGGTCGTCGCCCAACGATCCTTCCTGTAAATCTTGCCTGACATTGTCCTCATTATGGTTTCTGCTTCGAATTAGTTAGTTGCAGACTTTTTCTCTTTGATGTTGCTTTTAGATTTGATGCATATTCCAATGATTCTAAGAGCTTGGTTTGTACTGTTTTTGCGGTGCCCTCTAGGTTTGGCGCCCAATATATCGATTGGACTATTATTAATTGTTGTGTCTAAATATACTTCCAGTAATTTAAATGACATCATCGTTCCATATGAAAACACAGCTAAATACTTGGATACGAAATTGTGGTGGAAAGAGCATATAAAAAAGAAGAGAATAGAACTTGGACTTAACTATTGTACATTGGCTACTGGGATGTAACTCCCAATTGTCAATACATAACCCTAGCCAGCACACTGACGTCATAATGTCGCCGTTTTTTCGGCAGTAACGACGTCAAATTGTTGTAAAACAGACATTATGTCACAGTCCAAAGACGTCAATATAAGACGACATTAAAACGTCCTGTACTAGGACTAAGACAAGAATTATAAATAAATAGTTGACTATTGGAAATAACATTTATTATATACTACAGTCAAAATCTCTTTAAAGTGTGACCACCTACTAATATGACCAGTATTTTTTGGCCCCTGCTAAAATAATATTTTTTTAATTAAACTTGTGCGTATTGTATTGTACGTCCAAAAGACGTCTACGTACGTCCCATTATATGACGGCTTATGGACACCATTTATCATATGACGTCGTCGATCAATAATGACTTAAAAATAACGTCATTATAACCTCAGTGTGCTGGCTGGGACAAGATACTTTATATGCAATCAAGTTTTAAAAACCAATATGAGTCTATGGCATACAATCATGGGGATGTGCTAAAGAAAGCAATGTCAAAAGAATCCAAACGCTTCAAAATAAAGTATTACGGAATATGGTAAATGCTGAATGGTACATCAGAAACAAAGATCTACATCTTGATTTATTGATTTTGAACGTGGCAAATGAAATCAATAGATTCGCCATTAAACACGAATCCAGCCTACATCAACATGTCAACGTCGAGGTATTAGAACTACTTGACAATCAAAACATAAGACTAAAGAGGCTTCTGCAAATGTAAAAATAAAAAATATTTTACGGAATATATCACTTTTTGGTTACCTAGATAGATTATAATTAATAATATTAGAAGTGTAAAAACGACCTTATTGTCCGTCTAAAAGACGTCTACGTACGTCCCAGAATATGACGCCTTATAGACATCATTTATTAGTCATATGACGTCGCCGATCAATAATCACCTAAAAATAACGTCATTATACCGTCAGTGTGCTGGCTGGGTATAGTTTAAGTTTTATTTAGTTTTAAGAGTTTGGATTTGGTCTATTCGACCAGGTGCAATAATAAGCGTACCTAAAAAAAGAATTATTGTGCCTGCGATGACAGGTATCAATATGGCTTCTGTTAGTTGCAGTAATAAGATTCTATGGAGGACTCGACTTTTACGACTGTGCTTCTACTTCGTCCCTAAACGGTTGTTTGTGTGTAGATTGTGTAAAATATGAGCTAGCCGTATAGTCATCTAGGGATATACACAGAAATATGATGCTGTCCATTGTCAAAAATCTTTTTTTTTCGCTTATGTCTTCATCATCCTCTTCTGTTTTTTAAGTTTTGTACTATGAGCGGGAGTCCGTCGTTGGATATTAAACTGGTTGGTCTTTTTGATTCACTGTTAAAGGCAACTGTTTTTGTGTTTCCGTCTACATTTCTACAATACAGCGAAGGTCTTCAATTGGCAAGCTGTTGAGTTACAACATAATTAAGAATTCTTCGCACGTGACTGATATTTATGCGTGAAAAGGTTGATGAAGACACATCAACTCTGAAAAGAACTATGGTGTAATACTAAAGAATGTATTTGGGTGGATGTATGCTAATAATTTGTAAGTTATTTTTTTTCTGATGCTGTTCTGTGTGAAATAACAAGGCTGGGAAGCGCAACATAAAGTAGCTGCCACCCTAGGCTGGATTTGCAAACGAAGTTTTGAAGATGAACATCAGTAAGAAAAAACTACCCTGAACGTAATGGAAAATAATGCAGCACTAACTGATTAAAAAGTCGCCACTTTAGAGTTTTTGTTTGGAAACTTTGTATTCGGTATACTATTGCTAGTTTTAAGATCAGGATAAATAAAAGGAGATTAACTAAATATAAAGACCGGGCACCGGGCTATTTAAAATTATTTATTTAATTGTTCTTTTTTTAACGTATAGTCCGTTACAATTCTAAGCTCACTTCTTGGACTTCTGTCAAATTGATAGGAATTGCTAAATAGTCGCTAATAAAATTACAATAGACGCGGCACTCGCTGTAAAAATATTTAAAGAATCGCACTGCCCGTGTTGTAATAAGGAAGGGTGGTTTCTTTGCTATTTTATTGTGAATTTTAACAATACCTACCCATTTGACATTCCAGTTAAACAAGTGAGCTTAAAATTTGTAACGGACTATGCAGCTTTTCTGCTTTAGTTTCTAAAAGAAGAAATATTGAATTCAGGTAGAAATGAAAATAAACAATTATTTAGTGCCAGTTAAAATCTAAAAACAGGAATTTTATGTATAGTCGGCAAACCTCAGAATTAGAAAATAATATTTTTACTGGGAATTGACAATAATACCCTAGACCATTAGTTTCAAATTAACATGGTATTTCTTGAAAATCCATTATGCAAATAATAATAAGCATATCTTTAGTTATTGTTGTCGTAAAATTAGTAATGACCCCGGTAATTAGCAGAACACGTACCTATTTATGTATTTTTAGGTAATAATGAATAAGTAGTATCTGCTATCTATCATGCAAATACCACCCTTTCCTAATCATCAAACCGGTTTGCTTCAAATATATTAACTCGGCGCAAATACTTTTACAATTTTTGAGACAGACCCACTTTCTTTGGTTTGTTCTTGTCATTTTGTGTCGTACCTTTTATGTAGCAAGTGGTGCAGTGCAGATGTGGTTTTATCGTAAATAATGGATAAAAGGTATACATTTTTGAATTTTCTATTATGATAATAAATTATTGGCGTTTATATTCCTATTTAATTAATGCATTTCCAATTTTTATCTGATGTAGGAAAATAATTTCTGTTATTACTATAAAAATTTTATCGTTTTTAAAAATAGGTACTTTTTCTAGAAATGCACGTGAAGCACTCAAACAAAAAATTTTGGAAATTTTATGAAGCCTCAAAAAGTTTTTTTTTGATCTAATTGTTCTAACTTTACATTTTTTAAATTTACTTAAGATAAAAGATACGATCTACGAAAAGGAATGTTAAGATAAAAGTTGCAGACCATAAAATTTCCTATATATACTGAGGTTTTTAATTTTTGTACTTATTGTTAGTCTACTAAAGCATTTATAGTTTGATCTATACATTCATTTTCAATAGGGTTATTATTTTTTTTAATAAGTGGCGAAACAAATGGAATTACCATTCAATTTTTGTTATGTTGGAAGACGCATTTATTAAAATAGCTATTTTCAAATCTTGTTTAATTTGTTCACATCGCTTATCTTTATTGGCCTTGTGGAAGAGTTTTTGCCCTGTATAACATTTTTTAATAAAACTGCATACCTTGAGTTTTGTTGAAATTTGATAGAAACTATCAAAGTGTTCAGTGTTGATAGTGATAGTTTATTTTAAACAGAAAAATACTTTTCGCTAATCTTTTTTTATATTTAATATCTTAGAACATTATTTGGTATTTTCTATGTATAATTTTGAAAGATCTTTCATACAAGGAAAAATAATTTTTTATTACTTATAAACAAATTTTCACAAGCTTTAATATCTAATTAAAATGTGCTGTTAGTTATATAGAATGATTTATTTAGCTTTGAATTTAATTTTTCTCAGTAAACTTGCATTTTAAGGATTTATTTGTTACTTTACTACTATTGCTCCTATGTATTAGCTTCAAAGTATAACATTTTTTTTTAAAAGGTAAAAAATGTGAAAAGAATAGTTATGACATCGATAGCTAATTTGGTGATAGTTATTGATGACAACGATATCTTCCTTATTTATTTTCGATTACAGACACAATTTAAAAAAAATGAAATCATACATTAACTAGTCATATCGTTTTATTTTCTCAGTAGAATTCTCAATTTTATAATGAAAACATCATGATCATTAACTACTACCAAAATATTGGCATACATGTCACCGAATTCGATAAAAGTTGTTTTTCATCTGCACTTCTTTAAACATCTTATATTTGAATCCAAACGAAATTGAGTAAGTAGAAGCTGAATTCATAAGATGTTACAAATGCGTTGAAATTAATGGTGGTTATGTTGAACATCTATCATTTTTTTCCTACAGTTCAGTTTTACTAGCTCAATTGACTATCATTCCCCCTAAAAATATATGCGAATAGATGAAAAACGATAAAATATGAAGTTTCAGATCAATCCGAAGTGATTTAGAGGTAGCTCAAGCCGGTCAAAATTTCGAAAAATATGACTTTGCATTTTTTTCCTTTTACTCACCTCTGAAATATATTATTCCATCCCTGAACATAAAAATAAATATTAATGCATATTCTATAATCGATTACCTTTCCAACAAGCCAAATATCATAAAAATCTGTTGAGAAATAAGTTATGGCCATTTATATTATTGAAAAACCAAATATTTTAATTTATATAAGAATATTCCATATTGATTTAATTTTCAATAAAAACCAATTAATTTTTTTTTATTTTGAAAATTTTATTTTTGAGTAATAAAAAATATTTAGGTAGGGTCAAAATTAAAGGGGTAAAAATAATACAAAATGAATCTTAACTTGTAGTACTAGTCAAGGCTGTTTTAGTATGTTTTACTTGCAATAAATATTGCAATAATTATTTCATCTTTTTTGGTTAATACTTTATTGTATTCTTCAATTATTTTCACTCCACGTTCTACTGCATCATTCACTACATTTAAATTATGAATTATATTCTTTCCTTTATTATAAGCTTCATTATCGTTCCACTTACAAGGATCTTCATTTAAGAAATTAGTAGAAGTTCCAAAGCGATTGAAAAATTTATGTGTGTTTACGGTAACAAAAACATGAAGCCCTTTTTGTAAAAATGCTTCTATTTGCTGGGGTTTAAGTGGTATAAGTTTTATATTTCTATTACATCAACATCGTCATCGTAATCTTTATCATCTTCATCACAATCACTGCTTTTCAAAGTCTTTATCTTTTCACTTATTTCTCTTTTAATTTTATTCGAAACGTTTTCGTCAAACAAACTTAGCGCAACACATTCGTCTGATAGGTACCACAAATGGTTTGAACACTTTTTGATTACAGCTTCAGATATTTGTTTATCAAAAGATTTGTAATTATAAATTTCTCGTATAAGAAGCAACTCTTGGTATGGCGATGCGACATGACATTTAAACCAAGCCTTCACATAAAAATGGATAATAAAAGCACATATATCTCTTAAATTGTATTCTTCAAATTCTGTTAAAGAAAATTCTGTTCGAAATAGATATATTTTTAATGAGTACAATGCTTTAGACATCCATCGGGCATGGTGCATTGGCCCTGGACAGCTAAATGTTGTTTTAGAAATTCGTATATTATATAGGGTAATAGAAAGCACTGTTTTTTTAAAAGGAACAGCCTGTATATTTTTCAATAATTCAAGTCCTCAATTTTTTCTGATTTCAAATATGTATGGGTCATTCTTTCTGAACTCAACCACTGGCTAGATCCAAAAATTGGCGCAACTTAGAAAGGCCGGCGGGGACTCATTTAATAGCTTGAAACCCCTACTTTCGAATGTCACTTGTCTCCTATATGAAAAAAAATTTATATTTGACCTCTAAAACAGGGTAAACACGTATCCAGTTCCAAAAAAAGATTTTTAAAAGTGGAAAAAATTAGAAAAAGAATCGCATTCTTCGTCAAAGAATACATACATTTTGTCCACTGCGGTTTTTTCCTAGTGTGCTTCAATTTCGAGTAAAATTTCTTAAGTTTCTCATTTTTTTCATCGAAAATGGCGTCAGGAAAAAAATGATAAGAGTAAAAAATGTTTATTTTTACTCGATGAATATGAAAAAAAATTGCAGACTGATTTAGAGTGATTTTAAAAATTTTCATAATTTTAGAAGGTTTTAATTAATGTTTATTCAAGCCCATAGATAGGCAACACCTATAACAGTAGTTTTCAAAATCGCTTTAAATCGGTCTGTAATTCATTCATGTAAATTTTTTGTATTCATGAGTAAAAATAAGCATTTTTTACTCTTATAATTTCTTTTCTATCTGACACAATTTTCAATGAAAAAAATGAGAAACTTTCAAAAATGGTAAATTGTTGTTCTCAATTTTACTCGAAATTGAAGCACTCTAGGAAAAAAACGCAGTGGACAAAATTTATGTATTCTTTGATGAAGAATGCGATAGCGTTAAAAAAGAAATTTAAAAAAACATTTTTTCTAATTTTTTTCAAGTTTTAAAAACTTTTTTTGTTACTGGATACGTGTTTACCCTGTTTTAGGGGTCAAATATAAATTTTTTTTATAGGAGACATGTGACATTCGAAAGTAGAAGTTTCAAGCTTTAAAATGAGCCCCCGCCGGCCTTTCTAAGTTGCGCCAATTTTTGGATCTAGCCAGTCGTTAAGTTCAGAAAGAATGACCCATATATATTTGAAATCAGAAAGAATTGAGGACTTCAATTATTGAAAAATATGCAGGGTGTTCCTTTTAAAAAACACTTTCTATTACCCTATATAATATACGAATTTTCAAAAACACTTAGTATGTTGAAAAACTGCATACAATATAGTTTAAAATTACTTTTTGAGCGAATTCATTATCTTAAAAATAAAAAACTAATAAGGGGTTAACGTTTAATTGAATAGCCCTGTGCATACCTTTATTCCAGCACTTTTCCACTGACACAACTGCCTAAAAAATTCCTTTTAGTAACATATTGCAAAATATTCAACAACTTCTTTCAGCTTTTCATCAGAAAGAAATAATCTTCTCCACAGATTTTTTATGTATTGAAAATAAATAAGAATCGATGGGTGATAGTAGATGCTTTACTGTACCAAGTTGCAGTCATCAATAATCTGTTGGTTTTAACTTTCAAGCTTTACACATTCCTTGTTGTGAAGCAGCAAATTCTTTTCGGCATAATTATTGGACTTCTTCTATAGCAGCTTTTAAATTATTTATTATTTTTGTGGGTATATTCAAGCCCGAGTATCTTCAGAAACCACTGTAGCCATCGGTTTTCCTGAAGATATTCGCGTTGTCACCTTTTTTGATAGCATACAATCTTTGTAACACCATTACATTGATTCTTGCATTGTGTGGCAGCAGATAGGTGAACTAACACGTTAACCCGAAAAACTTCATCGTAAGTTGCCCTTGTTATCAACTAAGTAGGTTCACCTCTTTTCTGGTAAAATGAAAACCTTTTATCTTAGATTCATCTGCTCTAAATCTTCAATTTGTTTGGTTTTTTCTATTCCTGCTTTCAAGAGGCCTTCTACACATTGAGTAATATTGAATTGATTTTTTGCTCCATCGAAATTGTTTATATCAAGATTTCATTTGGAAATATGACAGCGTATCATTTCCATACACTTTTCTTTCTTTCATATGATGGTTTTGGTTCATTCAAGAACTTTATTGTTTTTTATTTAAACTTAATTGCACTCATTTCCTATCACTTAAACTTCTACCAAAACTGCAGAAATCTTTTTATGCAAAATAAGCTTCCTGAATACATCAGGGTGTCCCAAAAGTCAACGCCATCCCTTGGACGGCTGATACGCCAGCTGATGGCTGACTAGAATATCGAAAGATTCATCTACACTAAATCTTCAGTCTGTTTGGCTTTCTCTGTTCCTGCTTTCAAAAGGCCTTCTATACATTGAGTAATATTGAATTGATTTTTTGCCCCATCGAAATTGTTTAGATCAAGATTTCATTCGGAAATATGACAGTGTATTTTTTCCATTCACGTTTCTTTCTGTCATATGATGGTTTTGGTTCATTCAAGAACTTTATTGTTCTTTATTTAAACGTAATTGCACTCATTTCCTATCGCTTAAACTTCTACTAAAACTGCAGAAATCTTTTTATGCAAAATAAGCTTCCTGAATACATACAGGGTGTCCCAAAAGTCAACGTCATCCCTTGGAGGGCTGATACGCCAGCTGATGTCTGACCAGAATATCGAAAGATTCATCTACACTAAATCTTCAGTCTGTTTGGCTTTCTCTGTTCCTGCTTTCAAAAGGCCTTCTATACATTGAGTAATATTGAATTGATTTTTTGCCCCATCGAGATTGTTTAGATCAAGATTTCATTCGGTAATATGACAGTGTATTTTTTCCATTCACGTTTCTTTCTGTCATATGATGGTTTTGGTTCATTCAAGAACTTTATTGTTCTTTATTTAAACGTAATTGCACTCATTTCCTATCGCTTAAACTTCTACTAAAACTGCAGAAATCTTTTTATGCAAAATAAGCTTCCTGAATACATACAGGGCGTCCCAAAAGTCAACGTCATCCCTTGGAGGGCTGATACGCCAGCTGATGACTGATCAGAATACAAAATATGACCTTAGTAAAAATTGACTTTTATGAATTTCGTGAAAATCGACACCTTTAAAATTCCATATTTTAATATTCTAATTTTTGTTACACAACCCTGAAGAGCCCTGCTATTGATCACAGTCCAAAATAAAATTAATAGTGCCATATAATGAGCTCCTTTTGCAGTAAAATAGCAATATTCTTTTCTAACGTAAAACATAGAAAATGTTATTACAGTATGAAGAGTCTAAGTTAGCTAATAAAAAAACTAATTCACGAATCGGGTAAAAATGCTTTTTTCCAAAGGTATGGCACTATTAATTTTATTTTGGACTGCATGGCTATTCAGCGTTGCGTAACAAAAATTAGAATCTTTAAATATCGCATTTTATGGCTGTGGCACTTGAAAAACTGATCTATGGTGTCGATTTTCACGAAACTTATAAAAATGTTAATATCTCAAAAACTAACAATTTTTTACTAAGGTCATATTTTGATATTCTGGTCAGTCGTGAGCTGGCCTATCAGTCCTCCAAGCGAGACGTTGACTTTTGGGACACATGTATACATAAATGTAAGATCTGTTAAACACCAAAATATAGTAATTGTTTCCATTGATTTTCATGGCTAGGTAGATTATGTGAAAACCTTCTCTTATAGCACTGATAATTTAATCTAATAAGATCAACTTTGGCAATGATATTTTTATTACTTGTTTTTGACATTTTTAGCCTTAACACATTACATTTATGCATGCGATAGAACCAATTTTGAAAATGAGACTTCCAATTTCCTTGAGTTACTTAAGAAACAACACATTGTATCCTTTATTCAAGAAAATAAAAAGAAGTCACATGGTCTCAATAGATACTATTGTTCTAATAATTTTACTTCGAGACCTGCAAAACTTTCCTTCTTTGTTAAGTGGGTTTTAACTTGAAGTGTTCTGATTCAATATAATCTCATCAACAAGATGCTGTTACAAAAATATTTAGTTGGCATATTCTTATGTACCATTCTACAGTAATTGTGTATTCATTCTCAAGTGTAACGATTATAACAGTTTTAAAAGTCTGAGAAAAAAACAGGCTATTATCTTTTTACTGATTGTACTCCAAGACTGCTTAACTTTGACAGGATTATGGTCAAAAGGAAATACCTGTTGCACCATTTGCTGCTTCGATTGATGGTCAAATGCATATATCCACCTCTTATTATCAGTGGTAATGTTATAACCTACCCGCTAGGTATTTTTTCCTTGTTCCTTGCACTATTTAATAATTGTGAATAAAGTGATTAGATTGTTGTCTTGGATGATTTTTCAAACTATGATCATGGTTTCTTATGTAATTGCACAAATGGGTGTGTAATTCTTTGCTAAATAAAACTTTCACAAATTAAAAGTTTTTCTATTACGTATAAACAGTTTTTTGAGACGGTCAAGTACCTTGATGGTCAATATACTGTGAAGCTGTTTAATGCTTTGTTTGGGAAAAGCAGAACTTTTAAAATCACAGTAAATCATGACTCTAAAGCTATCTGTCGTTAAATGCGTTTTCGCTCTACCACACCATATCTGATCTCTTGAGGATTTTAATGGCATGATTCATGTTTTACTGTACTAACGCTTGGTTCAATAGTTGTAATTCTATTTGTCTCAAGAATATCAGGTTCTTGAACTTCAACATATGTCATTTACTTAATATTAAAACATTTATTACAACGTTTGCTAACATTTAACTTTATGTCTCGGGAGGAAAGAATGGGATTGTTATTACAATTAAGTATACTATTATTTAACATTCCAGAATCCAGTATAAATTCTTCCTTTCAAAATTTGCTGTGTTTTTCATAAACAGTATTAATTAACAGTAGTAAGAAGTAGTAAAAGAAACAGTAATTATTTGGTGATAGATCAGGACTATAAAGTGGGTGATTCAGTCTCTTGAACGTACATTTTCTAATGGTGGTCTTTGGAAGAATCATGTACACAAGTGCGTTACACAGTTGTGTGTGACATCATCTTTATATGACAACGTTAACATTACATAATACTTTATCTCAATCAGCTGTGCAACGTCTCTTAATTTATCTTAATTTTCAGACTCGTACCAGAAAATACATCCGAAAAAAGTATTTCTTCAGATATAAGTATGAAAGTCCTAAAACAGTATAAGGTTCAAATATCAAATTCATCAGCAAGAAGATCCAATGGAAACCATCTAGAAGAATCTTTAAAGACTAGCCTGGAAGATCCCTGTACATTAAAAATACATTTTGCAGGTACTTAATCCTTATTTACTTATTTTGAATTTTACCATTACAATTAATTTAGAAGATTGTCAGGAGAAAATATGGGATGTAACAAAAAATTGTCAGGTGGGAATTATTTTAACTAACACAACTATTATGTTTTGAGCAATATTTAATTATGAAAACCTGATTTAGGGAAATTAATTAACTATACTAACACCAGGGTAAGGAAATTTGATAATTTCCTTTTCAATTTTCAATCAGAATCTTTTTCTTATTTCACCACTCGTGAATGAATTTTATATTTAAAAATTTATGATTCATGCTTTCAAGAATTAAATTTTAACGTGGGCAGTTTTACTCGTTTGAGAACGAATGCAAAATTGACTTACCTAAAAATGTTATATCTCTGAATACTTGCATTGTGTAGCAATTGGTTGTAATTTAATTTTTTTGCGATTGCTCGACGATAATTTGTTGCTGCATAAAAAATAAATTTTATTGCATACCAACGTGCAAATGTCCTGGAGAATGCAAAAACATCAAACATGGTTTACCAAAAGCAGACATCGAAGCAGATTCGGAATTCCAACTATTCAGAGTGAATGCGTTTACTCAGTTTTTCTTTCTTAATTTTTTCATTTCAAATAATAATAATAATAATAATAATTACTACAACCCATAACCTTAACCAAGGCCCCAGAAGCTATAAGCTTGTGCGGGAGGGAGGGGGCGATTATTATTATTATGTAGGCCCAATGTGCGGCTGCAGCCGACTTATAGATGGAACAGCGCAAATCTCACATTTGTGTTACAGCTAAGGGAAACTGCAGAAAACCTTAACCAGATCTGCCAGCGCCGGGAGTCGAACCCGGGCCGCTTGGGTGAAAGTCCGGCACGCCAGACATTACACTACCAAGGCTGTTTATAGTTAATAAATAATTACACAATATGTATTTTTGATTTGAATTGAGTTGTCTTTGTAATTTTATAAAAAATTCATGAAAAGAGGTGTAAGTACCAAAATATTTCCATGATTTTATTAAGAAATACTTTTAAATCCAAGATGTGATTTTTTTTTATTTTGCCTTTTCTTAGTCAACATATTTATCTTATTACATACAAATGTTCTGTGGTTACATACAAAGTACTGGTGTAATATAGTTGTAGCTTACTAATTGTAAGTATGTAAAGCCACAGATGATATCCTAGGACGGCTTTTAGTTATTGATGAATATCTTTGCTTGTATGAATTTAAGAAAGAAGTAATAAATAACTACACCACTGTGTATAATATGCAATGCGTAAAACGCATAAGAACATATATTTTAATTACCGTGGGTAAGACATAACTTCAACCAGGCATTATTACCATGCTAAATTTTTTTTCGTTAACCAACAGCAAAAACGAGGCGCGGTACTCTTTACATTGTTTTTCAGATATCTTCGCTTTTATTATACCTATGACAAAAATAAAACCACCATTGTGTTCACAGAAAATCAACGCAAAACGTTTATTCTAGTCTTTTTTTCTTAATATGTACTAAATTTGAAGATATTAAGTGTTAAATGTAATTTTGTTAAACCTGAAAAGTGCTGTTTCGAGAAAATCGACTTTAAAAGTAGGAGTTCCCGTAAGAAACAATGTAGATAAATATCTTAAATTTTTTTTTTGACAACTTATATATCGATGTAACCATTTACAGTTTTGTCACAACATAGCGAATGATGTTCCGCAACAAATAACATAAAAATTCAATTTCACCCCTTTTTTACTAAAACCCCCTCTCCCGCACCCTCGTACAGTTATTTTTTTTGACGACAAGTAAATTCTGCTTAACTTAGGGATAGACTACAACATGAGCTATGGTGGTACTTTTTACAAGGTATGCCCAACGAAAATGAAAACTAAGGCACTGTCTGGCTAAATAAAACTCTACTATTACTATAATCTGCAGTTTTGTCCAACTTCATACGATTCATTCATTGATTCATTCTTCATATGTATCATTACTAATAGAATAATTAATTTTTCTATATTATAGTTTTCATTATGTTTTACTAATGTCAAATTGTAATAGGTGAAAAGTCACAACGGTCAATTTTTGATAGAAACGATATTATTGCCAATGCTGACCATGGGGCAACTTTAAAGAGGTAAAGATAATAGTTATTTTTGTTTAAATTGGTAAATAACCTAAATTATGTCTTTTAGTTTGCAGAACATTTCCTACAAAGGATCAGAAGAACGAAAGTCATTAGTGTTAGCCGAAGAAATCCATTCCCCCCAGTCTAGAAAACGCACATCATCTCCATGTTATTCTACTGATAGTCACTCATTAGATGATGGAGGAAAATCAGAAAAACAACATTTCAATAGCAGTAAAGACTATAGAACCAATCGATCATATTCTAGACGGTACACTTCTTCTCCAAGTAACACTCTCTCCCTGAAACGAAGACACTCTAAAAACTCCAAAGAAAGTAGATGCCGATCTCCACAATTTAAAATGTGCTGTAGAGATATCTCACCAGTGGATAATGGAGCATCTTCGAAAAGAGAACAGCATTCCTATAGAAGGAGCTGTTCTACATATTCTAATAGGCGCAGTCGAAGTTCCCCTAGAAAATACTCAAATAAAAGTAGGGATGACATGAAAGTTCAGTCACCATATTCTAGAAGATACACTCCATCCCCACAACGAGACTTACCTAAACATGAACAGTATTCTAGTAGGAACAACAACAGAAGAAATCGATCACCATATTATCGAAGACACAGCCCATCTCCATGTAAGTTCAAAAGTAGCCGTCCACAAGATGAGAAAAGATTATCTTCAAAAGAAAAACAGAGGTACAGTAAAACTAAGAGAGAGAGGAGCCAATCTCCAAATTTGCAAACATGCAATCGATCTCCACATTACTTCAGAAATAACCGTTCACAAATTGATAAAGAAATATCATTTAAAGAAGAATCATGTTCTAATGAAACCAAACAACATAGAAGTTGTTCCAGCGAGCATAATTCTACACATCCTAGTAATAATAGGAATGTTCATAGCCATAATTATAATGGTAATAATAATCATCATCATCAACAGACTAGTACTACCCACGTAACCAACCAGTATATGTTGGATCCATGTACTGTAAGTATGAGAATATTTCTATTTTAGCTGTTTAATTTTCTAATTTTTATTTGTAGAATTTCTATCCTTTGATACCAGTAACACCAGCATTCATACCAAGAGGAATTGCGCCACCACATCTAATTGCTTCTCCAATGATAAGAGGACCACATCCACTGCACATCTTTCCAAGACCCTTTTTTCCAAGAATACCACATCCTGCACTTCAGTTTAGGCCAAAATTCACACGTAATGAAAGATAGATCAATAACTTTTCAGATTTAGTAAATCAATTAACCACTGAAAATGTGCAAATGGTGATGTATGCAATGACAAATTTGTTCTTGTCTAGTCAATATTATCTTATCATCATGGTGATTTTCTTGACCAATTTTTATATTTAATGTATTATTTCATTCCATGTTTTTTAAAATGTGTTGTTTTGTCTTCCTAGCTTAAACTGTGTATTGTGTATGTAATATTTTAACCTGTGTAGACATTGATTTTTTTATATATTTATTATATTATTATTTTTATGATTTTACAAGTATTCAGCCTGCATTATTTATTTATAATCACTATCATGGGTATTCAACTTATTTCATTTCATAAATATTCAGTGCATGGTATGCAATTAAGGCTATATCATTTACTTGTTATTAGCATCATGCGCATTACATCTATTTCATTTCGTATTCTTAACATGTGTTTGTGTTATCTTTCTATTTTAAACTGTGTTGTGTTTATATGTATATTAACCCCTGTGCAAACCTTTTTATTATATTATGTATTATAAATAATCTTTGGGATTACATGGAGCCTACATTACTTATTATCTTATATATTATACTTCTTTCATATTTTTAAAATACCTGTTTTGTTTTACGATTTTAAACTGTGTGTTATTGTGTGTACGTATGTATTACTATTGTTGTAACATGCGAAAACATTTGAAGATGGGCTGCATCTTCAATAATATTGTGATTGATTTCCCTTATTGTTTCAAAGTGTAGGTAAGGCTTGTTGTGGTAATGAAATTATATTCTAGAATATGGCGATCAATCTCTCATGTTTCTCTTCCGATTTTTCGATAATCTCTCTTCTGATTTTGCTCTTTCATCATCTAATGAATGACTATCATTAGAATAACATGTACATTGTGTGCGTTTTCTAGATTGAGGAGAATGGATTTCTTCGGCTTTGTATGAAACATTCTGCATACTAAAAGACATAATAAAGCTAATTTACTAATTTAAACAAAAATAACTATTTCCTTTACTTCTTTGAAGTTGCCCCATGGTCAGAGTTGGCAATAATCTTGTTTCTATCAAACATTCGCGACTTTTTACCTACTACAATTTCACATTAGCAAAACAATAAAAATTGATCAAAACACAGTTGTGTTAGTTAAGATAATTCCCACTTGGCAGTTTTTTGTTTCATCCCATATTTTCTTTTGACAATCTTGTCTAAATTAATTGTAATGGCAAAATCCAAAATAAGTAAATAAAGATTAAGTACCTGCAAAATGTATTTTTAATGTACAGGGATCTTCCAGGCTAGTCTTTAAAGATTCTTCTAGATGGTTTCCATTGGATCTTCTAGCTGATGAGTTTGATATCTGAACTTTATACTGTTTTAAGTCTTTCATACTTATATCTGAAGAAATACTCTTTTCGGATGTATTTTCTGGTATGAGTCTGAAAATTAAGATAAATTAATATAGTGATGGGGAGAATAGATTTTGTCAACTATGGTTTTTCTGAACCTTCACTGAAACAATTCTATATTCTTAAAACACATAATATAGCTTACTTAACAATTTAAACTACTAACTATACCTCTTGAAAGTTGCCCCATGGTCAGTGTTGATAATCTCTTTTCTATCAAATATTGGCCATTGTGATCTTGCACCTACTGAAATGAAATATGGTATGAAAAAATAATGAAAAATATGGTATGGAAGGTTTTATTACTTTATTACTAATAAATTACTGATTACCATTGTTAGTACCACAAGTAGTTACACCTGTAATAGTGGTAAACGTTTAGTTTCACATTCAAACAATTCATATTAATTCATTTGTGAGGAAAAGTGACTGCATTTAAATATAACAATCTTTGTTACATTCCATATTTTTCTCTGATGATTAATTAATTGATTATAATCATCAGATAATTATCTGCAAAATACACTTTTAATGTACATGTATCATCCAGCTTATTTCATAATTTCTGTTTGACCTTCTGATTAAATACATATATCACTTTCTACCAGAAAAAATAATATTCTGACTATGTGTATTTGTTTTACTAACTCTGAAAGTTCAGATAAATTAATAGCAACATAATTTCTGATTTATAACATGACGCAGTACATTGCTGGTTAGATTCTTTCAGTAAAGATTTTGCTAGTTACTATTTGAGTAAGAATAAAATTATATAACACAAAATGACAGGACAAACCAAAAGCAAATGCTTGTTGTCCTTACTCCTTACTAGCACGGTGCAAAATAACCAAAATGTTGAATTTGCAAACGTCCTAATGCTTAAAAGGTGTGGTTGGTTGCAGTTGGTATGGTCTTTTGTTTATTCTTTGGCATCAAAGTTTTGAATTTTTAGCAAAAAATTTAAATTTTTAATTAAAAGTGTACAGTCTTGATTTTACAGCCTTTGGAGTTCAGGTAAATAAAAGACAATAAAAAATCGATTATAAACTAGTGGTTTATATATTATTTCTATGCGAAGCAGCGATTTGATCTTCATTGTAAGCTGTTATATGAAGCATTATTAGCATTACAAGCTTTGATGCAAAAGCGCAAGCAGAAAGTATTCTCCAAATCGAAAACTATTTCGACTGTATCATAATGATTGCAACCAAGATTTTAAAGCGCTATGGTGTTTATAAATTCAATATTCTGCACCGCCCTACTCCTTACTTAGTATTTTTTCTAATCAAGAAACTTTTTGCCGTATTTGAATTAATGTAATCGGGTTTTATTAGTAAATTGCATTGGTATTATAACCCACTCCCAACTGTTAAAATGATGTTTTAGCATTTTTTAATTTTGTGGTTAGATATACACTGATGTGAAAGCTAATGATGTCTATAATAGGGCAATCCAGATTGCTGTCAAAGAAAGTTCCTGGACGACACATATAACCTCAAATGCTTCCATAAATTGCTCTTTACGTTACATAAAATATATGCTAAAGCAAAAATTGGATGTTTAAATTATTATTAATACACAAAACAGATATTTAAAACATTTAATATTTTTAAAACTACAGTGCTTCAAACTGTTTGTGTGTCGTCCAGCTTCCCTTTAACCTAACCTGTTTTGGATTACTCTATTGCGTCATTATATGGGCTAACCTTTCTTATATATAGAGTAGTTTATAAGAAAAGTATATCTGTGGTTATTAGTAAGATATTAAAGACGGATCATTTTAGTGGACCATTTGATATTAGAAATTCAAATTGTATAAAATTTTCTGTATGTTTGCAGTTGTGCGTTTATTTTATACGTTTCTGATAATACGTTTACTAATTACAATTCATTATTATTATAATTTAATGAGAGTATTATAGATAATTATCTATTGTACTCTCATCCTATCCATCCAATGCAAAAATTTGTTGAAAATCTACCTTTCTTCCTTGCAATCTAGATTTCTTCCGTTGACAGCGTAGTGTTTTCAAATAGTTAGGTTAGGTATGTTTATATGTAAACAACATATTCTAAAGATTTTTACTATTTTCACACTGGATGCTATCTTGTTCAATTTAGATTCATAAGCTAAACTGACACTACAAAAGAAGTGTTAAATCTATGCACATGTTTCAACAAGGGAATTATTTAATTTATGTGTTGATGGACGAACGCAACCATATAAATGCACAGCTGCAAAGTTACCTTTATAGATAAATGTTTTCAAGAAGCTGCGATATCTCTGTATCTACTATATGCATATTCTTACTGAAAGAGAAAGCAATGTAGGTAGAAAAACTGTAAAATACTAAATTAGGTTACGTTATGAAATTTAAAATTACCAAAAAATAGCTTCTAAATTATTTGTAATTGTGAAGTATTATTTTTAAATAAGTTTCAAGACAATTACATTTACAATCATTGTTGTTTAGCATTAATATTATCCTGTAAAATATTTACAAATATAAGATTTGTATAAATATAGAGGTTTATAAGATATTGTCTCATTTAGTTTTTCACACAAAACATATTTACCATTTCTGCCTGTGTATATTTAAGATGGCAGCTACATTCAATCATCATAGTCTACTTGGTTTTAGCAAAATCATTAAAGTGAAATTTGTGCTTGATCATTTATTCAATTTCTACTTGCTTAAAAAAGATAAACAAAAGACCTTTTTGAAGACCTGAAATTTTAAATAGGATACCATCGACAGATATTACTAAAACAAGTAATGAAGTATTCAATATATTTTTGACAGTTTCTGCTGCTGTTATCAAATGTGGTTACCAAGATAGCACAGAATGTCCTAGGAAGTCCTTTTTTGGTCCTTTTGATATCCAAATCTCCGTGGTCATAAAACGGACCCAAAAAGTACGTTCATAGGATGTCAGACCATGATCGTTAAATGTGTTAAATTCATTATAAGACTAAAAAAAGATTTCCATGGATATTCTACCTAAACATTAAATGTATTAATTATAGTTAATTATTAAATTTATGTTCGTTATTGAACCAAAAAAGAGGACGTCCATAGGATATGCAACGACGGACTTTCAATGTACATCAGTTAATGGGCCAAACAAGAACGTTACAGCATGTTTCTACTCAACAATTTTAATATTTATAAAAACAAATTACAATAAATCAATGTTTATTCGCATAAAACATACAGTAAGTTGCAAAATTGTGTTGATTTTGCAGCTGATGTAATTAACTAAATTAACAATGTTTTTGTTTTAAAATTACAGAAATTTAAATTTATTTGATCCCTGCCTTAAATCCTTTCTATAAGTTTCACCTTAAATGAGGTCAACTTGTGTATTTTGTTAATAAAATCATTTTTGGATTCAAAGAGGTATTCAAAGTTTTGCAAACAATTGTTTCTTGCTTTTGAGTTTTGACTAATAGTGTTGTGGAATAGGGGTAGGTATAAAAATTATTTGAATTTATCACTAAATTATCGTTCTTGTAACTTTAAATAAGAATGCAAATCACGCTATAGAATAAGTAACAGTTTATATAGTAAACCTGTCGTAACTTTTCTCCAATAGCTGTGGATGTATATATGTATATGTTAAGCTTATTCTCTATCGCACTTTGTAGCCTGGAAAATGTTTGAAATGGAAGAGGAGATAGTAGGTAAAATTCTTCAAGAAGTGTCAACCTTCACAAGGTTTAGGGAATGGTGTTATACAAGTTCTGCAGCTGTGCGGAAGTGTTGGTAAATTCTCTCGAAGGAATGTGCACCTGCTTGCAAATCGTGTAGGTTGCCTCGCGTGTACGGAGTAAGTAGGCGACCAAGTTGCATGCCAACGAATACAATGGTGGGCGAAGCGAGCGCGCTTCGGAGAAGACCTCGCAGGTGTCTGCGCATATGTCGGTTGTGAGACTGCAGCTGCTGACTAGCGTGGGTAACTGAATGTGGCCTTGCACGCTATATTGTACAAACGGAAGAGAAGTTGCGTTTTGTATAAAATATTTAATTGTAAATATTTCCGTTTGTGACAATATTGTCACAGTTCCTAACCGATGAATTGGCTACCAATTATAGTCTATTTGGAAGAAAGGGAAGAATAAGTTTGCTGAACTAAAATTATTTAGTTTAATAAAAGGTATTTTATTGTATTTTGAAACCATAATAGTTATTTATCTACTTTTGGTATATAATGTCATAAATATTATGACACTCCTGTCACTCACAAAATTTATCCGAAAGCAGATAAAAATGTTATATATAATAGCCCACATGTAATATATCTTGTTTAAAGCCTCGGGCTCTTATTTTCATGACGTGGGCCATATAAGGCTATTTTGTGCCCTTGATACATAAATAACTATTATGTGTACCTACTTGATATTTATTTCATTTTGTTTTCATCAATTTCATCGTCATCAATTTCATACACAGTATTAATGCAGTTTCCTAAATAACAAACTGAACAAGAGGTTAATCTTGATGTTATTCCATATGTCTCTTAGTGGAGTTAAATTTCTAAACTTTTTTTCTCCTGAGATTTTTTAACACACACACAAATTGTGTCTTTTTAAAATTAAGTATCCAATCTTTACTTGCCCTGAAGTCATTTGAAAACGTCTTTGATAAAGTTACAGCAGCGTGCGGTGTATAAAAAAAAGTGGAAGCAGTTGCGATGGAACATATGTGCTATCACGTTCATACACATAGCGTACAAGTGTAATAGCACATACGTCATATCACAACTGATTCCACTGTTTCATATGCACCGCACGCTGCTGGATAAAGATGCTTTGCCTTTTCGGACAAAATTTCAGACATATCTAATACCATGCAAACAACTTTTTCTCCATATCTGGATATTCTGCAGGTTTTAAAGTTCTTTTTTAACATTGGTAGGTATATGATCCTTCAGATTTTGTAACAAATCTAGAAATATATAATATTTAAAGTTACAATGTGGTATTTTTATATTTAACAATTTTTAAATTTAGCACAAAATTTTTTTATGTATATCGGAGATACATAAAGTCGTAATTTGTAAAAGAACTAAAAATTCTTTTTTAACTTAAACCTTTTCAAACTAATACGAATTGTGAAGTTGCAATGTAACCACTTTTAAAAAATATGTGACTTTTTATAATAAGAATTTGTCAGACATAAATATAATGTAAACATAAATAAAATAAAATCTTATTTATCTTCAATGGTGGTTTTGTATCAAATTACAATCTGAATACCCATTGCATTTGTTACTATAAACTAAACTTGAAGAATAAAAACAATAAATTCTAGAGTTTGGATTATCGAAACCTTCAAATTCAGATTACAATGCAATCAATGTGAATAAATTGCTGGTCCGGATTCTTGTGGTATTCGGATTAACGTAGATTCAGATCAACGAGTCTTCACTGTAATTGTTTGGTGAGTTGACTATTTTTAACACCTACAACTATTTTATGAGTTAAGACATTTGTAATTTTTTATCTGATTTATGTACAAAACATGATTTTAATTAAAGAAATCTTTTGTAGATTTTATCCTTGAAAATGATTCTTTAGTTGAAGTCGAAACTGCAGTTGGACGTTATTTATTTGTTATAATTTTAATAAAGGTGGAGGAGACTGTGAGTTTCTTCATTTAATTTTTAAGAGATTAATCATTTTGACATTTATGAGAAAATGTTTTTATAATTTATTTGAAAGTATAATGTTAACGCATTTAAATTATAGCGAGCACAATGCAACGAATCAGCAACCAAATTTGTTCAGTGCTTGTCTGTTCGTTCCAATTTTCCATTTCAATGTTCCATTTGTTAATGTGGTTCCATATTGAGCACGAACTTTCTTTGATGATTCGTCAATTTACCGACATGTGTTAGAACATTAGTGAGCGCTAGCGAGTTCGTTCTCTTGCGTTCTGTTCTCTATTTAAATTAAGCAAACAAGACAGAATGAATTCGTTCATTTGGTGGGGCTCAAAATAATTTAAATGCACCATTATGAATTCTAATTTATTTTTTATTATAAATTAGACAATATGATCTTTAAGTAAAATTAAAGTCAAAATTTCTCAACGACTGAGAGTAATATTTCATATTTATTTTCCTATGCAGGTTTTAGACTAAATAAATAGCTAACAACTTTTATAGCAGTTACTTTTCTAAAAATTTTTTCTCTCTTGTTTAATTTATCGATGAACTCGCTTTATACAGTGTCTGCCATAAAGTTGGATCCATAAATTGTTGCCTTTCTACTCATTTAAAGCATTTTTAATGTTTTCAAAATAATCAGTTATCGAGGTGTATCAAAAAATGTTAAAAAACAAGATTTTCTTTATGTCGGAATATCTCGTTCAAACTTGGTATATGAACATAAAATGTCATTAGAAACATTTTTTCTTAATAAACTTTTTTCATATTATAACAAATAAGGTCATTTTTCGTTGATTTTAGAAAACAATGGCAAATTTGACCGATACCTAATGCCACCTGTCAACTGTGACATAGCGTATTTCAAGTATTTTTGGAAGCAGAAATGATTTTGTGAAACTCACAAAGTTTTTTCGATGCAGAATATTAAAATTTTACATGCAGATACTGTATATTTTGCGATGTAATAATTAAATAGTCATTTAAAATCTTTTTTTCCAGCTTCTGCATCTCCTATATGTTGGTGAAATTAATCGATGAGGCGACTGGGAAATGGCTGAAAAGAGCGCAGGACAATGGCTGCAGAAGCTCACCAGTAATATTCTACATATATTTACATATTGTAAACTATATAATTTATATACTTACATATATACTTCTAAAAAATAAAAATATTAGAAAATAAAAATTTCTACGAGTTTTATCTCTCCAATCTAGTTTGTTACCAATGATGAAAGTATATTTGCTATCAAAATTTTACAATTAAATAAATTATTACCTTATTTAATTAAATATAAAATTAATTGCAGAATTGAATTAATTACAGAATTTAATTAATTGAAGGTATTAATTAAATATCAAAAGTCCTAATTATGTCGCAGATGGAAATGCTATGGACATCCAATAGCTTGTGTTCAATGAATGTCCAGTGAATGTTCCTTTGTGAACGTCTTGTGGATATATGAATCTGTGAACAAAGGACGTAAAATGGACATAAATTGAACATACACACGACGTTCTATGGACATACTATGTACATTGCAAGGTCTGAAACGAATGTTTTATGGGCATCCTATGGATGTTCGCATGCTACATCGGGTAATATTTAGGTGATGAGAATATTGCTGTTGTGCTAATTTCAATTTATTCTACAAACAGAAGAAATGAAAATATTTAACAACTACACTGTATTCCAAATAAAGAGTACTAAAACCACTAAACATTGTAAAATCTACTAATTCCACTTGCTCAAAATATTAAGTGTTGAAAAATCAGTGACTTGAGAACAATCAAGTAATCAGTAATTAAGTACATTAGTTTTTTGTTTGTATCATTAAGGTAATTTTTAATAAGCTCCTGCCACTTCAAAAAGTAGATCTAGTAAAGAAAGTTTAGCTACTATGTTTTCCGAAAAATCTTTTGTGGTAATCTTAATAAAGCTGAAACTGAAGTTGTAGTAATTTGTTCGTTATATTTATTGTTAGTATCGATTCGTTACTTATTAATGGCCATTTACATCAGTAATATTGTATAGTAAAAGCGACAAATGACCCTAGCAGTCGAGTCGCTTATTAAAAAAAACAATTCTAGGTAGTTTAAAATCTTGGTGAAGCAATGAATATATTTTCATGTAAATTATATACAAGAAAACATTTGTTTTTACTAATTTTATATATGATTGAATATTGACACTAGAAGTAATCGTCTAACACAATCTAATGTACCTACCCAAAAATCAATTCGCTGAACATGATTTAAAAGTTAAGTAGAATACATTGTTTTACTTAAAGGAATAAATGTTTAATCTTAGATAGGGCTGCATTTACTATAAGGAGCATTAAAGCTCAAACTGAAGCCTCACTCCTAGCTAATGCTTTGAACCATAACAAAATTTCAATACTCGTTAGACTCTTTAGGCCAGTTAAAGGGGTTTAGGTTAATCTACTAGAACTCAAATCTGCACCTTCGGAAACTCCAAACTAAATGCTGCATTTTTAACTAAGAGTTTGAAAACTATTATTTTATGTGAGCTTTTGAATAATTTACATAAACATATAAAGGATTATTCAGATTTTTTTGTCTCCTGAGAATGGCGTCTCACAATGTTGTTGCGGCTAGCGCTTCCAAAATTGGAAATAGGGTCCTGATCTTAGGTGTAAGAATCTGCTGTTTATATATTACGTATGAAAAATATAGGTTTTAAATTAGGCGCGTAATAAAAATGTAGAAAATACTGCGCATGCGCCTTCGTAATAGTCAGCTTCAGTTCTACCAATATTTTTTTTTGCTATGCTAGTAATTTTTGTACTTTTCTTGGTGTTCATTCAGAAAATTTTACTACGTTAGTAAGCACATTTCCAGTTTTCGTTATAAAAATCTTGAATTACGCATGCGTAAGTAATTATAGTTATACTTATTAAATAACATATATGTAACTTATTAAACATATTTGAATGCCCTAAAAATCTATATTATTTTATTTAGTAATACTAAAAAGTAAAATTATCAAAATTAGAAATACAGATGAAAATCAATTTAGAAGGTATAAGAAACATCTTTTTTAAATTTATTACGTATTTCTCACTACTTTTCCTTTATCTTTTCTGAAAACTGATCTCTACTATGTATCTATCAGTATAGTGGCATTTATTTATATTGTTACATTTCAATTCCAAATAGTTTAGATATTAGTTAGTTTCGATAGTTAGCGCTGATATTTACATTTATTACTTTCAGATTTAAACTGGTACCGCAGGATTATTACTTTATTTCAACATGGCCATTCTTTAACTATGCGAGATCATCTGAAGAAGTTTTAATAAAGCTTTTAATAAAGAATTAATTGTATTTTTTATCTTTAAAAAAGAGAAGCTATAAGACTAGTTGTTTTCCAAAATTGTGAATAAAAATTTTTACTAACAAATATCTTTACAAATTTTACCTGTTGATGATCAACAGAGTAGCACGCATGTTTCAATGGCGCATGTCGACCATTTTGAAAATGGTGTGTTTCCGGTGTCTGTCATGCATTTTCCACCTGGTGTGACGTTTATCGATAACAGCGTGTACAGTGTTGATTATTTTTTCTGTGGTTTTTCTAGCAATCGTTTTCTTAATTCTATTTGAGGGAACATTATGGATAAAAGGTAATGCTTCTCTTTACAATATATACTATATCTTTGAAACAAACGTTTCATTAAATGGTTAAATAGAAGTTGCATTATAGTTTCGGTATATGCACGTCTTACTAAGCGTATAAAGGTCGTCGAAAACTTCCTTTGTCAAATCTTACGATGTAGAATAGAACAAATGGTTGATGGGTACTTGAAGATCTTTACATTGATTGTAAAACTTATTATTAACCTAATCAAGTTAAATTAATGTAGTATTTTTCCAAATACGCCCAATAAATTACTAACCAGTTGAATATCATATAATGGTACCACATCATAATTCTTTTAAATAGCTCAATATACTGTGACAAAGATATGTGTTGTTTATATGCTAGACTAATTATAACGGCAAAGCAAAAAGTCGCAAATTGTTGAACAGAAATTAGGGACCCAGATAGAGCTCTATCGAGGAAAGGAAATATAATTTGCAGATTTTCAAAGAACGTTACCCCCTGATAAAAGGTTTTGTTTCTTAAAAACTCACCATTACTGTGAATGAATTACTAATGAAGTCATTAATTATTGTATAAAGTAAGTAGGTTAATAATCATTCTTTAAATAGGCGATTCAAAAAAAATTTTATGAGCTAGTTTCAAAATAATAAAGCATAAAAAGGATTAAGAAAGACATCTTAACATTTTTTTGTTTCGGATATTCAACAGTATTTCTTATGTAAGTTCAACTTGTTACCTTGTGCTTCATCAAGGTTTGGTAATGACAATACTTGCCACCAATGTTTGAAAATGACTATAGTGTAAATAATAAAAACAATATCAAGAACAATTATTATTTAAAAAGATGAGCTCTAATTGTTCACCAGGGTATTACAAAAATAAGCATATCCATCAAGACCGATATTCTTCCCTGACATTTTCTGTAGTATCCCTCCATCGCTGAATACACACATAAAGATAGATGATGGAAAGGTCTTTTTATTTTAAAGGTTTAATAATACAAACGCTAAAGCATAAAGGTTATTTTCCTCCAGTAAAAAAGATCCTGCATTCAATACAAATCTTCCAAGTTGTTACAATTTGTCTTGAAGATTTTGTACATGTTAAATCGAACAAATATTAATTTTGCAATTAGAAGGTTTATGGCCAATATAGATAAATCATCAGTGGCGCAGGAAGTGTAAAATGACTGGTATTGCTGAACTATACGTTCAAAAAAAAAGGTTATATCATGGAATATCGCGCAATAGATATAAAAGAAAAAGTGAGTTGTGGCCGTCTACACGTGTTATGCACTTATTAGTGCTTGTCAGGATGGCATAAAATGAAATAAAAGCAACGAATTCAAGAAGATGTACAACACAAGGTTTCATAGATAGCAACCAACCACACATTTACGAAGACACTGAATTTTCAGTGCAACAACAAAATCTGTGAAACCTTTTGTTGTACATCTTCTTGATTTCGTTGTTTTTATTTCATTCTATCTGCTATGCTGTCCTGAAGAGCACTAATAAGTGTGAAACACGTGTAAACGGCTGCAAATAACTTTTTCTTTT
The DNA here is from genome assembly GCA_929113105.1 of Agrypnus murinus. Classification (NCBI taxonomy): domain Eukaryota; kingdom Metazoa; phylum Arthropoda; class Insecta; order Coleoptera; family Elateridae; genus Agrypnus; species Agrypnus murinus. The sequence continues at coordinate 38,928,668 of OV816023.1, read as the reverse complement.
ATATCTATTGCGTGATACCCCATGATTATAACCTTTTTTTTTTGGATATCCAAATTTGACCAAACTCATATAGACTATATCATTTTAAAAATAACTTACCTTTATAGGGATGTATGGAAGCAGGAATTGCTAAAACAGTATTTCTTAGGAAAGGAATTGCACGTCTATGAATTAATCGCATGTTATAATTGTTAATTTTTGTATAGAAAATAAACCATTTCACACATCCTATTTCACTTCATTGCAGCTTTAGTTAGTAGTGTCAGAAAACGTATATACTGGGAGCTACGTCCTATGACTTTATTTCAATAGGACTTTTATTTAGAAAACATTTCACAGATGCAGTCTGTGAAAGAATGCAATAACTTTCTTGTGAAACAATTTTGAACTTCGTAAAGAAATATAACATAAAATACAGAAATAAATCTAGTTAGAATTGAGTGAAATGTTATTACTGAGAAGTACCAAAAATACGATTGGTATTTCTTTGGCAACATGAGCACATAAGTTCCTGCGCCACTATAAATCATAAAGCTGTCTACTTCTCAGTTTTCGAGCCTTTGAGCACACTGAACAGTTTTTTTTTGTAGCATTTATATATACATACTTCTTTTGTCAACGATAATTTATAAACTATGTGGTTTTACGTAGTTGCTGCATTCTAGATTATTAAGTTGCTTGATTAGTTGCTAGATGTCATTAGAAAAGTATAGGTTAGATTAACAATAATATTTTATTATTATTATTAATCAACGAGCTGAGGTCCAATTACAAATAAATTACATAAATTTGACAATTGGTACATCTAAATAACATCTATGGATAATAAAAAACTTAAGAAAAGTTAACCAAGACTTAAAAAAAGGTAACAAAGATTCACAAGGCATATCAATAAATAATGACTTATGAGTAATGAATCCCAATTATATCACACAAAATACAATTTTATCACATAACGAAAATATAAAAATGTAAAACAGACTATCTAAATTCTATTTACGTGTTTTAAAAAGGTGTTCTTACAAATTAACCAGTTTTAGATACTCGAGAAATAAAAAATGGAATGAATAATTTATAGCTGCGTGAAGTTGGCACCCCCATATAAGAATTTGGAGAAAAAAACTATTGCATAATTTTGCCTAAGTTATTCCCAGTTTTGACCAATAGTTGTTTTATTTTGCCCAGCCCCCCCCCCCCCTTAACTCATGAGTCAAAAGCCGAATTTCTATGGTGTGTCACCCCCATAGGCGAATACTGTAGTATTCACTTATGGGGAGTTAAGGGGGGCTGGGCAAAATAAAACAACTATTGGTCAAAACTGGGCATAACTTGGGCAAAATTATGCAATAGTTTTTTTCTCGAAATTCTTATGGGGGTGCCAACTTCACGCAGCTGTAGTTTATCCTATGAAATGATATAAAAAATGTTTCATGAGACCTGGTTGGACTAACTGGGACAGAAAATCCAATTTTGGACAAGAGGTCTGGGGAATCGCCACAATTATTAATTATCTTATATAACAGTTTTAAATCTCTTTCCCAACCCGATACCCCAATGGGTACCAGGGATTTCGAAAAATAAGAAGAAGAAATATCTTTTCCTTCTATGATTCTAGTGTTTTTATATTAAGAAAATTCTCGAGCTGTGTGTAATTAATTGTGAGATCAAAATTAAACTTATATCTGATAAAACGTAGGAACTTATGTTGGATCTGTTCAATTTGTTTAATGTGAACCTGCTAGAAAGGTGTCTATACTGACTCAGATAAAAATTTAGCACAAGACTTTAAATGCAGGGAAATCAAGGTCTCTGATGGAGTGTTGAGGTTTCTTTGATTGGGAGGGGTATGGATTTATCTCCTCAACTCTACCTCTAAAATTCTAGTCTGGAAATACAACTTCCTTTTTGCTCTCTGAATTGTTGCTCTCTTCTGGAGATGACTCTGTCTTTCCAGATGAATAGATGCATGGAGCTTAGGGCTGCGCCATACTATGGCAATGGATGAAGATTTGGAAGGGCAGTGGGTTCCTACCAAGTTTCTGAGATTGCAGAAATGAGTTACAGAAAACAATTGCAACTAAATGTATTTCGTTGTGTTGTTCCTAAGTTAATGATATCAGTGTTCGTTCTAATGTATCTTTAGAAAATGTACGCTGTAAATGTAATAAGAAATGTACCCGGAGCAGCAGTTGTAGCAAAACTAGGTTGGAATGTATAATCAGATGCTATTGTGAGGATCAATGTGTCATTCATATACATAGTTTAACACTTTTCACATGTGTACAGTGTACACTGCTTTTATACTAAAATGTACATATTTCTCTTTTGTGATTTTCAAAAGGGCCCACATGGTCTAAATGAACCTTCTCAAATGAGTAGATAGATAGGGGTATTGGGTGTAGCTCTGTAGGTTGTTTACCAGTTGAATTCTTATGTCAGGCATTTGGAACAGTCTCATGATATATGTCCACATGTATCTCCTTTGTTAGCAAACTGACAGTCATTTTGACTCCAAAATGTTCATTTAAATTGTGGTATTGCACAACCATGCACATATTTTTGCTCTTTCGCATACTTCTGGTTATCACAAATTAATTATTTTTAATCACATCTTCCGACTCCTTTTGCAGAATTTCATATATAGTATGGATTAGAAACTGGATTAGTACGCCTCTTTTTGTCTATACAATAATGGCCCTATTAATATTATGTCGTCTTACAAATTGCATTGCCCTATTTTCGGGTTACAAATTACAACTTTGCTCAGGTTGTAAAAAGACGAACTATAGCTGTCTGATCATCCGTTGAAAGTTACGTAGTTTTCTTTCTTTGTTTTACTTTAGCGAACTAAGTGAATCAAAAAATTTATCATTTTAAAAATTAGTTTTGTCAATATTGAACGTATCTGTCCCTAATAGCACAAACATATTATATAATATTTATTTAATATTCTAGTTAGGATATCTTATGAATGTTATGTTTCAGGTTCATATAATATTTCTAGAATATTATTTTTATATTTTTGGATTATTATTAAAATGTTTTAAGAATATTTTTAGTGCATTATACTCTTACTAAACATTTAAGGTGTCACGTCTAAATATCACAGTCGTAATATCATCCAACGAATATCACAGTTAAAGTATCACAAAACAAAATATCATAATACAAAATATCACTTCAAAAATATTCTAGTAGGAAAATATCAATAATATATTGCAATCATAGATTTTATACATATTTAATAAGATATAAGAAATATCTGAAGAACAAAATATCACATGACGAAATATGCTAGTAAGAAGATATGAAAAATATATATACAGGGTGGTATTAAAGTATGGAATATTAAAAAAAAAGCGAACTCGACCGGGTTTTTTAAAAACGCTGAAACACGTCGATTTTGTTTTTTAAAAATACACATTAATATGTGCGATTCATCTTCCGACTTTCGTTTGTTTCTAAGTTATGATGTCATCACAAAAAAATTTAAATGACAATAATATAGATTTTTAATAGTGGAATCCGATAATGATTTCTCTTCCCTTTATGATCATGCAAATAAATCATAAGGTTGCACATAACAGAAATTCTGAGAAAAATCGATCTGATATATTGATATATTAGGTGCGTTCGGTTTTACGTTTCAAGAGCAGAGTAAGAAGAGTAGATCATGTAGTCACGTGACCAGCGAGTATATGAAGTGCAAAATATTATCTAGAACGATATAGAGCACAGAAATCGTCAAACGTAAAAGTTATGGATAACCTTAAAGAGCGACTTATCTCATTATTTATTATTATTATCTCATCATTGGCTGGAGAAATTGTGTACGTTTGCACAGATTGAAAATCTGACCAAAAGCTTTCTATAATATTACCTATAAATGTATTAAATTTCCATATTTATGCTAACTATAAAGAATTATAATTATATTAACCTACCTTCAACGTGATGTTGCGTTTGTATATGCCTAGTAATTTCATCTTTATTAAAACTATGTACTTTACATTCGGAACATTTAAATAATATTCCCGGAATATCCATTACTAAGTATTACAAAAAATGATTTCCACAAAAATTACAATCATAAATTTTAGGTTATGTTGTCATTTACTCTGTTTACACCACCATCTCTGCTGGAGGTAAAGGAGTATACTCTCTCTGCTCCTCGCTATAATAAACAAACGTACGAGTTCATGCTTTTTTTGTCCCAATTCTAATAAAAGAACGGTTTGGCATTAAAAGTGTTGTTGGAACGTAAAACCGAACGCAGCTATTGATACCATAATATCAATAACATTAAATGTTCAGATCGATTTTTCTCAGAATTTTTGTTATGCAACCTTATGATTTATTTGCATGATCATAAAGGGAACAGAAATCATTATCTGATTCCACTACTAAAAAATCTATATTGTCATTTAAATTTTTTGTGATGACGTCATAACTAACAAACATTTACCATGTTTAGCTCGATTTTTCTCAGAATTCTTGTTATGCAACCTTATGATTTATTTGCATGATCATAAAGGGAAGAAAAATCACTATCAGATTTCACTATTAAAAATCTACATTGTCATTTAAAATTTTTAGTGGTGACGTCATAACTTAGAAACAAATGAAAGTCAGAAGGTGAATCGCACATATTAATGTGTATTTTTAAAAAACAAAATCGACGTGTTTCAGCGTTTTAAAAAAAACCGGTTGAGTTCGCTTTTTCTGAGTATTCCATAGTTTGATCCCACACTGTATATTACACTTAATGCAATATCATAAAAAATTTCGCATGAACAAAATATCACATATCTTAGTAAGAAAATATGAATAATATAATATAATCATAGATTTTACACATAATAAAATATAATAAGATATTTAAACATATAAAACTAAAACTTAGGTATAGTTGCAAATTAACTGAATCAACGAATGCAATTGATAATATAAATTGAGAGCACAGAATTTTAAACAAAACACCCCCGTGCCTCTCAATTTATTATATGATCCATTGTAACGATTTAATTAATTTGCTGCTATATCCAAGATTTATTATTAGATGTTTAAATAATTTATTCTACAGCAAAAGCGAAAGTTTTATTTTTAATAAAATAATTTTAATAAAATTTTATTTTTAGTCAAATTTTATATTTAACAATATTTACTTCCGGGTGTACATGGAAGTTTGCTTCAGGATGACATTACATAGATGTCTCCACTTGTAATTGTTACTATTAATGTAGATTCGAGATTTACATATAAAGAAGCAACAGGTTCAGGGTTTCAGAAAATGCCTCGCTGAGGAGCCGAAAGTGAGGGCGAAATGATTGTCTAAGGGTATTTTTAGGGCGTGAAATTATGTGGCTCTTAATTTATTGTATTATCAATTGTATAAATTGATTTAATTAATTTGCTGATATACCCAAGATTTAATTTTATGTTTAAAATAATCTATCTACTTTAAAGCAAAAAGAGAAAATTTTATTTTTAATAAAATGTTATAGTATGTATTAATATAATAAGAAATATCACAGGAACAAAATATCAGATGAAAAATATCTTAAAGTTAGTAAGAACTACCGTGGTACTGTATTTTATATTGAGGGATATATTTAATTACAATGTTAGGTTAGGTATAAGGAAATATTACAGTTATAAATAAGAATGTAAATGTATTTATTTGTATATGAGTATTTAAATGTCGATAGAGGTTTTTACTGAGTAAAATGAATTATTATTATATTTTAAACATAATAGTGATATTTTTTATTAGGATATTTTTTCATAAGATATTCTAAAATAAAAATATAAAATTTTAAATTTTCGTTTGTTCTGTAGTTCATAAATGAAAGGAGTAGAGTTCTTATATTAAAATGACATTTTGAGGGTGTATTTTGCTCTTTATCAAATTTAATCTAAAAATAATTTAAAAACATATTATACAATCTTATAGTATGTAAATAACAAAAACAAAACAATATACATTAAAACAGGTACATGTTTATTGTTGATAATACTTTGGAAACCGCCGTGTCGTTGAGCCACGTTCACTTGCCTCATATCTCCTTGAAGAAGGTCTACTGTACGACAGTCACGTCAGAATCAAGCCGCTGTCGTTGCTTCCCCTGACAAGGTCGAGCTCCCACTACGCCCCCTTCGGCCGAACCGGCCAACGGTGACAGAGTTCATTGATGTTCTTAAAAATTTTTAAATATAAATAAATAGAAAATACAATTAATATTGAATGTAAATAGTTTTTAAAATTTTTATTTTATTTCATTTTTCTACTTCTTTTTTAATTTTATAATACATATAAGTAATTCGCTGAGTTTATAATGATTTTTAATTAATATTAGGAAGAGATGCAATAATTAATTTTTCAACAGTATACAAGTAATTAAAATTGATTCATTTTCGTCTTAAAACGAAACTGGTTGTTCTGAGATATTAAGTAGAATGTTTATCTTTATACCTAGAGTAAATGCCAGATATGGAAATGCTCTTTATTGTGATATAGCGAGAACTTACTTGTTATGCAAAACTCCAGTTAATATCGTGCACAAATATGAATAAAATACAGACATTTACAATGATGTGCTAATAATGTTCCCCTTTCGTTTTGTATATTTACAAAATTAAGAAAGCTGTTTTAATTAGTTTTATACATTCGATATAAAACTACTACTAATAAGACTGTACTAATTTATTATGGTAATACTTCTTAATATTCTTAGAACTACTTCTTTTTTATAGGCCTGGTGAGAAAGGTGACAATAAGTATGTCTCTTTAAATACTACATGCCAGATAATACTACAAGTACCAGACTATCTTGTAGAAAGTGATTTGAATGAACAATCAAAATTACATCTGCTTTTTAAAGGTATGTTACTGAATATCTATTATTTTACAATCTAATTAATAACTTTTCTAGAGAGTGATCTGCATGATCCATCCCAATTTGCCTTGCAGACTAAAGGTATGTTTATTAGAGATTTATTATTAAATCGTGCAATTTGTATTTTGACTACATGTGACATAAGTGAATGAAAAAAATGAGTTTGCTGGATACAAAACTCACATTCTCTAAGTATATAATACAGTATTCATTCTTCAGATGTTTCTTTTACAGTGATATCCAATAGTAAAATATTTTTAAAGACTGGAGAAAGCGAGTTTTGCATCCAAGAGGTTCACATACCGGTTGTTCCAATTTCATTTATACGTAAGGATTTGATAGAAATGTAAAGACAATGATGACCTCTGGAAAGTCAGACCTACAGATACAAAATGGATTTTATACAGTTTAGTCGCGGTAATTTCAATATTATACAGTTATGCTTTTGCTTCTGTATTCTTCTTCTGGAATGTGAGACCGTTTGATACTAATTTTGTTTCTTCTATAGAATGTTCCATTTACATTTAACTAGATATGATGTATCATCTAATTTATCTTGGACATATTCTTTGCTTCATAGTTTTTATGTATCTGGATTTAATTTGCGTTTTATTGGCTGTTCTATCTTCAATTCAGGTAGATCTTTGCTTTTCTTGTCGTAGGAAAATCTATTCTTCCTTTTGTTTAACTCAATACTCTCTGGTACTGGTGTTCTACTAGTATTGGTATAAGTTTGGTTGCTGAACAGGGTATTCCAGTTCTGGTATTTTTTAAAAACAATCTTTTTGCTGGGCTTGAAGCCATTTTATTTGGTGTATTTCTCAAATGCAGTAAGCTATACCATAAATCTTCTTTGCCTTAATTAGCGTTCTTTATCAACATCTCGGCGATTGTAAAACTTGCTTCTGCTTTTTCGTTTCCTTTCTGATGATAAGATGATGAAAATGCTTGTTTTATATCCCACTGTTCACAATATTGCTTAAATTCTTTGCTATTAAAATTCGTACCATTGTCTGTACGTATTCTTGCATATCTGCAATAAAACCGCAATTGTTTGTGAAAACAAAAGGTGATGCCAAGAGAAATGGACATTCCTCTGTGCACTGTCACCATGTGGGGATTTAGGAATGGGTGCATATAAAAGGGTTACAAGTCATTTAGTGACAGAAAGACTGAAAAAATTAAGGAAAGTTCGTTTGAAGAAATTGTGGCAGGAATTGTGAGAACATCGTTCTGTCATTTATCAAACCGGAAAATTGGCCATCTAGTAACCCAGATCTGAACCCGCTGAACAATGGCTTTATGATATTTTAGAGCAAAGGGTCTGTAACAAAGACATGCGAGTTTGGAATCCCTGAAATGTAGTTTAGTGAAGGCAGCATCTGAAATTCCACTCGCAAAGGAGTATTCTGCGATGAGTTTCACCAGCATTAGAAGCTGTATTTCTGTAGTGATGGTGGCCATTTCGAATAAAATTGATATCGTTTTACTTTTATGAATTTGTAAATTTGAGTAAGAGCCGTTTTACACATATGAGGAATATTGCAAAATTTTTGTGAAAGGTTTCAAGTACTTTGAAGTGTAAAACAGTATTTTTACTTTCGAAATTTATTATAAAAATGTTCACAATAAAACTTTAGAACACATCCTAAAGTTTTTTGCCAATAAACGACGTGGAAAAGTGTGCACAAAACGCTTGTAGTAAAAGCGTGTGCAACACAAAATGGTAAATTTGCATTGTAACATATTATTAAAGCTAAGCTTAAATATCAAGTATCATTTCATTGCTAGGTGTGCAAAATGCGAACGGTCGAGTTAAAGGCGAAAGTTAAAGGTTATATAACTATTTATAATTGAAGAGTGTAATTAAATAATGGTCTAAGTGCCAAAAAATCAGAATTGAGATTGTTGTGTTCACAGTTATAGAACTCTTGTTTTTTTTTAAATTGAAATGCAAATTTATAATTTTTGTGATATTTTATTACCAAGATTTATGGCACTTTGAACTATATATAGCAGAAACTCTTTAATCCGAACTTATAAATGCAAGGGTAATTCGGATTACTATACTACTACGAATATAAATATTGCTTTATGCCATGGTACTTTATTATAAAGAACTTAAATTATGTAATTTACTAATTTTGTTACAAAACTTTTATTTCTAATTAAAAAAATCAGGAATTTTTTTGCTTTAAGTTTTCTCTTTATTCTTTTATAGCGTTGTGTTCTCATTTTATGGTCTTAATTTCAGTATTTTTCTATTTTCTGTACCTTTGTCAACAGATATATATATTCAGAGACATATTCTAGGATTTTAGTTTTGTTTTTCTTTAATCGCTGGCCGTCTATTTACCAACACCATATTTTAAACCCATCATTAAACATTAACCCAACATTTAATTGCTGAATTTCTCTTAAATTATGTAATTTACTAATTTTGTTACAAAACTTTTATTTCTAATTAAAAAAATCAGGAATTCTTTTGCTTTAAGTTTTCTCTTTATTCTTTTATAGCGTTGTGTTCTCATTTTATGGTCTTAATTTCAGTATTTTTCTATTTTCTGTACCTTTGTCAGCAGATATATATTCAGAGACATATTCTAGGATTTTAGTTTTGTTTTTCTTTAATCGCTGGCTGTCTATTTACCAACACCATATTTTAAACCCATCGTTAAACATTAACCCAACATTTAATTGCTGAATTTCTCTGATAGTTTTAATAATATGTGTTTACGTTTTGACATTTTTTAATTAAATTTTGAACGCCACGAATACAAATTGTGTATTAACAAAATTGTAAGAAAAAAGTTTTAAGGTAGATGATGTCATTATACAAACAATTGCGGCAAGACTGCAACGTCAAAACGTTTAGGGCGCCTAAATGTTTTAACTATTTTTCAGGGTTTTTATTACTCTTTATATTAATAGCAAAAGCATTTGCTGATCTTCGTAGAATTGTTTAGACCTGTCGGGTCGTAACAGTATCAGCCAAAAACTGCATCAGCAATCTGCTATAATCTCATTTATAATTAATATTCACCTTCCAAGAACTCTACATATTCAATTTTCATAAATGTACATAGAATTTTCTTGTTCGGATTAAAGAGATTTGTTCGAATTAAAGAGGATTTCGGATTGAAGAGGTTTGTTCGGATTATAGCTTGTAAATGTTGCTGTTCGGATTACTGGATGTTCCGAATACAGTGTGTTCGGATTATGGAGTTCCTACTGTATAGTCACCTTTGTGACACAACCAATTTTTTTACATTTTGGTACTTAGACCGTTATTTAATTACGCTCTTCAATTTAAAACTTTGAAAACAAATGATGAAAATATCACGTATATCAACAGTATTTGTATTACAATGTGTAGTCAATAAAGTTTTTCGACATCAGTCTATGTTTACAATGACTACTCCAGCTGTTCGCAAATACACGTGCGTAAGTGGACATGAAAATATTATTTGCAAATTTATTGTTGAGCATTTGTTTACAAAAATTGTAAGAATTTTGTCTAAAATTTCCAGGAAAGTTTTGGTTAAAAATTTTGCAATAATTCTAGTATGTGTAGAACAGCTCTAAATGTCAAGTTTTATTTTGTGACCGTTGTGGAATCATGTGATATGTAATATTTTATGGAAGAAATACACCCAGTAAATTGATATTAACAAAGTAAATATACATTTAGGATGCTCTAAAAGGCTACCAACAAACTGATGGGTTAAATTCATAGTGATCAAGCGAATATTTTTTTCGAGTCCATACCACTTCGCCCACCCGTCTTTTAGTACCATATTGCCCAATGGGAAGTCCACTTCGCCCAACTTTTGAACTGTACCACATCGCCCAACAGGACCACTTCGCCCAACTTTTCACGAGGGACACAACGCCCACCAGGACCACTTCGCCCACTTGTCCGCTAGGGACACGACGCCGACCTCGACCACTTCACCCAACTTTCATATAGACCCACAACGCCCAAAATAGGACCACAACACCCAAAATTCGTTCGTTAGAACTCGGCTATTGCACACATAAAGTGTTGAATAATAGTAACGCAGTTGTGTTAGTACAATATATTACAGTTTTAATCAAAAAAGGTATTTTTGGTAAACTCACACGTTATAAAAATTGAAACGGAAAGATTAATATTTTTTAACGAAATACATATTATCTTATGGCATAATTTATTCACAATTATTTCGTAATTTTAGTCCAAACGTTCCTTATTACTTATAATTGTGCAATAGCCGAGTTCTAACGAACGGATTTTGGGCGTTGTAGTCCTATTTTGGGCGTTGTGGGTCTATATGAAAGTTGGGCGAAGTGGTCAAGGTGGGCGTTGTGTCCCTAGCGGACAAGTGGGGAAGTGGTCCTTGTGGGCGTTGTGTCCCTCGTGAAAAGTTGGGCGAAGTGGTCCTGTTGGGCGATGTGGTACAGTTCAAAAGTTGGGCGAAGTGGACTTCCCGTTGGGCAATATGGTACTAAAAGACGGGTGGGCGAAGTGTCCGGTCCCCTTTTTTTCATATATTATTTCTAATTATTAGTTTCTGCAATAAAGGGCACTAAAGAGTACCATTATAATTTTCTTGCTTTTCATTTTTCAATATCAAATAAGGTATGATATGGTAACAGAATTTTGAATATACATAGTTATTTTTGTCATGTACTATTTCAAACGATAGCGATGTAAGACTTAATTATGTCATTCTATACTCTTATAAAAGCCAACAAGAATTTAAGAAATGGTGAGATTCGTAAATGATATCCTAGGGCAGCTCTGTTTCAACTTTGTTGTAGTTTCATCAGCTAGGCTGTCTGTTAATCTCACACACCTCATTTGGTTCTAAATAAAATTTAAACAATTTAAGTGCAATTAAATATTATTTCTTTTATTTAAAAACTAGTTACATTTTTTGTTAATGAACTGTTTTATCTATATCGTTGTTATCAGGGGAAGAGCTGCAGTGTAGAACAGAACATATAATTTGTTGTAGTTTGTAAAAACCACATTGCTTTTGAGGAAGATCGAACTTGAAGTATATTAGAAACTATTAATCGTCTCACGTTGAGACTACAGTGCGTGTTCTTATGGACAACGGAGTTGCCAAACATCTTGCAAGCAACTTTTAAAAACACTTTCTAAATATTGTAGTTGTAACTGCATAAACCTTTATAATCCTTATTGTTCGAGCAAGTTATATTGCAGGTAGTCACTTCCTGTGACAGCGGTAGTAAAACAAAATTTCAAAATTTGCTGCTGTTCATGTAGTGCGCATATAAAGTCTGGAACTATTGAAATAAATCTTTTATTAAATATTTTTGAGAAAAATTCTTGAACACGTCGCTTTTTATCTTAAAGGAGACATATTTTAGTGTAATCGTTATTTGTAGATTGTCTTTTGTTTTCGATTTATGACGATAACGAAATTTTGTTTAAATGGAAACCCTAATTTTTTATGATTGATTTGGAAAGATAATGTAATGCTAAGATCAAATATGCTAAAAAAGTATGATACTGTATTAAGAAATTTCCGAGATAATTGCTTTTAAAGTTTTAAAACAAAAATTAAAAAACTATCAAGTTTTAATAAAAAAAAGAATTCTTTGAAGACCTGTCATAAGTTTAACGCTAAGTCACTTATTACATGGATACTTGATTTTTTTATTAAGAAGATTTAACTCTTGATTGTTATTCAATCAAAGTTCAAATCAAGAGTTCAAATTTTTTGATAAAGTAGCCATGTAACAATTCACTTAGCGTTAAATTTATGGCAGTTCTTAAAAGAATTTTTAATTTTTTTTATTAAAACTTGGAACTCTTGATTGTTTTTTAATTTTTGTTTTAAAACTTTAAAATCAATTATATCGGAAATTGCTTTCCAAATCCATCATAAAAAATTAGGGTTTCCATTTAAAAATATTTTCGCTATCGCCATAACTCGGAAACAAAAGATGATCGATCTGCAAATAACAATTAAACTAAAATATGTCTCATTTAAGATAAAAATCGATGTGTTCGAGGATTTTTCTCAAAAATATTTAATAAAAGATTTATTTTGATAGTTCCATACTTTATGAGTTAACTATGAGTTAAGTACTATTACAAAACTAATAATTTTGAGTATAATTAAAAGTCAAACGTTTTATTTTGAGTTTTTCAATTTTAGGTATGAATTTCTGCGAAGTAAAAGTAGAAAAAACCAGAAGGGTTTATTGTTTACTAAAATCCTTTGCAATTGCTGATAATCCTAAATTTCCATCTTTGCTTTTCTTTTTTTTTCAAGTTTCTTTTGAAACAAGTTGAACAAATGAATGATTTTATCATGATGAAATCATTTTACGGTTAAAATTACGTTTGGGACTTCCTGTATTTACCTGTGAATTAAAAGATTAAAAAGATCATACAGAAGCTAACCAGCCGTTATTTTTATGTTGAAAGAATTTGAAGACGAAAGAATTAAACAAAAAAGTATAAGTAATAAAATATCGGATATTTAGATACATGTACGATGTAAAAATCCCAAGTAATGTTAAATAAAATAACAAATACATGTTCATAAGACTTTCTTTTAAATGCTTCTTTTGTATGGTTACGATTACACTTTTTCGGTTACTGTTTTCAAAGGTTTAGAACTTCTGGAATCTTAATCCACATTTCTATAGATTCATACAGTGAAATAGGTGGCAACAACGAAGCACAAACTCCCATAAGAAATACATTGGCTATCTTTCCTTCACTGTAGTCCCAACGTGAGACGGACAATAGGTATATACAGCATTTTGACATAACATTTTTGAAAAGTATTATAAGGTATTAATTTTTACGAGTTTTTAAATAAATGGTCCTGCTCTATCCTACATGACAGCACCAGAGAAGCTTCAAAAATATATCTCTTATATTTATATAAATTTTAAAATCATTTATAAAATTTTTTATTCCAATTTAATTGATGAATGGTGTTATTGCAGTCTGTTTGGACCAGTTAAAACAAATATCTTTTAAGTTGCATTTAATAATGCTTAAACAATCGAATAATTTCTTACCGTAAGAATGTGATTTAAAAAAATGCATCAAGGTTTTTAACGCGTATTCTGCAACTGTAGAAGAAAAACATTTATCAAGACTATCACTTTCTAGATTTTCTTCGCCTACATAATATTTCCTCGTCCACTTCGTCTATTTTTAGGCATCCTAAAATCTCGTTTAATTTTGAACCAAAAAAATACTGCGGTATGCTTTATCATCACTCTTTTCACACTTTTAGTTTTTTTTTGCACTTTCTTAATATTTTCGAACATTGCCATAATTGTTGACCTATTTTCTCACAATGTAAAAACAGTGGACGAAGTTAGGTTCATTTTCTTTAATTCGCGAATAATTCTGGCTTCGTGCGAAGCGAAAGAACTTGTTTTTTAGCAAACATATGCAAGTTAAAGAACGAATACAACTAAACAGACCAGAGTACAAAAATGCAAATTGTAAGCGAAGACATTTGTTAACCCTCACATTAAAAAGATTCCGAGTTCTAGAAAAATGTACCTGAGTCATAAAAATAAGTAGAATTAAATTACAAAGTAAAGTTTTCTTCGTTCTTTGTTAACAAAAATGGAAATGGTAAGCCAAACATTTGTCAACCCTCACATTGAAAGGGTTCCGAGAATTACGTACTTCAATCATAAAAATAAGTAGAGTAAAAGTAATTGAAATTTTTGCTCATTGTTTCTGGGAAACATGCACGTAGTAAACGGGAAATATTAGCATTAGGTGAATACGATTTCAAACGTTAGCTGGAAAAATGCTCGTAATATCCAGGATGTCGTTATACCCATGCTCGTTGTAAGTGAGTTTAACGGTATTAAAAAAAACATGAAGACTTACTCCCATTGATTTATCAAAGCTATTTTAGAACAATAATAATACACTAATGAAATAACGAAACTCATTACTTTAGAGCTGATTGTGCAATTGTCTGACAAATCAAGTAAGGTTTTGTATCAGGTATAACTATGAAAGAACAACAATTTAATTATTATTTCTAGTATAAGCTTATGTAAGAATTTACAATTACATTACATCAGTCTTTACAAGCTTAAAACTATTTATCCCTGGTTTATACAGCCACTTAAAACTTAACAAGTAACCATGTAAAAGTAAGAATTAGAATATGGTGTTTACTCAGATGGGTTTATACAACTCACTTAAGAAATAAAACATACATTTACTAATTGGTTTTATTTTAAATTTTACTTGTTACTTTTTAAATTTATCGTTAGTGCGCATGTTGGCTAGGAATAAAAACAGGTTAGCCACTACATTATCATGAAATTGCCCTTAAAAAATTCAAATTTTTGTGGCGGTATTGCAAACATGTGGCAGTATGCGCACGAGTGTATATTAAATTTATAATTGCTGTATAAACTGGCATTACTTTTCTTTACTTGATACGTGTTAAATTAAATTTACTTGTTAAGTGTTAAGTGGCTGTATAAACTAGGCATTAATTATTATAATGTTACTTTAATTCTATATTGACTGTGAAACTCTTCTATCCTTAACTAGAAAATTAATGTGTTACTATTTCAATCCATTGATTAAGAAATCAACACGTTGATATTCTACTTTACCTTAGTTTCATTCCTTTAAATTATTTATTACATTATAACAAGTAATTAATTTAATATTATTTATTGTTGTTTTATTTTTACATAATTATCATTAACATTATTCCTTCACAGATATTTTGCTGATCAGCAAATGGATTTTTAATCATAACAACTATTATTTGTTAATAAAGAATTACAAATGTCTTTTATTAGATCTCTATTGAATTTAATATCTTTGCTTATAATCTTTAAGTAAATGACATTAGTTATATTAAGTATAAATATCTTAAAATTAAATTAAAATTTGTTAACTCTACGAAGACTTCAACATTTGAAGAAACTATATCATCATGCTTTTAAAAATACTGTGGAACTTCAATAAGAAATTGGAAGCTCAAGAGAAGCTGCATTTATTACACACAAAAGCAATTATGAGATGGGAAGGATGATATTGATATCTTTGTAAGTATTATTCAATAAAAGATTTTTAGTAAATTATTTTTAATGTAATGTGCTTTCCAAGATTGAAATGTTTTCAAATCCAAAATTTATAATAATCTTTTAAAATTTATAGAAAGATTTTTAAAGGTTAACAGTTGAGAAAAGCAAAAAACTAAAAATTTTATATGTGTATGAACATCAAGTTAAAAAAACATGCAAGGTTAATTAATGCCTTAGAATTATATATGATTAAATTTTAGAGGTTTTGTTAAAATGGTAAATTTATAGGGTAATTTAAAAGTTTTCACCTGAGTTATTTTGCAGTATAATAATTTTATTTAAAGATGCCAAGGCACTGTCAATTTTTGTTTGTAATTTCTGCTATCCTAGGTGGGATATCCACCTCTTCAAAATCTTAAATTGTATCAGGGTAAAGGCTACTTGTTTTAAAGGTTGTTTAATTCTCTTTACAACAGTGGTATATTTTAGCCCTGGTTTTTGAACTCTTAACTCACCAATTAAAGCAATAGACCTAATTGGACAGAGCCTAAAATGTTTTTCATCACTTGTTAAGTCTTCTTAGTAGACAAATAATGATTTCTAGGATTAAATTGTTTCAGTAGAAAATGAAATACTTAAGCGCAGAGAAAGTCTCATTGAATAACGATTAAAAACATTAAAAATTACAACAAAGAAATTAGGAGAGGAAACAACAACATAAAACAGCAATTCAAGATATAAACCACATCTGAAGTAGAGATATAGAATATCAGAAATAGAGGGCCAATACCAGGTCTTTATTTTTGAATGATCTTTTCCTCACTATATTTAACAGGGTCTCCTAACCACTCATTGTATTTGACTAATTGCCAATACGTATTTCGGTAATGATGTTACCTTTTTCTCGGCATAAAACCATCTGAATAGAATTCTAAACCTTGTTATAACTCTCATCTGCGTGCATTCAAAGCAACTTTAACACAAACATGCAACTAAGGATAAATATATCTTTTTATACATGAATGAAAGGAAATATCTTTATTACTCTCACATGTTTCAAACCGAGCATAACTTGACTTAAAGCAGTTTAAAATTGTTCGTTTTAAAAATCGTTTGCCCTATTCCTAAAACATTTAACTTTCATTGAAAGTTACGTTATATTGGAAGCAAAATGTTGAGAGTATTTCATTTTCTCTGTTGAAAATGTATCTCACAAAGCAAAATTTATTATGTTTTTATGTTTTTTAAGCTGTTTTTGTCAACTTTCCTCGGGTTTTATATCAGCGTTAATTGTATCGAATTGTCTATACTTCCCGGCTCTTTGCTTAATAAATTCTTGTTCTTTTTAATAAAAATAAAAAATACTTTTATATGCATCAAGTCCTCTGGATGAATGAACATTTTTAAGTAATTTAAATTTTTCTACTTTAATCGCCTGCACTGTGTCATATATATGTCTAGCTACACTTGATTTTTCTTTGAGATTGTATTTAAAAATTCAGTATGTGTTCTTTGAACCTAGTCAAAATTGATCTTTTTGTCTTTCCAACGTAACTCGTATTACAATCATTGCATTCAAACTGTATATTCCCGATTTCAATTTTTTATCAGTTTTATCTTTTGGATTGCCTAACAAGTTTTTTTAAAGAATCATTTGACGTATAAGATACTCTCATGCCCTCGTTTTTAAATACACTATTCAAACCTTTGGTGATTGGGTGAAAAGGTAGCTTAATAAACTTCTTTGGTTCATTTTCTATTGGTAATAATTTCCTTCTAAACAGATTAGTCAAATTCCCATTAAACAAAAATCAGTTTAACAAGGAATTACGTTTTATAAAAGAATTAGCCTTATATAATGATTTCTCTTCTAAAAACATTATTACAGAAAATCAAATACAAATATAGCATTCGAAACGAAAGTAGATTATTACTATTGTAATTATTAGTGATCTTTTCGTGTTTTATTTTTAATTGCACTTGAAAATATTTTCAACAACATATTAATTATCAAATAACTTGAATTTTATGTATAAACTTTCAGTAATAAGGTTTTGTACCTGACTCCCAAAACTTGTGTTAGTAATCAAGTATTATATTGGTATGTTGCTAAAGAAAGTTGTTATAAATTAACAGCTCTATTATATTTAACAGAAACTGTGAGAGGAGTATTTAGAGATTACTTGCGTGACGTAAAACAGGACTTCTGTATAGTTTTTAGATTCTTCAGTGCATACACATTACAATGAGACGTCCTTCACTAAAATACGTGTACTTTAGATTACTTTGGATTCTGACATAACTTTTACTGTGCCACAAATAATAATTGCCCAATCAAGCCGCCCTAGGATGGGCTCTCTTGAATCACTCAAAATTAATTGTTCTGTGTCACAAATGTTAATGCTTCTTTGCAAAAGCATCACTATGTAAACTGATACACCTTACTGCAGAATGGTAGGTTGATACTGCCACTCCGCTACATTCAACTAGCCCTATTTTACAGTTTTTTTTTTCACATTATGTTATTTATTATTTTCTTTTATTATCTGTAGAAATTTTATTGGTAATTGTCAGTCAAAAAGATTATTAGGATTGTTTTTGTGGAATTACTAATAAAAAAATAATCTTAATCTTTTTTTTTTTGTATAACGTTTTATATTAGGCCAGGTGTCCACCAGATCGTACTGACCACAATCGGCATGATTAGAGTTGTGCGATAAAGATTGTACACATGTATTTTTATTGGAACATGTCCATTGACACATTTTGAGTTGAGCCCGACTAGTCGGACAAGACGCTGCATGCAAGATCATTGTCGTTGGTTTGCCACGACTCAAACCGTATATAATATAAAGTAATAGGAGTACCTGACCATAATTGTACAATTAATAAAACTGGTGCACATGTACAGACAATTTCGGTCGGAACTATCAATTTTGTAAGCGACTACTGGTCGGTCCGATCTGGTGGACATCCGGCCTTACTATACTGCTTTCGTAGATTTGTAGTAGTAGAAACATAAGACAGAAGTACATTAGAACAATTTTTGAACTTACTGCTATCTGGTTGCAAATTTAAATTTTACCAAAAACATTTGTGTTTTCTTAGCAGTCCAGTTATATTTTTCAAAATCAATTAGTCCTCTACTGCTTTTATCTCTTAGTAGTGTTGTGCATTGAATGCAACTTAGGGATTGTGATATTTATATTAATTTGGTCATCAATATACATATTTTTCGTTGCAACTCATATAATTCTGTACTAAGACACTTGATAATGCCACAGCTATATGACAATGCAGGGATGGCGAATGTTATATTACGTATTAATGTAGGAATTAATTTATACCAAATTGCATAGCTACTTATTTTTATTACCAATTGTTTTATTAGCATTGCCAATGTTCAGTCACTTGATCATTTAACGTTAAAGTTCGTTTATGTTAACAAATGTTTATGTTATGAATTTTTGTGGTTAACAATTCATCATATTTAACAGATGGGTAACTATCAGTGTCACACCGCTGGGTTATACAATCAGATGTTTCCTTTATTCTGAAGTTTTTTTTCTGTAATCTTATAGTTGTCTAAAACTTTTACCATTTTTAATATTACATGCCCTGACTGTCAATACCTCCAGGTTTATTTTTATTTACATCTTACTAATAACCAGCGGCGGCTTTCAGACTGAATATCTTTAAGGACGTAATTTGTGCTTCTTAGCTACACGACTTGCATTCTTACGCTTTTGCTTGGGATACACTGCTTGTTGCATAAAGAATATTTAACCACGTTGTTAAATTGATCACACTGTTAAGCAACCTGATTAGATAATAGGCATAAAACTTAACAACGGGTTTAAAAGAACTAATCGCACTACAACACTTGCTTTAATTAACCAATCACATGTGTTAACAACATGTCTAAATAATCATGTAGTTAACAATGCTTTATGTGACCGGCCCTAAAACTTTTATATCAAGCATTTTTTTTGATAAATTGCTTACTTTTCTAGATAAAATGAGTCAAATCAATTTATAGCGTAATTTATGGAAATCAAAGTAATTCATCTTTTGCGGGTAACATTAATTCATTTAACTCGTTATATCTCAAAAAGTAAATGTTTTCTTAAAACATTGCTTTATACAAAACTTGTAATAGTATAGACTTTCACACGTTAGATGATTTTTAATTTTAATGAACAATGTGGTGAATATGGAGAAAAACGGAAAATAATAACCATGCTTGCGATTTCAGTATGCAAGAGTGGCTAAATATTAGAAAATGTTGCAACCTGAGTGTACTGGCGACACCTTTATACCATTTTCTTAAGAAGGGGAAATCACACACGCACTAGAATACAAACTCTCAGCAATGCATCGTCTTATTAAAATTTAATATGTAGTTGATAAAATAACTTGTTTATTTTAAAGAAGGCGTTATCAATATGTTTCTATAAAATTATTAAAAGTATTGTATCTAATCTTTGATTAAAAAAACCTTGTTTTCAAGACCGTAAAATAAAATTTACTTAATACATTTGTTCTGATAAAATAAATTTTGATAGACATTTTTTTCGATAGTAAGGAAGTGTATGATACTTTGTAAATAAATGTATGTAACGAAATGATCAAAATAAAAGCAGTTAAGTTAATTAAGTGTAAATATAAAATGCCGCAAAAATCTATAGTATTTTACGAAGTAATTAATAAATTAATAATCAAAACTATTTGACAATTAAAAGATAATTTTATGACATTTATTATATTACATTAATTTGAACAAACTTTAAAATAAATATGTAGAATGTCTATTTTTATAAAACTTCACATTTCTTATCTATTAGATGTTTAATAGAACAGGTGGGAGGGCCAGGCTATCTATAAGTACAGTCAATGTAAATACGTTAATGCAAATTCTGCACTCAAATCCTAAGCCTGATAATAACTGTGTATCGTAAGGCTAGAAGTTGTGTAGCTAATCAGCACAAATTACGTCTTTTAAGACATGCAGCACCATCACAGACAGCCGAAAGCCTCTGCTGCTAATAACTCTATGGCAACTACTAGCATTCTGTATTTTGGCTCTCTTTTGGGAAAGGTATAGTACTTTGTAAGATTGGTAAAGCTAGTAAATATTTTATTAAAATATTAAATAGTAAAAAGTAAATAAAAAATTGTAAAAATTTACTATTTAGAATGAAGTTTTATAAAACACTAATCCATAATATCTAGTTCCCTATTGCGAATAATCACTAGAAAGCACATTACATTAAAAACTGATTTTTTTTTTATTGATTGTCATGTTTTTTATTGAATTAACATTACTTGTACATGAAGCACTGAAGAAGTAGTTTTTTTTTAAAGAAGTTTTTATTTAATAATATTATGGATGCTTGTTTAATAATTTCATGCATGGATAACAGTTTTTAATTATTTAAAGTCTGTACTTCAAGTAAATTCAGAATTTAAATGTTTTCTTTTTAATTCACATTGATGATACATTAAGATACATACGAGGTTGCCATGAGTTTTTTTTTTTAATTTTAATACATTTCCAGAGGAAGATTGAAGATTTTTTTTTTATTTAATAAATTTCATGCATGCATAATGAGAATTTTTAGTTTAATGTTTTCACAAAATAATCGTACATTAAGATTAGTTAAAAGTCATAGGCATACTGAAGAATAAGAAGAAAGAAGTTTGAAGAATAAAGAAGTTTGAAAAAGAAAAAAGAAGTTTAAAGAAGATAACTCCTTCCTTAACTTATAACGTTAAGAGACTTTGACTACCACTTTGTTAGTTGGATTTAAAATAATTTCATAAAATATTCATTTAACACGTTCAATCCGGGTGTGATTCACCTATGGATCACCAGGCATATTGAAATGTGCACTGCTTGGTTAGCATACAAGATGTAGACACTGGTGACGTGTGATACATCATTGTGACGCTATGTAGGAATGATGCTGGTATTGTGTGTATGTTACGGACAAAGCTAATTTGTAGTCTTGGTCCAGTTTAGTGTGATCAAGGTCGACACTGTCCAACCTCTGGTGAACAATGTCCGAAGCAATAATTTCTTTGCAAATTTGCCCAGTTTTAAGCAGTCATTTTAGATAATGCCAAATCTCGATATGCAGAACTGTGTTATACTGTTCCTGTACAGGGAACTAAAATTTATTATTCAATAAAATTGCTAGGTGCAAGTTTTAAAATATTTAATTTGCTAATTATAAATGCTTATAATTAATGAAAGACTAAATATAATTACTGCAATAGGTACAATTTACGTAGTATGTAATAACATATTTTAAAAGAATTTTAACGCACGTAGATTCCAAATGAAATTTGCTCACATTAAACCGAGCTCAGCTTTGCAAATTAACTATTTCTGCAGACTTTGCTGAGTAGCGATGTGCACTGCTGACATTGCCCAGGCAATGTCCACTCTGCTTACCCTGTAGGCTTTGCCCGTGATATACGACAGCAGACATGTCCAGATACTTACTATTATTTTGGAAGTGACGGTACTTGGATGCGCACTTAGTAATAACAGAACACTCTTGGAGAAGGTACTACATGGAAAAGTTTTTTAAATTTACAAATTTTGTACATTTTCATTTCAAGATATGACTGGAAATCTATCAAAGTTTTATTCAGATAAAAGCAATGCACCATAACAAAATAAACAAAAGTGCAGTAGTAATAATAGTAAATAAAGTAAAATCACAAATAAAACAAAAAAGTACGAGGTTAACAAAAAAAAATTATATATTTTATATACTCCCAGAAAGAGAATTTATTTACCAAGGACGACATTGAAACAATCTAGACAGATAGAGGGTTGACCCTCACAACTGCTGCAGTATGTAGACACCTTCTTTGTTTGGGCATCTTTATGGGTAAATTTATTTCTCTTGCAGCATGCAAGTGTGTGCATCTAGAGTGCTAAGCATCTTGACTGGTCTCTTATCAAACCATTTTATAATCTTTCCCTTACAACTACCTCACTCTTATTCAATTTTTTTCTGTATTGCTTCATCTGGTGGGGTCCTGCCCTTACTTCTTTATTGTCCCACACAGAAAAGTTTTTACTGAGAAGGTCTGTCGCTAGTTCTATGCTGGTATACAAATTATCAGTGTAGTTCACGTCTCTTTATGGCAACAGCCACAGGCATTGGCAACCTTTCTGGGCTGTGGATCAAAATCAATCAAAATTTGACTATTAAGAAGACGTTGGGTCAATGGGTATTTTCATTTTGGACAGTGTTGACGTATTCCGCCTACGTTCATTCCTGAAATTTTGTAATAAAACCAAAATGTTAATATTGTTTCTATTTTCTCAAAGTATTCGTTTTATGTTTATGTTTTATATTTTTTTTATATATATTGCACTCAAGTGTGTCACTTGAAATTATCAAATGGGTCACTTGGTGACTCGCGGGTCATAGGTTGCCCACACCTAATCTAGCAGATCCTGTAATAGCTTCATACATATCCAAAAGGCAAGCCTTTTTTTCTGTGGTGCCATTTTACTTTTTCCTGAGTAAATGTTGAGTCTATGTTGATATGTATAACCTTGAGGTAAACATGCTTTTTATAATTATGTTGACCATAAACTGACGGAATGATAAGCATTCTGATGCTATCACAAACACGCAAAAAATCGCATGCATACCTTTTGCAAAATGAAAACTAAATACTCGACTAGTTTGATTGATTTTTACTACACTCGGGTTAAACGTGTTAATTGAAAATATAACCAATTGTACATTTCAAATCTTAACTGGAATAAAGAAATAACTGACTAACAGAAGATTTCAAGAAGATGATTCATTGAGAATTATTAACAAGGAACACTGGTACATCTAATGAAAAAATCATGAATGGTCGGATTCTATTGCTTATTAGAAAAATAAATCTGCAAAATCTTATTATAATAAAATCTGAAATATTAAGAATTGTGTATTTTAACTAATGTAGTATTTTTTTATATGCAACAGAATATAAAAGAGAAGAATAACATTTAAAATATGCTAATATAAGAAACATGTAAGTATACATGTACAATGCCGTAGAAAAAGTAAATCCTCACTGTTTTATTAAATAGTACAGGATCTAATAAGAACACGATCTGAAATGTTTTGTTGTATCATTCATATCCTATTTAGATCAATAACAGTTTGGAAATTTTAAATCATCATTTTTGCAATTACTACCTATACATAATGGCCAGTGGCGGAACTACTATACAGCAAAAGGGAGCAGTGCGGGGGGGGCCAGGCCACTAGGGGGCCCGGAGTCTGCCCCGTTGCACTTCATCCATTTCACTTGAAGAAATTCTTATTTTCCATAAATAAATAAATAATTAAATAGGCATATTACGTTAAAACAAACTGAAAACACACAACAAACTTTTCAAGAATTTGTTTTTATAAATTGTCACGTAACATATCGCCGTCGGGCCTTCGCATATCGATACGGTATGAGCGGTAGGCGGCATACCCTTTAAAGTGTCTGATTATCAGTTTTATACCTTCAGTTCTAGGTAACACTATACTATAACTTCAATAATATTATGGCCTTTCAACTATTAGGAACTGATACAGCAGTCGCTTCAATTTTGAAAAAGACGGAAAGTTACTCCTGTAGTTCTACATGTATTTTATACTTGACTTGATTACTGGATAGCAGGGGCGAATTTACCACTTTCGAGGCCCCAAGCTAAATTTTTTGAGACCCCCCCTGTATTGTTAATAATAACATTTTAATTACTACGAGAAACGGTTTCGAGGAATAATTAAATTTTCGACTAAAGATTTCATATTTTTATTCCAAATTTAACATTTTCAATAAAACATAACTTGAGAAAAGAGTAAAATATTTATTATTAAAAATGTTAATAATTAAGATAACACGTTTTGCTCATTACTAGAGACGTGCATTTTAGTAAAGCATAAAACCACTATGTCAACGGAGCGGGCGCTTCAAAATGGTGGGTTTGGAAATGACAGAAATGAGATGCATGTAAAATAAACAACATGAATTAAGGAAATTGTCAATGGCGTGACAAGTTTTATATAACAGCTTTTGTATTTGTAAACTGTATGTCCTATAACTTGTAGAGGCGGCGGTTATGAAAGATGAGCTAATCAAGGGTTTTTTCAAGCGAAGTCACCTAAAATGCACGTCTCTACTCATTATATAAACATAAAACCATTTTTTTCATTGTATTTTAACAAATGTGTAATGTCATTTAATAATGTTTTAGCCCTCCTGGAACCCGAAGCCCTAAGCTGTAGCTTATTGAGCTTAATGGTATATCCGCCCCTGCTGGATAGATCTAATGTTTAATAAACAATTTTGCAAGAAATTTTATTATCTTTTCGGAGATTTCGGTTAATTTTTAACTCACAGACTAGTAAAAAAATAAATAAATAACAGTATATCATTCTCCAATCAATCACCATTTCATTATCTCAATTCAACTGAAATTTCTTAAAGGGGCTCGAATTGAATATTGCGGGGGGGCCTAAATTTTGAAGTTCCGCCACTGATAATGGTTTGTCAAAAATTTTATAATGAGCAATCCCGTAAACAGTTGAGGAAAATTTGAGAATTGGTAAGTTGTTGCACTTCTTTACAACAGTCATAAGGCGAAACCAAAAAGTACACTGAGAAATCAGAATTTAGGTAAAACATTATATGGAAATTTAGGATTTCTTCCACTACTTACTACTACAAATAAATATTTTAAATAATGGAATTGTAAAAATATTCCTACATGCACTTAAAAGCAACTAAGAAAACCGCCAGAAATAAAATAAGCTATATTTAACTATATTTATTAATCTTCTACTCCTGCGGAGCATAGGACATTCTATTTGGATGTTTCGAAAGCTTGTAGTTGATATTTATCGATCTTAATCTGTGCTGATTTTAGAATAATACTTTTACCCTTCTGAATCTACCATATCGAAAACTGTGGCTACTGTACCGACAATAAAGGAGAATTTTTGTAATGATAGATTGACAAATTTAAAGGAGCAACTGATTTACGCAATTGAAGAATGTTGATAATTGTAAAAAGTGTTCACAAATTATTAAAGTTTTTAGAATTCTAAGTAAACCTGAACGGAAAAGCTGTATTAAATTGGTTTATTTATTTATGTTTGTTGTACACCTTGGTATGTTTTTCATTAAACTGATTCCTAACTAATAGGGTGGGTCAAAAAAGTCAATTTTCTGAGTATCGAATTCTAATAGGACGCAAAAGTTGCATATTTGCATGCTAATCAATGGGAAGAAAAACAGGTAATGATTTTTTGCTTTTAATATCGTCTAAGTACTTCATTTGTGATGCGTGATAATAGAAAAAATATTTTTTAAAACCACACACTTCGTTTTTAGTTTACACATTACGGCTAAAATTTTCGAAGTTTCATGAAAGATCAGGGTTTTACCTTTTTACAAATATACGCAGTATATTACTTATGGGATCAGCGTCATTCTCTGGGAAAATCTGCAAACAACTTATTGTGAAAAATTACTTGTTATAAATTTCGAAGCAATTGAATTAGAATAAATCAGTGTAAATGCAACTGACCTTAGTAAAAGACTAACAGTACCTTCTGGATATTGTCGGAGCAATCCAGACAGGACAATGTGCTCCAGACCGAGCTGTAAGAGATCCTGGACCTCTCAGTCACTCCCGATGGCTGATGTGCAAACTGGGTCTTACGGTAGTTCATTTCCTACAAACGAACTCAAGATGCTGGTAAATTATATTGTGAAGACATATGCTTTTGTCGGGTTCGACATTAAGAGATATCAGTCAGTGAAATATTGTCCTAAACATATCTTTAAGGTTGTTCAAACAACGAGACATTTGCCAGACAACATTAAAAGAATCATTGATCCTATGATTGAGAGAAACGTGTTCTTCGGTCACCCAGAGAACATGTTGTTAACTATGATAGTGGATGAGAGACCACATATACGAGAGTTGGGTTACAGGAGGGTACTAAAGGCAAGAACTGAAAATCCAAGGGAAAGTCTGTTAGAACTTTTACGACTCGCTCAATAAATTATGTTACCACGGACTACAGTCAACTGATAAATTGGACAAAATATAAGCTGTCGCCCCCTCCAATGATGGAATGCTTGACAATAGAGACTTTTTTGTCAGTTCTGCAAGATAAAACTGCATGAGTTTCATTTTTAAAATTTTCCGTTCCACACCCAAACTGTTGAAAGATGCGTCAAACTTGTCACAGAATCTGCAGAAAAAGTGTGTGGACAAGAAAACAGAGATGGCTACATTAGAGCAACTTTGCTCCCAAGATTCACAATGTCAAATTTGAAAACAAAATCTCAATTTAAGATGTCTGACTAAATCAACACAATTTAACACACCCTAATTGGTTGGATGGTTGGGTAGGGTGTGACTGGAACTAGGTGAATTCTGGGTCATTTCATAAAAATATTGTGAAATGGGTGTAAAGTTGCAAAAAGATGTACTCTTATCAAAATAGAATGTATATGTATAAAATTACTCACATTAACGAATTATTAAGAAAGATGCATTTTATAATTTAAAATACCACAGTGCGTCTGTTTGTAAAACGGTAAAACCTCGATTTTTCACAAAAGTTCCAAAATTTTAGTCCTAATGCGCGAACTGAAAATAAAGCGCGTGGTTTTAAAAAATATTTTTTCTATTATCACGCATCACAAATGAAGTACTTAGACAATATTAAAAGCAAAAAACATTACCTGTATGTTTTGAGCATAAATGTAAAATTTGGTGTTTTTTATCATTTTTTCTAAACTTTAGGCCCTTTGCGCGAACTGACTATTTAACGTATGATTTTCTCAATATTCTTCCGTTGATTAGCATGCAAATACGCAACTTTTGAGCCCTATTAGAATTCGGTACTCGAAAAAATTGACTTTTTCGACCCACCCTACTAACTAAACTGAATTGGGATTTACTTTTTTTACATATTTTATATTTATTTACCTAGAAATGCATTTTCTGTTTCTAATAAAATATATTCACGACAGTCATGTTTTAATTACACATAATCTAGTTGTCTTTATTATTAATGTATTTTTATTTTAATATTCCTAACGAATACCTCTGCAATTGTTATATAGAAAATAAGTAACTGATGAATATATTTTAAAGAAAAAATTATTTGCATTTCTTGGGATGTACTTCAAATGTTTCTTATATTGTGCCTTCGTAATTCTTTATATATCTATACTTCAGTCCCACTACCACTTATTGTTTAGAGTCAAATTGTGCTATTTATCATATTTTCAAAATAATGTATAAGTACAATAGTATTCCTAGTTTTTTTTACTGAACATATTTTTTTTATAATCTACTCATTACTTAATCAGTTTTTTCCTAATTTTTAGAAAATGAAAAATATCCTTTATTTGATGGAAGAACTTGTATCAATGTACAAAGAGAAAAAAAGTCTCCACCTAAGAGTTCTTTAAAAGTAAAGGGTTCAAGTAGATCTCGATCTACTTCATGTAGTGATAGAGAGGAAATTAATGTATCACCACGTAGAAATTGGAATTATCGTTCTAGACATTCTCCATTAAACGATTCAGTAAAAAATTCTAAAATAGTAAAGGAATATCCTGAAAATCTTAGAGGAAGTGAAAAGATTACTTCATCATTAGAGCAGCATAAAGTATATGATGGAAGAGATAATAAAAGTAGACATTTAGAAAATAACATAATTAGGCATAATAAAAGTCACGTTCCAGTTAGAAAAGTGGAGATTGATCCCGAGTATTATCAGAATAGAAGTTGTAAATCCAAAGATGGAAATTATAAAGAAAAAAGTCCAAAACTGGAATTTTCTAGACACAGCAGGGAAAGTAACGCAAATGATGGCAGACATAGAGACCATAAGATTTTTGAAGACTGTAGATATAAGTGTTCTAATAAAAGACATGAGAGAAGTCGCAGTCAATCATCCACTCGGATAAGAGAATTAAGTTCTGGATCCTGTGATAAAGACAAATATTATAGGTAACTTTTTTTTATATTATTATTTCATTTTATTTACTGTAAAATTACAGAACTTCAAGTTTGTCCCTCAGACGATGTAAATCACCTTCAACAAAGAGACGAAGTCGCTCTCCTTACTACCAAAGCCGTACATCTCCACATTCTAGAAGAGATAATTATTCACCAAATCTCAAAAGAACATCACCTAGAAGATTTTCCCCGATTAATAAAAGTAGGCGCGAAAGATATGACTATTTACAATCTGACAGAAAACAAGCTAGTACAAGAAGTAGTTATGGTTCCAGAAGCAGAAGACAAAGTAGATCACCAGATTATAGAAAATATGCTAGTTCTCAGGACATAGAATCGGGTTATGCAAGACAAAGTTGTTCTCCTTATCAAACAAATCCAAATAAACATAGGCCATTGCAAGGAATTTATAAAGATTCTGAATCAGAGGTTAGAGATCGTTATAAATCACCTGTAGGACTTCAGCACAATCATCAATCATTACCAATAGATTATAACTACTATGGAGTAAGTGTATGTTATAATAGTAAAAATTATAAGTTAGATATGCCTATTTGTATAGTTTTTATATAAATACTTAACATAGCACATCATTTTTAGGCAGAACCATTCTGGTTAACTGGACCATTACCTCCAGGACCTGGATATATGCCTAGAGGATTCATGTCACCATCTATGCCTATTCCTCCTGCGTTAATTCATCCACCCTACATGACACCAAGACCATTTATGCCCATGTTACCTCCTATGCGACATCAATTTAGGCATAGATTTCCAAATATGTATAGTCGACAACCTAGACCTAAAGTGATCACATCAATAACTGCTTCTACATCAAATGTAACTAATACAGGAAATGTCAAAGCAGTTGATCATCCTACTGTGTCAGCAATAATTAGTAAATCTCCTACTTCAGTATTAATAAATTCAACTGTTGAAGAATCTTTAGTTGAAATAAAAAACATAGGGACAGTTGAATCAGAAAATATAGAAAAAACTGTACAAAATAAAGACTGATTGCATTTTATGTAACTTGTTTGTATATTGTTGTGAATTCTAGAAAATATTTAACTTAATATTAAAATTTATTAAAAATAATCTTTGTGTTTTATTGAATGTATTATTGGGTCCATAGGCAGTGGCAGATTTAGGCGCAAAAGCGTTGGAAGCGGCCGCTTCAGGCCCCGCAAGTCAGGAGGCCCCGCAGAGGCCTCCTGCCAAGGACCGCACTGGACACGTGACAAATAAAAATTATTGGCATAGAAATTCACTTTCTTGCAAAAAATGTATCATCTCTGTCGGAACTGTACCATGCTTTTGAATGGGTGAAATTCCTTAACGCCATTTGTCAATTGTCAAAATTTTCCATTGTTGAAACAATTTAAAGGAAAATCTTAACATTACTAATATGTAATGTAACTGGAGATCAATCTTCGTTCTTAAACGTGTAAAAAGCTATTTAAGAAATAATCTTGCACAAAGTCATTGAAAAAATTTATCAGTAATGTTTATTGAAAATGACATTACGCAAAATTTATGTTTTAACTGTTTTGAAACTATTATTGATAAATTTGATGCTTCTAAAAGCTGAAAAGTTCCATTATAAATGAACTGATTTTAAGGAATAAAATGTTTTTCTAAAATAAAGTAGAACTTTTATGGACTCATCTGTCACAATGACATATGTCAAAACTGACTTTTACGGACTCATCTGTCATTTTTATTTGCATTGTTTCACATGTATTTGACATATGTCGCACACAGCCACGTTGACTTAGTTGCCTACTCTACTGTTATTAAAAGCACATTTTGTATTTTAAATTCTTAATTTCACGATTTCAGAAAAAACGTAATGTACACCTCAGCACTAAAGTTGATTTTTGATCACTCGTTATGGTTGTTCAACAACCTCCATATTCGTGATAAAAAAGTACAACTTTATTTGATATACTAATAACTAATTTATCTACGACCACTATAGAAAATTACACATTTCACACAGTCTAGTAACTATGAAAATGACTCATTGTTCATAATCTTTAAACTGTACGGAAATGACCGTAGGAAATGATTTCGTATTTCCAGTGGTTCTATTAAAATGCCATAGATGTCAGCACATGCAATATTTCTAATTATTTGAAATGTACAAAGTTATAACTTTTATATCAAGATTAATTTATTTTTAAAAGTTAAAAATTGTTAATGGACTATTGTATATAACTATAATACTCACACTTTTATAGTGATATATGTATAAATCACAGACGGCATCCTAAGACAGCTGTTTCGAGCTTTTGGCTCTCCTTAATTAGGGCAGCTCGCATGTGAATTCTACACACCTATCTATCACATGAGCGTATATACTATCTTGGAAATAACATTAACACCATCAAATAACTGTGGTGTCTCCTGTAGGTATCAAACCGCACTAAACGACGTAATTTGATTATCCAATACAGGAATATACAAAATAAAATCCGGTCGAGCGTCCGACCGTATATTAATTATACGGTTATTAATATAAATAAAATACAAAATGAACACAAACGTGTTTTAATAAATTTAAAAGTTTAGAAATTGTTAATGGACGACTATTATACTCACAGTTTTATAGTGATATGTGTATAAATCACAGACGGCACTTTAAGGCAGCTGTTTTGAGCTTTTGGTTCTCCTCAGTTAAGGGAGCTCGTCTGTGATTTATACATATATCACTATAAAATTGTGAGTAAAATAGCCGTTCATCAACAAAACTCACTTTATTAAAACACATTTGTGTTAATTTTGTATTTTATTCATGTTAATTTATTTTGTTTAATTAATGTTTTACTTTAAATTATATTTTGAATGCAAATCCATATAGAAAAAATTATCACCCCAACTGGAAATCGAACCCTGGGTCTTCCACTTTCTGAGCGACATCATTACCTCGGAGCTACTGTCTCGACTACCAGCATATAAAGTTATTATTACCTTGTAAAGTTATTACAAAAATTGTTATTGAATTAACGTAAAATTGATTTAACGATATAGCCTTCTGATGGCTTTAATCCATACATTTAGAATAACCGGTCTATTACGTGGAAATCTAAAAATGTTTTGGAAATTTATTATCAAACTATTAAATTACATTGAAATGAAGCATTAGGAATTCAATGTATTTATAAAATTGGGGTTATGATTTACTTACATTAACAAAAAAACAGCGGCGGAACAACACGACGTCCAAAATACATCTGTCTATGACATTTAAGAAATTGAAGACATCAACAAAACTACTATTATTAATTTAAATAATTGTTCAAATTTTAGTATTAATTTTAAATAATAAATGATTATTACATTGAGTTATACGCATTTCTTAATTTTTACAACTAACCTGTTTTCCACAAAAAATGGGGCATTATCCGGGGCATTTGACAATCCAGCACCTCAATCTCAAATCATATTCTAGGTTAAATATATGGTCGTAGATAAAGTATAGTGTGTAACACGTACAAAAACGTCAATTTCACACTCCTGTGAGTGCGGCATGAGACAAAGTCGAATTATTTAAAAAATCTTGGGGGAGGAGATTTCCTCCATCCCCACCCCCTGTGAATTCGCGCCTGATATTAATAATTATATGTACTTAATTTTTGATAAAAAATAAAAGTTATATAAATTGTATTAATTGATTTATACTGTGGGGCCCCAAAAATTTGTAACGCTTCAGGCCCCTTAAGTGATAAATCCGCCACTGTCCATAGGTTATAAACTAAAGAGTAATAATTGCATTCACATTTTTATTTAGACACTGAATTTGATCTAGCATTAGAAGTAACACCATGTGGTATTAAATGAATGAGTGATTCTAACTCTTTCCACAAACAACACTTTTAGAAACGACCACATTTTTGGCATGTTAAGTTTTGCATTGTAGAATACATGTTTTTGAAAGTTTACTAGCGTTTGGTGCAGAAAAGAATAAATTTGTGCTATTTGTTTTAGGGCTTGTATGATCTGGGTGTGTTACTCATGTTTTTTGACATATTGAAAGACCCAAAGTAAAAAATTAAAGCTGTGGGTAGGGACATTCTAGCAATATTATGTAAATAATATTACATAATGATGTAAGAACAGATGAATCAAATAGTGAATTAAGAATTCACTATTTGGTTTCACAAATTAAGATTTGTGAAACCGGCCAAAAATCTTTTATATTTTTATGTCGTCAATTTGAGATATTGTTTTTAGTTTTTATTTTAGAAACGACTAGTCCATTTTTTAAATTAATCTATAGTAAAAATCAAATAATAAAGTAGCTGGCACTTTGATACAACTTGCATTTACACTTAAACTTAAAACTGTGCGAAATTTGAAAATGAATAACATTTTTCAATATGTGTAGGTATTTATTGAAAAATATATAGAATTTATTTCAGTACTTATGTACAAGATGACAGTGCATCTTATGAACAATTTATAAATAGAACTGATTAAATAAGAAGACACTTATCATTTAAAAAACCTTAAAAATTGTTTTCTATTGGCACAATATTAACATCCATAGGGTAGTAAGCGAATAGTCACCAGTGAAGGAACAATCACACTTATTTTTCACAATAATAAGCATATTTTCTTTTAAACAATTTCTGCCAAATACTTAATTGTAAAGCTGACGCTTTTCTTTAGTTTTCTGAAGTTTTCAGCATGCTTAACCTATAATCTCATATTACAAAATCAGTGAAAATTACAATTGTGCGATGGATGTTTCTTTTTGTGAGAGAAGAATTAAGGTAAGAGGAATGCAGTGTTCACTTAAGCTCATGTAATAAACTCAAAAATAATCTTAGAGCTTTTATTTTTTACGATATACATCAAATTAGGTTGGCTATGTGTTTAAAATAATAACGGTTTCGATATTTTATTTAATTTCATAATGTTTTTTTACTGGATCCACAAACAAACAAATTCCAATGAAGGAACAAAGTGTGCCTTTACTGGGTTTTCTTATCGATAACATTCTAAACGTATTCTAGGTTTTGTAAGGTTTGTTTGATACGTTTATAATATGCTCTGTGTAGATTATATCATAATAAAGCTTGTATCCAGTAAGGGAAAATGCATTTTAGTTCATGTTTATATACTGGTTTACTTCTGTTTCTTCACTGGAAAAGGAGCTACATAAATAGCTTTTGATTTTTTTACAATAATTTTTCCTGCAATATTACACTAAGAACAATGCTTTTATTAATACCTTTACCTTACAGAAAACCCTTTGAGGTATCTGAAGCACCCGTTACAATGAAAGATCTCATTTTTTTATCAGGGTTTTAGAGAAAAACCAAGATTGATAATCTCTAAACTGTTCCTTCATTGGTGCATTTACCCTATGTTCATTTGATTCGTCGGCTAATTTTTCGCTGGAACTTTCCGATCCTAAAGGACCCCGCACAAACCTTATGGAAATTGGATTTTGCTGGGATTGGCTGAATTTTTGATATGTTGTAGCTAGTGCCTTTGTGATCAAAAGTCAATGTTCACTATAAACGGAAAACATGTTAACAATATGAAAAATTGTTTGTATATAGTTCTAGTAGTTTATACTAAAAGTTTGATTTTAGAATAATAGTTTAAAACTCTAATGCAATATTTTCTTTTTAATGTTTTTTAAAATTTATTTGACTTTACTGTGAAATGTTTAAAATACTCCGTTCTGTAAGTATTAAAACTCCTAACGCACATGAAAATCCTGTTTCATTTAAGATATTAAATATTACGTATTTAATATAATGGCCAACAGAAATCGAATGCAGTGTTTTATTTGTAATCAATATTTTCTCATGAATGAATTATTTCGACTAAATGGTGACAATGATGCAATAAAATGAGAAATATTTGCTAGGCGGCGATTTCGACAGGCCATAAGATATCATACATGGATTGCTTACAACATTGAGAATAATGAGGACGACCCGCCAATTACTGGGTACTATTGTACGTGCAAATTAGGTGCAAAAACTGTGGGATGTTGGGCGCATATTGCTAGCGTGTTGAGGTATTTAGGTTATGCAAGGCATGAAAATAGCGTCAAATATCCTTCAACAATACTACTTGATAACATACTCGATGCTGCAAACAGAATGCCACAAGAAAATATTAATGACGCAATTGAAATATAATCAAGCACCCCGACGTGAGAGGCAAGGGGACTCGCGATATTATCAAGCACCCCGATCATGCGCCTTGCATGAGCTATTATATACCCTTGGTGTAATTTTGGTGAATGGTTAATTTTTGAGGGTTGTTCCCGTAGAGACTTTTGATCAGAAAGCCACTAGCTACAACATATCAAAAATTCAGCCAATTCCACAGAAATCCAATTTCCATCAGGTTTGTGCGGTATTTTCTCAATTTGAGCTCGTGGATGTCAAACGGTTAATTTTTGAGGGTTGTGCCATAGACAATAAAGATTTAGAATGCTCTTGGTCATGGCAGACTTTAGTGTACCAGGCAGGAGCTGTAAAAAAGCAACACTGCAATTTTACCCATATTTTCAAGGAGCACTAGATTGTATTTATTTCAAAACCATACAAAACAGAAGTTGACATTTCAAATCTTGCTTAGAATAATGTCATACAACTGTCACAGAGTTATCTTCTTAAGAAGTATTAGTAGATAGATAAATTAGTAGACTCCTGTGAAAATTAAGAATATCTCTGGATTAGTGTTTTCCTTGTAAAATTTTAAAAATTGTATAAATAAAAAACGGAAAATAAGTTTATTATGAAACTAACCCTATTTACATAGTAGGTATATAAATCATTGTTAATTTGCTAATTCACAGCAGCTGATTTTGAAATTTCAAACGAAGATCTCTCAGTATATCACCATATATATTGTTGGATAATTATACAGCTTTCAAAATTTGTAGTAAAACCAACTGCAATACTTCTTGTTTAAGTTTTTTTAAGAAGCGAGTCATATACCACTGACAATGACTATTTTAGCCAAATTAACAGGGGAAGGTTAACTAATCCGTCCAATTTAATCATATTGTTTAAATAACATAAGAATGTTTATGAATACGATTTATGTACCTGTTATAGGTTATGTTTATTTTGTGAATTTTAGTTTAAGTTAACATGTAATTGAAGAATGTCCATCAGCCATTAATTACCCCTTGTTTTCTAGACCACAACTCAAACCTTCTTCGGTTTAGGTGGACTGGGAAATATTAAACTTGATTTATACCTACTATATAAATAGGTTAGTTTCATAATAAACTTTTATTCATTCTTATTAATAAAATCTCTTAAATATAAATTTGCGTTGTTTATTCATACAATTTTTAAAATTTTACAAGGAATAAAACACTAATCCAGAGATATTCTTAATTTTCACAGGAGCCTACTAATTTATCTATCTACTAATACTTCTTAAGAAGATAACTCTGTGACAGTTGTATGACATTATTCTAACCAAGATTTGAAATGTCAACTTCTGTTTTGTATGGTTTTGAAATAAATACAATCTAGTGCTCCTTGAGAATATGGGTAAAACTGCAGTGTTGACTTTTTACAGCTCCTGCCTGGTACACTAAAGTCTGCCATGGCTTGGTTCACTGCGCATTCAAATTTTTATGGGAATGGAGGGCGCGGCCATTTTGATTAAACTTTTCCGTCATGCAAATGAGTAAGAGTGAGATACAACCAAAACAAATTATTATTGTAGTAAACAAACATGTTGAGGTACTTAACCTAACTTTTATTTCAGTTTAGCGGGGTTTAGTGTTTTTCAGTTTCGCGCGAACTCTTAATATTATTGCAGTTAAGTTATAGTTTTTATTTAGTATTTGCTTAGATAGTTTATTTAGTGTTTAGTTAGATAGTTTATTCAGTATTTGTGTATACTTTTACTTTGTAAAACAATAAAAACAATGCCCAATTGTATAGCATGTAAACATGTATATAGACTTCTGCCTGCAGATTCAACAATAACTTTTCACAGGTTTGATATCAGTAAAACTTATGTATTATTTAATAAAACAGATTATAATTGCAGAATACTAAGAGAACAATTAAGTCCTTATATGACGATTTTGGGTTTACAGCATACATTTTCTAGCTATGCAATTAAATACATTCAACACATTTTGAAGAAAGTGATTTTTATATAGCAAAAAATAAGAAATTTTCAAAAAAAGATGCACTACCTAAGATGATTGCATCATCTGAACCGCAAGTTACAGCTGATAATGAACACTTAGCAAAGGAATTAACACCAATAAAACTCGCAAAAGAAGCTGATGATGTATTTTTTATGCCAAGCACACTTACAGAAAATAAGGTGTTGACAAATGACTCACCAGGAACTTCAGGTATACGAAAAAGACGATTAAGTAGCAGCAGCAATTTAACAGCTAGCCCTGAACAAAATAAAAGAAGGTAATTATAATTACATAATTTAAAATAATTTTCTAATACTGATTAAATAACAGCAAAAAGACTGGAGCAAATGACATGATGCCAAACGAAATAAAATCGTCAAGCTCAACATCCAGTTCTACCAAAAGGAAACGGGTAAAGTTTATTCACAGACTTCATAACTATAGGTAAATCATTATATAACACAAATTATTTATGTAATATATATTCTAACATTGCTATTATAGTATATGCCCTGGAAAACTCGAGAAACAATACCTGGAGACCAGGCAAAAATTAACATTAACATCTAAGAAACTGTACTTCGCTCGAAAATCCATTGAACATTTAAAAGAAAAGATTACATCTTTGAAAATAATGATATCTCGCCTTGAAGAGCAGCGATTTTTGTCTCAAGATGCATTAGATCATTTAAACAGAACTGCTGAAAGTAAGTGTAACTTTGTATTTTAGCGGAATTCTTTTATTAACTTAATGACTATTTTTAGGTGTTCCCCAAACTATATTTGAAAGATACATCAAAAATATTAATAAAGTGTCAATTACAAAAGAGACATTTCCACCTTCGTTACAAAAATTTGCTGTTACTTTACAGTTTTACAGCTCTAAAGCCTATGATTATGTAAGGGAAATATTTTCGTTTGCTCTTCCTCATCCGAGTACCTTGCATAAATGGTATGGAGGTGTAAATTGCCAACCTGGATTTCAGAAAGTATGTTTTGACCTTTTGCGAGAGATGAGCAAAGATTCTGAACCCTTAATATGAAGCCTAATGTTTGACGAGATAGCAATAAAAAAGAAACTAGAATTTGTTGGAAAAAAATAGCATCATATTGTAAACACAGTTGCTCACAAATTTTATAATGAGCATGACAAATTATTTCCACAGCTTCAACAACATTTTGCTGTCGGTGAAGTCATGCAAGAGCATTCATTTATTTTAATTAAAAACATCATTTATGCATATTGTAAAATTCGAATACATAACCTTTGCAAAACTATGTCTAGTGATCTACAAGGTCTTAATGTAAGGCACCAATTAAACAAATTAATATTTTTTAATCACCAATAAATAAAGCGTCAATTTAAACAAATTTTGTTAACAATATTTTATTACTTAAGTGTTACATTATTAGTTCATGTAATTTTTTCCTTTATTATAATTGTTAATTTATAAAATTCAAAATGTTATGAGGTGTTGTTGAAATTTATTGTGGTTTCCTTACATAATATTTGCACGTATGTATCAATTTTGACAAATTTTGTTAATAATATTACTTATCTATTATATCATTATTTCATGTTATTTTTCTTCTTATGAAAATTTGTAATTTATCAACTTATAAGCGACGGAGATAGTGAGGACCTATCGTATGTTTTAAAAATTTACAATATCAAATTGCAAAACTTACACTGCGTAAAATTTTTAGGTTTAGTCAATTTCAGTGGAAAGAACATACAGATGAAATGTTCCCTAAACTTCAGAAAGCCATTTACTGCATACGACGATTGAAATATATCTGTGACTTATCAACCTTGCCTATCGTTTATTTTGCATATTTTGAATCTATAATCTGATATGAATTGATCTTTTGGGGCAATTTGATACATCTCTCTAACATTTTAAAACTACAAAAGAAACCATTAAGAATTTATACAGTTTCAAAAGTAGAGATATATGCAGACCTTTATTTATAAATCACAAGATCTTGACAATTTTTAATTTATTCATTTACGAAAGTGCGATGTTTGTTTTTAATAATTAAAATACTTTTAAACAAAATGCGGATGTTCATGACTATAATACCAAAATCAATCTTTTGCGACCTAATGCTGCGAAAACTTCAACATATTATAAATCATTCATGTTTACTTCAGTTAAAATTTTTAATAAACTTCCTAATCAGATAAAAAATTTAGAAAATATAAAAAAATTCAAATGTGCACTAAAATCGTACTTGACTGATAACTGCTTTTATAACCTGGAGGAGTTTTGGAATGCTGGAATTATTGCGACTGCTTGGTGTTTGAAATGTAAACTCTATACCTATATTTGATAAACCCTAACTTTTATATTATCTTTAATTTTTCTTTTAATATGTTTTACGTCTACAATGTTTTTATAATATTTTATATCTATATACACTATAATTGTTTTTTATATTTACACAATATTTTAAGTTGTTATTTTATTAATATATATGTTTTTTATTGTATTATTCAACGCCACTGGCACTAGGATAAATGTATATCTATCTATGTTGGTTTTGTATTTTGTTTCCTATAGATGGAATTTTAATTCAGTTGCAAAATCGAACTCATTATTATTATTAATTAATAAATACAATTACAATTTTAAATTATTAGTTTGTTACATTTCCTTAATTAACCTAGTTTTGCACTACCACTAGTTCCCATATTTGCCATTTAAAATTGTAACCATATTTTATGCAAGATATGTAACAGGATAATCTTGGCATTAGAAACAAAATAAGCAAAATTTTAATTGCCTTTGGATTATACTCTTATGATTGATGATAATTTAATTAAATTGAATGGCAAGTATATTAAATGTATTTTATATCTTTTAAAATATCACAGCTATTATCACTACGCAAAACAGACGAAAACCTGCCATTATAATCTTAAAAATAAGATTCAAATTTTGCGCCATAAAGTTATAGCAAAATGGCCGCGCCCGTGTTTCCCATATCACGCATACGGTATACTCATTCTAAATCTTTATTGTCTATGGGTTGTGCCCATGGAGACTTTTGATCACAAAGCCACTAGCTACAACATATCAAAAATTCAGCCAATTCCACCAAAATCCAACTTCCATTAGGCCTATTAGATTTATTATTTTCCTGGCAAAAGGAATATAAATGTCACTGGTATATTTAGTCGGGTAATTATTAATATTACCACATTTTAGAAAATTGTCTAAATTCTGTTTGACATAGCAAACACATTTAAAAATATCGGCAGTGGAAGTATTACATATTGTTTGAAAAAGCGACAACAGGATTCTGTGACCGGTAAATTAAACATAGTTCGCAATATTCTCTTTTGCATAAGGAATACTTGAAAATTATGTGATCCGTTTCCCCAACACATCAGTCCATAATTTAATAATGATTGTACACAGGCAAAATAGTAGCTAATTAGCACTTCTCTGCTTGTAATACTTCTTAACTTAAGAATAGCAAAATTCCTGGTTACTAATTTTTTAACTAGATATTCTTCATGCATGTTCCATGTTAAGTTCTGGTCCAAAAACATTCCTAGAACTTTAGTGTGCAGACCTTGTTCTAATATTTGCTCATTTGCCGATACAGGAAGTGGGAAATCCACTTTTGAAAATTTATTTGGTGAAAAAGCCAGCAGTTTGTTTTTTTGGAAATTTAAGATTAACCCATTTCTACGACACCAAGTTTCATTTCAGCAATGCATTGATTTGCTTCAGTGCAAAGAGAATGATAATCATTTGCCGAGACAATAGCAGTTCTATCGTCTGCATATAACGTGAGATTACCTCGTGAAATAGTTAGAGGGCATCATTAATAAATAATATAAAAGGTACAGGTGCAAGGATTCCTCCCTAACACCTAAAGCAACTGGAATACTGTCAGAAATAACTGTGGAATGATTTTTTTAAATCTTAGTCACCTGTGATCTGTTTGTTAAATATGACTTAATCCATTCTATAGCGTGTCCATGAATTCCATAATTAAAAAATATCCCATCACATTTTTGTGTATTGTTAAAATTATGTAGAATGTGATTATAAAATGATATCACGGCTTTCTCAGTGGTATAGTTATGGTGAAAACCAAACTGTTGGGGCGATAGAATCGCGTGTTTATTAATAAAGGCAATCATCTATTGTAAAAAAACTTTCTAAATTATTTTATTAATTAAAAAAAATTATCTGTGAAACCTCCTCATAATCAACAGGAGTTAAAAAAATGGAATTTTTAATAACATTTAACTGCACATCAGTTAGATTTGTTGCGGTATTTGCTGTAAGGAAATTTATATGCCAATTCCATCTTCATAAATAAATTACCATCTCCTATCTTCAGAGGAATTTCTTTTTTATTGCATGTGCCAATTTGTACATTGTCTTTAATAATATTCCAAGATTCCCGTGACTTATTTTCGGCTTGACAAATCTTGCTATTATAATAAGCCTTTTTTGTGTCACTAATAATGAATCTATGCTGTTTTTTTAAATGTTAACAGATTAATCAAATGCTTACACTATTTATCATCTTCTTTTTTGAAATCAACATTAAAATCAGCTGCTACGAACACATTATTTTGATGTTTATTTACCATTTGAAGCAGTGATTCTAACAAAATTACAAAATGCTCTTTATCTGCATCTGGGCTACGATAAATACAGGATATGCTAAAATGTGCATTGAATATTAAATTCGCCGATGAAATTTCAAACGTTTTATCGATAGAGTCAAAATACTTAATTTTACTAGACTTACTAGTATTACTTTTAATTAGGATCATGGTACCACCGTCACGGTTCCTGATGCCCAATTTTTTTCTACAGGAATACGCTGCAACATTGCAATTACTTAATTTAAATGAGATCAGCTCGTCTTCAGTAAACCACGTCTCTGTTACACATAACACTTCTAGATAATCTAGAGAATGAAGAAAACCTCAAGCAGTTCTGTTTTGCTATGAATACTACAGATATTTATGTCAACTATTCTAATGGTTGGAATTTATTCCTGCTCGACTCCTAGTTCGGGGCTGCAAAAGATTTCCTGTTGAATTGCTTCCTCGATGAAAAAACTTTTTGTGTATAAAACGAGAAATTTCTACTCCTGCAGACCACTTGTTAGGGTTTAAGACATCCAGGATCAAACCTTCATCGATGCGTATTTTAAATGAATTAAAATCCCTGGTTTTTAAACCTCTATAATAAATTCTTTATGTTTAAATTCAGAATCAAGATAAGATATGATTTCATGTCGTATTCTTTGAAGGATGTCTTGAACTTGCTGGCAAAAACCCAAGCTTTCTTAGCAACAAAATTTTGTGCAGTTTGTTTGGTACCAACTACAATATTATCTTTTTTGTTTAATTTTTCTTTTTTTGTCTTTATTAATGCAGCTCAGTGCAAGATTTACTGCCGTCCCCACATCTTGTTTGAGATCTTTTTGATACTAGTAGTAGTTGATGATTCATTCGTTTTTCCTAATTGAATGGATGCTGTTCTGGATATTACAAATCGATGCTTCTTTAGATTATATTTTTTCCTTTAATAGATTTATTGTTTCTTCTTGAGCTTTAAGGGTCTTTGTCACAAAAAAAACATGTATTAAAATTTACGAAATTTCACTCTAAAATGGGTAGTAGGTAGGCTGTGGAGAATTAGAAAAAAATATTTAAAAAAATCTATTTCGTTACAAAAAGTAAAACAAAAGCTTTTTTTGCAGAAAATTTTTAATCTTTCATCCGTTCTAGTTTAAAACGTATTGAAATAATAATTGTAAACTTTATATATTCCGATACCTGAGACCAATGTCAGTGCCTTGTCAACAAGTTTTAGTCTTAAAACGGTTATCTAATCTAATTATGATTACTTTTAAAATGGCTATTTTTAAGTTTCTGAAATAAAAAAGTCTTTATATATTTTTTAAAATTCTTTTCGAGTGGTCCTGGAGAGGAACTTTAATATCACCAAGGTGTGTTCATCATAAAATTATTTAAATAAATAAGGGCACAACTCCTGAAATTGTTTAACAGTACACGCCTCCCATCGGAG
The DNA here is from genome assembly GCA_929113105.1 of Agrypnus murinus. Lineage (NCBI taxonomy): Eukaryota > Metazoa > Arthropoda > Insecta > Coleoptera > Elateridae > Agrypnus > Agrypnus murinus. The sequence continues at coordinate 38,885,435 of OV816023.1, read as the reverse complement.
CACAGCCCCTTTCTATTGTTGAAAAACTTTGTAAACCCTTGTACCTCCCAGTCTTGGACAGACAGGACCATAAATAACAACTATGCTTGCTTATTGGTTGCAGTAACAAAATTTGTGTATTTTTAGAAACCATACTAGTTTCATTGTATCAGATACTGCATATTGCTTATACACCTGTTTGGTATATCTTTTTCTGATGACGCATTGTAGCCCAGCATCTATCGTATGTATGTAAAAATATACATATATTATGTACCTATAATAAAATATGTACTTGCCTAAATGAATGATTTTATAATTATTGTTTTTTTAATTTGTCATTTGTTAATTAATACCTCGGAACTTTTTACTGGTATTGACAGGCAAACATAGGGATAAATTATATGGGATAAAAGTCACAAATTCATTTTGTTTTTATTATTTAAATCACACAAAGATTATAGCAAAACAAAACACATCGTTGTTTGAAATCAAAACAAACATTAATAACTATCCACTATTATAAAATATACTATTTTGCATTTTACAAGATATGCAATAAAATCACCCCTCCTGTATTGAGCCATTGAAGAAACAGACGTCAAACACAAACACGTGCAACATGCTGGTGGTTCAACATCCCAGATACCGATGGGGTTTTTATGATGGACACCTATTACTATTATTCTCTAGTGATAAGTTCGCCGTACAACAACCTAAAGAATCTGCAATCAACCCCATATTAGGTCCCATAAAAATTAACACCAACAAGAAAACCTTGCAGTTCTTAAAAATATAATTTCCGTTTAGCCGGTGGTACAGTGGTAAATGCCAAAGACTCGGGTGTGTGTTTCTAGAAGGAGAAAGAGAACAGTTCGATCGAAGATCGTACAAAATTTGAAAAAGAGGTAAGTTTTTTGCATTTACACACATTTGCTAAATTTATTTAATGGAGCATTTGCATATGCCATAACACTTTATGTATGTTTGGCAGAAAGGAGAGCTTTCTTGAGAATCAGGATAGACTCAAACTGAGGGCATGCATCGATCATCAGGAGGAGTCTTTATTATGAACCAAAAAGCGTTTTTCAAGGAGACGTCAAAAGTAAAGAAGGTATTTCATATAGTGAGTGTTCATTAATCTCATTTTGTCATTATATAAATATTTTTAGGCCTGGACGGATTATTTTATGTAGATGATGCTGTCAGCAGGGCAAACGGAAAAAGAACTTGCTATAGCCAACAACCAATTTATCGAAATAAATGGGCAAAAAATTCCGTATATAACAGTCATTGTTGATGGAGCGTGGAGTAAACGATCTTACGGGCATGGATACAATGCTCCTTCAGGTGTGGTAAGTCAAATAAAATAAGGCACGTATTTTTCGTATACAATGCATTATAATTTTTTTCGTAGGCTAGCATTATCGGAGTAAAACCTAAAAAAATCTTATTCCTGGGAGTCAAAAACAAAGTATGCTCCATGTGCCTGTTTTATCAAAAACAAGAACAAGGCTTAAAGGAACATGACTGTGTACTCATTTTTTCTGGGCCGTCAACAAGCATGGAGCAAGAAATCTTTGTTGAAGGATTTAACAAAAGCCTGGAACAACACGGACTCATCTTCAAATACTTCATAGGTTCGTTGTCAGTTTCTCCCTTAAAAAAACTCGTATTTACATAATTATAGTCCTGATGGCGTTGTAGAAGAAGACGGTCTTGTTGAAGTGAAATGCCTTAGGTCAGTGGGGGAAGAAAAATTTAAAGCCTCGCCGAAAAATAAATGTTACAAAGTGCTCTCCGACGGCACAATAAAGTATGTAAAATGAATTTACTTTAACGATTATTTCAAATATAAAATAAACCCATTTATTTTAGATGAACGGAAAATCATCAGTATTATTTTCAAGTTCAAGGATAATTGAACATCACTGAACGCAGCTATTGCGATTTCGTTCTATACAGTGAGAACGACTTCAATGTGGAGCGTATTTACAAAAATGTTGATCTCTGGGAGAATAAAATGGTTCCGAAACTAAAAATGTTTTATATAGATAGTATGTTACCGGAAATAGTGGACCCGTTATATATGAAAGCCGGAAAACAAATCAGAGAACCCCACTACAGGGTTGAGGCATTAAAAAAAAAAGTGCGAAAAAACAAAAAGTAAATAAATTACTTACTTATACTTTGTGTTATATTTTATACTACGTAAATACCTACTTATTTTTTGTAAATATTTTTCTATGCGGACAACATTCAATATTGCGTATAATATACACAATACTGACCACAAAGAAATACTGTTTACATTAGGTTCTAAAGGCAGGTAGGGAGTATGTACAAAATATTTGTCAAAATACCTTTAACGAAAATTAACAAAAGAGTAATCGAGTAGAGAGTGCTTCATTAGTAAAAAATAAACTAATATTATACATATGTATATGTACATTTTTTAAATAAAGTTATTAAAATATTCACATCTTTTCTTTTATGCATACTCTGTCGTAATTAGACAGATAAGATTTGCAGTGGCTAAATAGTAACAGTAAATAAGTTTACACAATTGGTATGCATACAAATAAATGTGATATTAAGATTTTAAGAAACATTTATTTTTGCTTGGAAAGGTTTCTACCTGCTATACCGACTACAAATGCAATGAGTGTCACAAGAAGCAAGCATGACAATAACTGAGCTGAGTCCACCCTTACTTGATTGATTTATGATCTGTTGCAGAGTAGGATGGTCCTTTAGTAAAAATTGTATACTGATACAAGTGGCGCCCCTATACCGGATTTAGTTTTCAAAACTACGTACCTTATGACCTTAATTATGTGGTCCTTTTTCAGTAACAGTTTTTTTAAATACAAGATTTCAACTTTATATGAATTAATTTTACATTCGTCGGATATCATTGCAGAAGGATTTTCAAGGTCCACGTTGTCATCACTTACCAAACTTGTTTTATTTTCACAACAATTTAAATATTTATCGCAATAAACATTCACCTGATTTAAAAGTTTTACACAATGAGGGTGGATAACTGACCCACATTTGACACACTTTAGTCCCTTTTTTGATACTTTTTTACAATAATTACATGCTTTATTGGGGAGCGATTCAGCAAGTACTTCATAATTCGCTGCCATCTTACTTTTTGTGTTTAGTTTAAAATTGCATGGGATATCATGTACAAATAAGAAAATATAAGATGAGAATGGGTAGCAATACAGAATTGAACAAGTGAGAATATCCAAATGAATTAATAACTGCCATTATTAAAACAGGTGCTAGAGAACATAAAAAAAACAAAAAAGTCTTATAAAGCCGTGTGGCCTTTGCAAGTTTATGCAAAAAAAGAAATAGTAAAGTTACAAAGTTTGATGTCACATTATCACATTACTAAACATACTGTGATTGTAAGATTTTAGCAGAAGGTATGTCTTATGTTGTGTCTCAACTTTAACATAGCAAATGATTCATTCTTGAGGATCCATCGAAATCTCTTTCTTTAATTAGAAGTATTTTGTAATATTGTTTATTGTTTCCAGCCTTACTTTGTGGAACTCCATAATCATGAAATAAATAAAGATTAGTAAAAGTTTCGCAGTTTTATTAAAATATAACCTGACAATATTGTTTCAACAGCTATGCTGTCATTATCAAAGGTAATATAATTGTAAACAAACACGTCGCTACGGTAGATACAAAATAGGTAACTAGATAAAATAATAATAATAACAATCGCGGCAATCGTGTAACCGTGGCCCAGCCAGCACACTGACGTCATAATGTCGCCGTTTTTTCGGCAGTAACGACGTCAAATTGTTGTAAAACTGACATCATTATGTCACAGCCCAAAGACGTCATTAAAACGTCCTATACTAGGACTAAGGAATTATAAATAAACAGTTGAATATTGGAAATAACATTTATTATACAGGGTGGGATTAAAGTATTGTATTGTTATAAACTATTTCAAAAATATTGTTTTGTATCTGTATTTGTTATATGTTTTTAAAATATTGTGTATATTAAGACTCTATTGAAAATAAAGATTCATTCATTCATGGAATATTAAAAAAAAGCGAACTCAACCGGTTTTCTTAAAAACGCTGAAACACGTCGATTTTGTTTTTTATATATGTGCGATTCACCTTCCTACTGTCATTTGTTTCTAAGTTATGACGTCATCACAAGAAAATTTAAATGACAATATAGATTTTTTATAGTGGAATCCGATAGTGATTTTCCTTCTCTTTATGATCATGCAAATAAATCATAAGGTTGCATAACAAAAATTTTGAGAAAAATCGAGTTGAACTTTGTAAATGTTTGTTAGTTGTGCCGTCATCACAAAAGATTTAAAGGAGAATATAGATTTTTAATAGTTGAATCCGATAGTGATTTCTCTTCCTTTTATGATCATGCAAATAAATCATAAGGTTGCATAACAAAAATTCTGAGAAAAATCGATCTGATATATTGATACCATAATATCAATAACAATAAATGTTCAGATCGATTTTTCTCAGAATTTTTGTTATGCAACCTTATGATTTATTTGCATGATAATAAAGGGAAAAGAAATCACTATCGGATTCCACTACTAAAAATCTATATTGTCATTTAAATTTTTTGTGATGACGTCACAACTAACAAACATTTACAAAGTTCAACTCGATTTTTCTCAGAATTTTTGTTATGCAACCTTATGATTTATTTGCATGATCATAAAGGGAAGGAAAATCACTATCGGATTCCACTATAAAAAATCTATATTGTTATTTAAAGATTTTTGTGATGACGTCATAACTTAGAAACAAATGAAAGTCGGAAGGTGAATCGCACATATTAATGTGTATTTTTAAAAAACAAAATCGACGTGTTTCAGCGTTTTTAAAAAAACCGGTTAAGTTCGCTTTTTTTTAATATTCCATACTTTAATCCCACCCTGTATACTACAAAACATCTCTATATTATGACCACCTGCATAATATGACCAGTATTCTTTGGCCCCTGCTAAAATAATATCTTTTTAATGAAACTTGTACGTATTGTATTGTACGTCCAAAAGACGTCGTTTTGGAGACGTCTACGTACGTCCCATTATATGACGTCTTATGGACATCATTTATTAGTCATATGACGTCGTCGACCAATAATGACTTAAAAATAACGTCATTATAACATCAGTGTGCTGGTTGGGGGTGATTAGACCAAGCATGACAAGATTTAAGAACATTCAGGGATGGCATGATTTTCCCTGCCCCGGAAAAAAGTGGTGTTTTTCCAGTCAAAAAAAGACAAGCGAGTTTTCCATCAATCTGGCTTTTTCCGGTTTAATCCGGGGGTTTTTTCGGTTTATCCAGACAGTTTTCCCCACATTTTAGACAACGAATCCACTTATACCTTCCCCCCCTCCTCCCGTAGCGTAGAAAATTCATTATTAAATAAAAAGATTTTTAACTGGAAAAACCAGAATAACCTTGGAGGGAAACATTCTTTCGGCTGATTTTTCCCATTGAAGAAAAAAATAGGTGGGTTTTTCATGAAAAACCTGAGTTTTTGTCAACCCTGCTCACAGTCCTAATTCATGTCATGTCAATGAGATATATTCTTGTTCAATGGATTAGGGATATTGTTTTTGTCGCGATATTGACATTGCTGTGTGTTAAACTCGTAACATTTACTTTAAGGCTTGTAAAAATGTTTTTGCACGCAATAAACAATTGCTTTCCGCTAACTTGGTTATCCTTACTTATACGAGGGTAGGCTGAAAAGTAATGCACACATGCTTGTAGAACACGAACAAAAACAAATAGCAAGATCGGGCAAAAATTAAATCAAAGTACAATTCTTAAGGTTCAAAATCATATATTTATTTTTCAACATAGTCACCGTTAAGCCTAACACATTTCTCCCAACGTGTAACAAGTTTTTTCATCCCGTCACTGAAGAATTCTTCCGACTTCTCTCGAATCCAGGACGCGATAGTTGCCTTCACCTCATCGTCTGAGGTGTAATGAGTACCCTTGAGGTTTCTCTTGAGTAGAGGAAAAAAATAAAAATCGCAAGGCGCGAGATCGGGGGAGTAAGGAGGGTGTGGAATCGGTTCAAACTTCAGGTTTTGCAGTGCACCCATCGTGCACAAATTTTACGGTATCCCAATTGTTCAATAATGAAGTCGACACGTTCCTTGGATATTCCCTGGTTATATGGTTTCCAATACGCTTTTGAGTGATTTGCCGGCCATTTTGAATCAAATCGTCGACGAGTTGGCGATGTTTATCGTCTGTGGCAGTGATCGGACGTCCGCTGCGTGTTTCATCAACAATTATGGCTTTTCCAGGCTCGCAACCACGAAATTTTAATACCCATCGATTTACAGTAGATCTATCAACAGTATCGTCACCATAAACAGCCTTTAAACGGCGATAAATCTCAGTAGGAGTCACATTTTCAACAGTTAAAAATTCAATAACAGCGCGCTGTTTAACTCGCGTTGACATAGCACTAGAACACGTCTCCATACTTTCGCATACTCAAAACGAACTGGTGAATGCAACGCCTTCATATAGAGGGGGATTGTGACTTCCGAATGCCACCATGCGCGCTTCTGTAGGTTATGTTGTTCGTGTTCTACAAGCATGTGTGCATTACTTTTCAGCCTACCCTCGTACATATACCTATCTTGTTTTGCTCATAATATATATTATACCTACGGTAGATTACATTTATTGTTTGTTGTAATAAACAATACATAATAAACGTTCCTATATAATATTTTTCCTGTTGCTAAAACATTGTATAGGAAATGAAGATTATCTTTCTTCGAATATTACGTTTCAATGATTTTACACTACGATTTAAATCTCCCGCTTTTGCAAACATTCTGTTGGAATCGAAAATTCCCTAACATCACGAAGTATGTACTATGTTTTAGTTACTGTAAAACAATGCTTCTGTGAACAAAGCTAAGAAACAGAGTTATAAAAACGTGCTGCCGTGGTCTACATGATGTTTAAGGCTTTGAGAGAAAATCTTCAGGATTAAATGAAATTTTGCTAGCTGCAGGGGATTTTAGGTTTTTGTAGTTGGTCACACTACCAACGCCGCTTTGTTATGGTTTATTAATTAAGGTAGCGTCTGTTTGAAGAAAGTTCTAAAAACGTGGCAGAGTGCTCTCTATGATATGAAAAAAGTTTTCATCGCAGACCGGTAAGATTTTACTTTAAGAGTTGAAAATTATAGGAAGTGCCTCCTAAATTTCTAAAGGTACCGATCAGTTAAAATTTTTATACTTACAGTTATATTTTGTACGGATTTTGAATTTATCTTTGAAGTTTCAATCAACAAGTGTCAAATTTCCCAATATGAGAGTCTATTGTGATTCAGATTAGATCTTGCTTTCTTCATTTGTTTACAATTAAAAACACTGCTGGAAATAATTCTTTACAATCTAAACAAAAGACAAACGTGATTTTAAGTTTTATTATGCTTTAATACATAAATGTGTATAATTGACCCAACAAATACAATATCCTACCAGGTATGGTAGTTAAAAAAAATTTTTTTGAAGAACAAAAACGGCTGTTTTATAACTAATTTTGTTTTAACGGACTACATAAAAAATGTAGGCTTTTAAAAAAAAAATTTTTTTTAAATATTTTTATAAAACTGTGAGATAATGCGAGGCTATGGGTTGTAGCAATTATTATTATATATCGAAGAAATATGTAGTTAAAGAGTTCTTATCAATTGTTTTAAAATAAATTCCACCGTTAAGATTGGAATCAAAATAAGAGTAGCATATGTTTTGTTTATGTCATTGGTACCAACATCTAGCTAATACGGCCATGTTGATTAGGTTCAAAGATACTGATACTGGCCCGAAATGGCTGCACTTGGTAAATGACTTCATTGCCAAAGGAGTATTTACGAGTATTCACTACTAGACACTATCCAGGCCAGTACAGTATCATATTCTTTTTAAAATTTTATTTAGTTTTATGCATCTATAAATTTCTAAAGAAAATACAGAATAGTTTATAAATACTTATAGTGTTCAAGTAAGCATCAAAATTTTGGTGATTTCTCAAAGCAGATTTTTAAAAAACTTGCCTATTTTTGTTTTATGCTTTTAAACCTACTCCCGTAATCAGGGTGCTTAAATGCAGCTTCCGAGCGTTTTCTTGAACCTGTGCTTAGGTAGTCGTTTTTTAAATTGTAACAAGTGAAAAGTAAACTATTTATATTACGGATATATAAACAATTGTACGTCTACTGTATTTGTTTATAATTATTTAATAATTATTCTTTTTGTAAATTTTTTTTATTTAAAAATTATTTTTTCTGTAACATATGCAGGATGCAATGTTGATATTTAGGAAATTGTTTAGTCTACAATTTTAAAATTAATTTTGCTTTTCTCATTTTTTTTTATTAAGTTCTTTTTAATATTTTATAATGGTTGTTAGGTTATAGAAAAAAGTATTGTATTATACAGCGTGCTGCAACTATTTTTTGCTTCAAAATAGAGCACATTATGCTCTACTTGTGACCAAAAACCCATTAGCCCCCTTCAAATGCAAAACCACCAGTAATTTCAAAATAAATGGAAAAAATTATATTAGGTGTTTTTTTTATCGGAAAATTTTATCAACAGAAGTTGTTCAGAATTGCCCAAAAAGCATAAATCCAAAATTTCATTAAAAACAAAAACTTTAAAGATTTCTGTTTTGAGTCGCAAGTAGAGCATAATGTGTTCTATTGTTAAGGAAAATTTGTTTTAGAAAATAAAAAAGTTATAATGGTGGTGCCACCTAATTTGCGAGACACTGTACATGGGGAAGATTTCAGATTTTAGTGCTTTGTATGATCGCCACTCTCGGCTGCTCTTTGAGAGACAAATCATACCTTACACTAAAATCTATAACACTTGGGGACCTCTTTTATTAGTAAATTATCTCTACTGCATTGTGTTTGATGATTTTTTTTTTGGTAAGCTAGTGGAGATTTTTGCTTAATAGCGAAATCAAATGAACCATGCGAGTTTGTTATTGCAGAACAAGAAAATGCCAAGACTTGTTTCTTTTTTTTTTATCTATAAATTCAATTTTATTGTTGTTAAGCTTTTAATTTCTTTCATCCTCTTTTATAAATTAATTAACAAGGAATGTCATCCTCATACTGTTATTTGTTTTATCAGGGATTGACGTTTATGGAAAATCTCGGCATTATTAAAGATAAAATTGAGGACATGAGACTAAATGAAGAAAATTTTGAAGATTTAATCCTGAAAATCAAAACCGGTTTGAGAATTTTCAATTCTGGACTATACTAACGAAAACTGTAAAAGAAGATTTGAATCTTAGGAGATTTAACTACTATAGAAGTACCTCAAAGTAAGTATGTAATTTCAAAAATCTGTAATTTTCTTCCCTCTTATATAATAACCGTGCTATTTTGCAAGTTTTTTTTTTTTTAATAAATTTTTATTGATTATTTCTGGAACTTTTTATTTTTTTAAATGCCTACAAATTTTTTTTTTGGGGGGTCCTTTTATGTATTTTACTTAAGGGGCTAAAATTTTCAAAAGCTACTCCTATTTTTTTTAAACATGCTTTACCGGTAAGACATTTTTATTAATTTTATGTAATGATGTTGCATGGATGTTATGTCTAATGTAGATACGTAATGGGTAATTGCATGTCAAGTGATCCAATGTGTTGTAACTCACTTTCTTCCACACCCCCACCCCCCTCCTCCGACTTACCTATCCAACCACTTATTCCATTTCTTTCTCACATTTTTTATTTAGACTGTCTTATATCATCCACTGACCTCATAACCTTGATTTATAATTTCACCAAAATCACAAAACTAATAATAATTCCAATAAAGTATTCCTAATATACTAATAGCATAAATAATAGTTTGTTATATGCATATGCCTTTATGTCCCTAACAAAAACTGGATCCTCTGACATGTCTGTTGTATAAATAATTCAAAAAATACAAGAAAATGCCACTCTATTTATAATAATAATAATGTAAGTATTGCTCTATATTGACACGGATAATATCGGTTTTTGACATGTAGCGCATATCGCCGACAATAAACATTAAGGCAACCAGCAACATTTTTGTAGAAGCGATAACAAGTTGCTCCAATGTGAGACTTGTGATTAAATTAAATGTAAACAATCCGATAGCAATAATATTGCCTGTTGCCAGTTGCTAGTTGCTTATTATTTCAGTGTGAGAGCCCTCTAACATGTGTTGTCTGTGTATGGTCTCTTAATTTCCAATTGTTTTAATTGTTCAAATATTCTAAGTTGTTTTAGTTGAATTTATTACTTACAAGAGTTTTCTTTAATATTTCTTTTACTTCTAATTTCTTCTTTGTTTCATTTCAGGAACAACGCAACAATTTTAAGAAACATTTCAAGTTTGTACAGATGTGATGAAAAAGAGTTCTCTTCAGCCTTCATGGAACCAGCAAAAGTTCAGAATGCCAAACAACTATTTTAAGCTTCAAGATGCCTTCTAAAGTTCCAAAGCTTTTAAAATGGTTTTTATACACAAATACAGGTGTACAAATACACATATTTTAGTCTAATTCTATTTCTAATATGAATAATATTTAATTATTTCAAAAGGACTCAATGAAAAATTCAATTAGTGCTTTTGTACTACAGGTCGAATCACTGAATACCAAACAATTAGCCATTAATATTTACCAAAGCGCCGATTATTGGGTTGAACCAAATAGAAATTCTAGTTTAAGTTAATTTTATTGAAGACAAAAATGTCAGCAAAATGAAAACATTGGTGTTAGACAAATACCTTTCCCACACCATTTACTTTAATAAAATAATATAAAATATACTTACAAATTAAAAAATATGTATACAGATTATAAAACAAATAAGGACATTAAAATATTAGCGTATTATAAAATATTAACGTATGCAATTCTAGGAATCTTCCATTAAATACATGCTGATACACATATATTAAAAAACTAAAATTTTCTTTGGTTAACTGCTAAATCATGAATTTTGCAGTTAAAATGCATTCAAATAAGTCAGTTAGCGACAAACACATCGCTTCAGTGTATCTTTATTAAAACAATAAAGAAACAAGCAGGGGCTCATTTTAACCTTTGACATGTTTTAATTTAATGAAAGCTATATATGCAAGTATATTAAATACGAACCAAAAAAACCAAAACTGTGACGTTAAATTTTGTCAGACAAAAGTATCTGATATGCAGAACTTAGCTGTTGGGACGCGCCAATAAGTATTGATGGCGTTGTATAACATAAAAATGTCTTCGATATGTGGTAGTTGTTGACGTAGTTTTTAGCTGTTGTTTTTGCTGTGTTGTATTTTAATGGTGATTGTAATTTTGACAGATTAGATTTAGTATTCATGTTAATATTTATGATAATTCTAAGTAGAATGTTTCGATTTTATAATTTTTGAAATGTCGGTAAAATGGAATTGTAATTCATAGATTCCTTCAATAATATGTTTAATGTACTGGCAATTAAACATACTGCGACAGAGCTACCGTATTATTTCTTTTAACAACTTGCCGCGAGAATGCAGATCAATCTTTGGCACGTCCCAATTGATTTGGCCTTATTCTTGAGATTGATTACCTTGCTTTATAGAACGCTAGCAACATTTTAGAAATTATCACAATCACTTAATGGTTTTTACTAGCTGCAAACAAACTAACCTATAACTTTTAAGAGTATCTGTAAAAATCTAAATATCAAGTGCCTAATATGAAAGGAACTTTAAGTTTAAAAGAAATTATTAGTAACTTTTGGTATTTTGCATTAAACACTTTGTTGGATATAAAATATAAAAGCAAAATGAAACTATAATCAATCTTAGGTAGTTGACTGCTATGTTTCGTTTACAGGTAAAAGTGTTAAACTTTTAAAGTGTCAAAGCCAGTTTTTCCACATTTAATACTCTTACGCATAAACAAACCAGCATTTCTTCAAATAATTTCTATTTAAAATCAGTTGAGATTAATTCGCTTAGCTTATTTCTCGGATACTTCTTTGGAGATTGGTGTCAGCAAAGGACTAGAAGCTACTAGTTCACGTTTAGGCTGCTACTTAGAATATTCCGTCAATCTCCTCCAGTACTTGATTGCTATGTTTTGTTTATGGGTAAAAGTGTTAAACTTTAGAAAACCTGGAAGCGATTTCTTAACGGCTACAGATAAATTTGTGCAACCTATGAAGATTAAACCTTAATATGTCTGGATCTAGAGATCCAGACATATAATCTTTAATCTTTCAGAAGCCGCAAAATAGCTATTGCTGAAATGACGTTAAGAAGTCAAAGCCAGTTTTTCCAACGTTTAATACTCTTACGCATAAACAAACCAGCATTTCTTCAAATAATTTCTGTTTAAAATCAGTTTTGGTTAATTCGCTTAGCTTATGTCTCGGATACTTCTTTGGAGATTGGTGTCAGCAAAGGACTAGGAAGCTACTAGTCCACTTTTAGGCCGTACTTAAAATATTCCTTCAATCTCCACCAGTAATTGACTGCTGTGTTTCGTTTATGGGTAAAAGTGTTAAACTTTAGAAAACCTGGAAGCGATTTCTTAACGGCTACAGATAAATTTGCGCAACCTATGAAGATTAAATCTTAATATGTCTGGATCTAGAGATCCAGACATATAATCTTTAATCTTTCAGAAGCCGCAAAATAGCTATTGCTGAAATGACGTTAAGAAGTCAAAGCCAGTTTTTCCAACGTTTAATACTCTTACCCATAAACAAACCAGCATTTCTTCAAATAATTTCTGTTTAAAATCAGTTTCGGTTAATTCTCTTAGCTTATGTCTCGGATACTTCTTTGGAGATTGGTGTCAGCAAAGGACTAGAAGCTACTAGTTCACGTTCAGGCTGCTACTTAGAATATTCCGTCAATCTCCTCCAGTAATTGATTGCTATGTTTTGTTTATGGGTAAAAGTGTTAAACTTTAGAAAACCTGGAAGCGATTTTTTAACGGCTACAGATAAATTTGCGCAACCTATGAAGATTAAATCTTAATATGTCTGGATCTAGAGATCCAGACATATAATCTTTAATCTTTCAGAAGCCGCAAAATACCTATTGCTGAAATGACGTTAAGAAGTCGAAGCCAGTTTTTCCAACGTTTAATACTCTTACCCATAAACAAACCAGCATTTCTTCAAATAATTTCTGTTTAAAATCAGTTTCGGTTAATTCGCTTAGCTTATGTCTCGGATACTTCTTTGGAGATTGGTGTCAGCAAAGGACTAGAAGCTACTAGTCCACTTTTAGGCCGTACTTAGAATATTCCTTCAATCTCCTCCAGTAATTGACTGCTGTGTTTCGTTTATGGGTAAAAGTGTTAAACTTTAGAAAACCTGGAAGCCATTTCTTAATGGCTACAGATAAATTTGCGCAACCTATGAAGATTAAATCTTAATATGTCTGGATCTAGAGATCCAGACATATAATCTTTAATCTTTCAGAAGCCGCAAAATAGCTATTGCTGAAATGACGTTAAGAAGTCGAAGCCAGTTTTTCCAACGTTTAATACTCTTACGCATAAACAAACCAGCATTTCTTCAAATAATTTCTGTTTAAAATCAGTTTCGGTTAATTCTCTTAGCTTATGTCTCGGATACTTCTTTGGAGATTGGTGTCAGCAAAGGACTAGAAGCTACTAGTTCACGTTCAGGCTGCTACTTAGAATATTCCGTCAATCTCCTCCAGTAATTGATTGCTATGTTTTGTTTATGGGTAAAAGTGTTAAACTTTAGAAAACCTGGAAGCGATTTTTTAACGGCTACAGATAAATTTGCGCAACCTATGAAGATTAAATCTTAATATGTCTGGATCTAGAGATCCAGACATATAATCTTTAATCTTTCAGAAGCCGCAAAATAGCTATTGCTGAAATGACGTTAAGAAGTCGAAGCCAGTTTTTCCAACGTTTAATACTCTTACGCATAAACAAACCAGCATTTCTTCAAATAATTTCTGTTTAAAATCAGTTTCGGTTAATTCGCTTAGCTTATGTCTCGGATACTTCTTTGGAGATTGGTGTCAGCAAAGGACTAGAAGCTACTAGTCCACTTTTAGGCCGTACTTAGAATATTCCTTCAATCTCCTCCAGTAATTGACTGCTGTGTTTCGTTTATGGGTAAAAGTGTTAAACTTTAGAAAACCTGGAAGCCATTTCTTAATGGCTACAGATAAATTTGCGCAACCTATGAAGATTAAATCTTAATATGTCTGGATCTAGAGATCCAGACATATAATCTTTAATCTTTCAGAAGCCGCAAAATAGCTATTGCTGAAATGACGTTAAGAAGTCGAAGCCAGTTTTTCCAACGTTTAATACTCTTACCCATAAACAAACCAGCATTTCTTCAAATAATTTCTATTTAAAATCAGTTTCGGTTAATTCGCTTAGCTTATGTCTCGGATACTTCTTTGGAGATTGGTGTCAGCAAAGGACTAGAAGCTACTAGTCCACTTTTAGGCCGTACTTAGAATATTCCTTCAATCTCCTCCAGTAATTGACTGCTGTGTTTCGTTTATGGGTAAAAGTGTTAAACTTTAGAAAACCTGGAAGCGATTTCTTAATGGCTACAGATAAATTTGCGCAACCTATGAAGATTAAATCTTAATATGTCTGGATCTAGAGATCCAGACATATAATCTTTAATCTTTCAGAAGCCGCAAAATAGCTATTGCTGAAATGACGTTAAGAAGTCAAAGCCAGTTTTTCCAACGTTTAATACTCTTACCCATAAACAAACCAGCATTTCTTCAAATAATTTCTGTTTAAAATCAGTTTCGGTTAATTCGCTTAGCTTATGTCTCGGATACTTCTTTGGAGATTGGTGTCAGCAAAGGACTAGAAGCTACTAGTCCACTTTTAGGCCGTACTTAGAATATTCCTTCAATCTCCTCCAGTAATTGACTGCTGTGTTTCGTTTATGGGTAAAAGTGTTAAACTTTAGAAAACCTGGAAGCCATTTCTTAATGGCTACAGATAAATTTGCGCAACCTATGAAGATTAAATCTTAATATGTCTGGATCTAGAGATCCAGACATATAATCTTTAATCTTTCAGAAGCCGCAAAATAGCTATTGCTGAAATGACGTTAAGAAGTCAAAGCCAGTTTTTCCAACGTTTAATACTCTTACCCATAAACAAACCAGCATTTCTTCAAATAATTTCTATTTAAAATCAGTTTCGGTTAATTCGCTTAGCTTATGTCTCGGATACTTCTTTGGAGATTGGTGTCAGCAAAGGACTAGAAGCTACTAGTCCACTTTTAGGCCGTACTTAGAATATTCCTTCAATCTCCTCCAGTAATTGACTGCTGTGTTTCGTTTATGGGTAAAAGTGTTAAACTTTAGAAAACCTGGAAGCGATTTCTTAATGGCTACAGATAAATTTGCGCAACCTATGAAGATTAAATCTTAATATGTCTGGATCTAGAGATCCAGACATATAATCTTTAATCTTTCAGAAGCCGCAAAATAGCTATTGCTGAAATGACGTTAAGAAGTCAAAGCCAGTTTTTCCAACGTTTAATACTCTTACGCATAAACAAACCAGCATTTCTTCAAATAATTTCTGTTTAACCCTTTAAGGCGCAAATTATTTTTTTTTTACATTATGATCTTAATATGATATTATACTTGTCTCAAACATTTTTTTTTAAACATTTGCTACATTTTCAAAAACAAAAAACACTGGTAAACCGTATTACCAGTGATCAATTCGGGTGAAGTTTTTCTTGAAGTTTCTCTGGTATAACTGTAATACCATAAAAAATAATTTGTAGTTTTTTGTAAATTTAATAAGTTTATTGGAAGAAACAATTCTAACATTATAAAAAGGGATTAATGCTAATATATATGCTATAAAATCTATGGTATCAAACTTATTCTATGATCGGTGGTATGGCATAAAACATACCAAGCACAAAGCCACTTTACACTCTGAACATTCTATTATGGAGCGAGTTTGTTTTCCCCTCTTACTGCACTGTGCGCAGCGTCTGGAGGTTAACTTCTGGGGTAAATGCCCTACGTTTTGAAATGCACCTGGTATTATTACAGGAGCACCTCGTTTTTTTCTTGCCGAGTACTCCTCAATCAATAGATCGGCTAATTGAGACCTAAATTCTAAGTGGGTGATAGGCTTCTTTCTAGGATCGTCTTTTTTCAATACTTGCCTATATAGAATGTAGCTGTTAACAATAGCCGCATCTACCAAATAATAGAAAAGTTTCATCCACCACCGACGACTTTTCCAGGCGATGCTGTAAGCTGCCATGCGTTGATCAAAACGATCAACACCTCCCATGTGCTTATTATAATCCACTATGGACTTCGGACAAGTTACTTCTTCTCGTTGCCCCTGTTTATTTGTTCGGAGAACTGTGCCTGTCTCTCCAGCATCGTGCATATTACTGCACACAGTAACAGATTTCTTGCCGCGATCTTTCCATTTGGCTACAGAAATTTCACCACAAACTGCAACGTCGTATTGCCCCATCGCAATTTTTTTATCTTCCAAAAGCTTGTCCTTGGGAAAAAATTTCCTATTTTGCCGAATAGTTCCACATCCGAACAAACCTCGGTCAGACAGTTCCTTCATCAAAGGAATAGTTGTGAAGAAATTGTCAAAATAGAGACAAAAACTTCTATTCCGTAAATCGTCGGACAACTTTAGGATTACTCTTTCCCCTAAAGTGTGAACAGACTCTCCACTTTTCCCTTCATATACATCAAACGCCAGTAGATAACCTGTTTCGGCACATGCCATTGCCCAAATTTTGAAACCCCTTTTTATAGGCTTCATGGGCATGTATTGCTTCAAAGATGTTCTTCCTTTGAAAGCAACCATGCTTTCATCAACTGCTACGTTTCGGCTAGGCGTGAAGGAATTTCCAAATGCTGTATTTAGAGAAGAAATTAGGGGTCTAATTTTATATAATTTGTCGTAATTGGCTTCTCCACGTGCCGGCATATTAGAATTATCATTGACATGAATGTATCGAAGAATTTTTAAATTTTTTTTTTTACCGGAAAAATGTTCGAAATTCGGCTATTATTAAAATTTGGATTCCTTGACCAATATTTTTTCAAAGTGGGTAATGTATTGAACCCCATTATAATAAGGACTCCTAGAAACGCCTTCAGTTCCTCAACCGACAGTTCTAAATTTGCACCTGCCTGAGTGGCATACAAATTAGATTGTATGACAATGTTTTCCAGCATTGCCATCGTTAAAAAATTTAGAAAAAAATCCACAGGTGTTTTCGTGTTGAACTAAAATCAAAATTTATAATAATTTCTAAAAAAGTAGATCTAAAAATATTTTACCTGTACATTAGATCCCATGTTTTCGGAAAATTGAAAACTTAGATACTTAGTTGGTTTTAGAGGAACTTTCGTCCATACCTCAAAATCAGAATTTT
The DNA here is from genome assembly GCA_929113105.1 of Agrypnus murinus. Taxonomy (NCBI): domain Eukaryota; kingdom Metazoa; phylum Arthropoda; class Insecta; order Coleoptera; family Elateridae; genus Agrypnus; species Agrypnus murinus. The sequence continues at coordinate 38,867,937 of OV816023.1, read as the reverse complement.
TTTCTAATTCGACGTCGTTGTCCTCACCATCATCGCTTTCAATATCGACAAGCGCTTGCTGTAACTGTTGTGGTAAGTCGGGCTGGTATGTGGCATCAACTACGGAATCATCCGAAGACACGTCGGAAGGATCTTCCACATCCTGGGGTGTTGACAGCTGAGTATCTCTCGCTTGACGTAAACGCATTTTTTTAAGTAGTGGAGCAACTTCTGCTGTTGGTGACCGCGATGTTGACGGTCGTGCAACCGCAGAGGCTTCTACAGGAGGACTCATTGGTGTTGAAGATCGTGATTCTCGACTTGAACGAGATCCCATCGAAGAACGAGTTGTCGAAAGACTTTCAACTTTTTCCACTTCGTCTTCTGCATCAGAATCTCCTCCAACATCGGAATTTTCCGCCTGCTCATTCGGAATTTCCAGCAGTTCAGCTAATTCATCGTCGGATAAAGCTTTTTTCCAAAAAGCATAATCTTTGTAGCGGTTCATCTATAATTATATAATATTATAATAATAGAATATTATTTTTTATTTATTTTTCATATTCAGATTGTTTCATATTTTCTCACATTGCAAAAATTAATAACGTAACAATAAATAACTCAAGCTAAATATAAGCAGCAGCTGCGGATATTGAGACCCTATCATAAAACCAGGTACAAATTCTTCTGCCGGTGACCCAAGCGAGCGGATATTCTTGTTGTGCACGACAAAACTCGAATAACATTGAAAGTACATAAATTTATTTTCCTTATTTATTTCATACGTGCCAAATCTGAAGCAAACGTTTTTCAATAAACTCACCGCACGAAAAAGTCAAGCGCGCAAAAGGTACCCATCGACACGTTACGCTAAAAATTTACTGAGCGCAAAAACATCAAACATAAAACTATGTAAATATGAAAAGTATAATGTTTTATCTACCAATATTTAAAAATATTTATAACAAAAACCATCGCAATTCGCCGTGATTGAGCTTGCAAGATGCGAGAAATTTATTGTAACTTTTGACGCCAACAATACAATGAGATGTAATTCAAAAATTACGGTAGATACTGACAAAATTCATGCACAGAATTGTAATATAATTAAAGTACAATAAATCTTACCTTTTGAATTCACAAAATTCACTCACAAAATCTAGTATAAATCACAATGACGCATAGACACGGACGAAACTGTCGGAAGTTTGTGCGGCAAAGGCGCAGTGGTAGGAAAAGCTACCACTCTCGGGCTTTTTCGCTCCTAGCTTCGACGGAATCTGTCATTTGGTAGCGAAACCTACCGGCGATCTTCTAAATTACGATATTAAAGCGAACTACGTCAATAAGGTCGAGAATATACTCCGATTTGACTGCACTGTGACCCGTAATACTTGCTGGTAGGATATGCTACCAGAGAAACTTAAAATCAGTTTCGGTTAATTCGCTTAGCTTATGTCTCGGATACTTCTTTGGAGATTGGTGTCAGCAAAGGACTAGAAGCTACTAGTTCACGTTCAGGCTGCTACTTAGAATATTCCGTCAATCTCCTCCAGCAATTGATTGCTATGTATTGTTTATGGGTAAAAGTGTTAAACTTTAGAAAACCTGGAAGCGATTTCTTAACGGCTACAGATAAATTTGCGCAACCTATGAAGATTAAATCTTAATATGTCTGGATCTAGAGATCCAGACATATAATCTTTAATCTTTCAGAAGCCTCAAAATAGCTATTGCTGAAATGACGTTAAGAAGTCAAAGCCAGTTTTTCCAACGTTTAATACTCTTACGCATAAACAAACCATCATTTCTTCTAATAATTTCTGTTTAAAATTAGTTTCGGTTAATTCGCTTAACTTATGTCTCGGATACTTCTTTGGAGATTGGTGTCAGCAAAGGACTAGAAGCTACTAGTCCACTTTTAGGCCGTACTTAGAATATTCCTTCAATCTCCTCCAGTAATTGACTGCTGTGTTCCGTTTATGGGTAAAAGTGTTAAACTTTAGAAAACCTGGAAGCGATTTCTTAATGGCTACAGATAAATTTGCGCAACCTATGAAGATTAAATCTTAATATGTCTGGATCTAGAGATCCAGACATATAATCTTTAATCTTTCAGAAGCCGCAAAATAGCTATTGCTGAAATGACGTTAAGAAGTCGAAGCCAGTTTTTCCAACGTTTAATACTCTTACGCATAAACAAACCATCATTTCTTCTAATAATTTCTGTTTAAAATTAGTTTCGGTTAATTCGCTTAACTTATGTCTCGGATACTTCTTTGGAGATTGGTGTCAGCAAAGGACTAGAAGCTACTAGTCCACTTTTAGGCCGTACTTAGAATATTCCTTCAATCTCCTCCAGTAATTGACTGCTGTGTTCCGTTTATGGGTAAAAGTGTTAAACTTTAGAAAACCTGGAAGCGATTTCTTAATGGCTACAGATAAATTTGCGCAACCTATGAAGATTAAATCTTAATATGTCTGGATCTAGAGATCCAGACATATAATCTTTAATCTTTCAGAAGCCGCAAAATAGCTATTGCTGAAATGACGTTAAGAAGTCCAAGCCAGTTTTTCCAACGTTTAATACTCTTACCCATAAACAAACCAGCATTTCTTCAAATAATTTCTGTTTAAAATCAGTTTCGGTTAATTCGCTTAGCTTATGTCTCGGATACTTCTTTGGAGATTGGTGTCAGTAAAGGACTAGAAGCTACTAGTCCACTTTTAGGCCGTACTTAGAATATTCCTTCAATCTCCTCCAGTAATTGACTGCTGTGTTCCGTTTATGGGTAAAAGTGTTAAACTTTAGAAAACCTGGAAGCGATTTCTTAATGGCTACAGACTAATTTGCGCAACCTATGAAGATTAAATCTTAATATGTCTGGATCTAGAGATCCAGACATATAATCTTTAATCTTTCAGAAGCCGCAAAATAGCTATTGCTGAAATGACGTTAAGAAGTCCAAGCCAGTTTTTCCAACGTTTAATACTCTTACCCATAAACAAACCAGCATTTCTTCAAATAATTTCTGTTTAAAATCAGTTTCGGTTAATTCGCTTAGCTTATGTCTCGGATACTTCTTTGGAGATTGGTGTCAGTAAAGGACTAGAAGCTACTAGTCCACTTTTAGGCCGTACTTAGAATATTCCTTCAATCTCCTCCAGTAATTGACTGCTGTGTTTCGTTTATGGGTAAAAGTGTTAAACTTTAGAAAACCTGGAAGCGATTTCTTAATGGCTACAGATAAATTTGCGCAACCTATGAAGATTAAATCTTAATATGTCTGGATCTAGAGATCCAGACATATAATCTTTAATCTTTCAGAAGCCGCAAAATAGCTATTGCTGAAATGACGTTAAGAAGTCCAAGCCAGTTTTTCCAACGTTTAATACTCTTACCCATAAACAAACCAGCATTTCTTCAAATAATTTCTGTTTAAAATCAGTTTCGGTTAATTCGCTTAGCTTATGTCTCGGATACTTCTTTGGAGATTGGTGTCAGTAAAGGACTAGAAGCTACTAGTCCACTTTTAGGCCGTACTTAGAATATTCCTTCAATCTCCTCCAGTAATTGACTGCTGTGTTCCGTTTATGGGTAAAAGTGTTAAACTTTAGAAAACCTGGAAGCGATTTCTTAATGGCTACAGACTAATTTGCGCAACCTATGAAGATTAAATCTTAATATGTCTGGATCTAGAGATCCAGACATATAATCTTTAATCTTTCAGAAGCCGCAAAATAGCTATTGCTGAAATGACGTTAAGAAGTCCAAGCCAGTTTTTCCAACGTTTAATACTCTTACCCATAAACAAACCAGCATTTCTTCAAATAATTTCTGTTTAAAATCAGTTTCAGTTAATTCGCTTAGCTTATGTCTCTGATACTTCTTTGGAGATTGGTGTCAGCAAAGGACTAGAAGCTACTAGCCACTTTTAGGCCGTATTTAGAATATTCCTTCAATCTCCTCCAGTAATTGACTGCTGTGTTTCGTTTATGGGTAAAAGTGTTAAACTTTAGAAAACCTGGAAGCGATTTCTTAATGGCTACAGATAAATTTGCGCAACCTATGAAGATTAAATCTTAATATGTCTGGATCTAGAGATCCAGACATATAATCTTTAATCTTTCAGAAGCCGCAAAATAGCTATTGCTGAAATGACGTTAAGAAGTCCAAGCCAGTTTTTCCAACGTTTAATACTCTTACCCATAAACAAACCAGCATTTCTTCAAATAATTTCTGTTTAAAATCAGTTTCGGTTAATTCGCTTAGCTTATGTCTCTGATACTTCTTTGGAGATTGGTGTCAGCAAAGGACTAGAAGCTACTAGCCACTTTTAGGCCGTATTTAGAATATTCCTTCAATCTCCTCCAGTAATTGACTGCTGTGTTTCGTTTATGGGTAAAAGTGTTAAACTTTAGAAAACCTGGAAGCGATTTCTTAATGGCTACAGATAAATTTGCGCAACCTATGATGATTAAATCTTAATATGTCTGGATCTAGAGATCCAGACATATAATCTTTAATCTTTCAGAAGCCGCAAAATAGCTATTGCTGAAATGACGTTAAGAAGTCCAAGCCAGTTTTTCCAACGTTTAATACTCTTACCCATAAACAAACCAGCATTTCTTCAAATAATTTCTGTTTAAAATCAGTTTCGGTTAATTCGCTTAGCTTATGTCTCGGATACTTCTTTGGAGATTGGTGTCAGTAAAGGACTAGAAGCTACTAGTCCACTTTTAGGCCGTACTTAGAATATTCCTTCAATCTCCTCCAGTAATTGACTGCTGTGTTCCGTTTATGGGTAAAAGTGTTAAACTTTAGAAAACCTGGAAGCGATTTCTTAATGGCTACAGATAAATTTGCGCAACCTATGAAGATTAAATCTTAATATGTCTGGATCTAGAGATCCAGACATATAATCTTTAATCTTTCAGAAGCCGCAAAATAGCTATTGCTGAAATGACGTTAAGAAGTCCAAGCCAGTTTTTCCAACGTTTAATACTCTTACCCATAAACAAACCAGCATTTCTTCAAATAATTTCTGTTTAAAATCAGTTTCGGTTAATTCGCTTAGCTTATGTCTCGGATACTTCTTTGGAGATTGGTGTCAGTAAAGGACTAGAAGCTACTAGTCCACTTTTAGGCCGTACTTAGAATATTCCTTCAATCTCCTCCAGTAATTGACTGCTGTGTTTCGTTTATGGGTAAAAGTGTTAAACTTTAGAAAACCTGGAAGCGATTTCTTAATGGCTACAGATAAATTTGCGCAACCTATGAAGATTAAATCTTAATATGTCTGGATCTAGAGATCCAGACATATAATCTTTAATCTTTCAGAAGCCGCAAAATAGCTATTGCTGAAATGACGTTAAGAAGTCCAAGCCAGTTTTTCCAACGTTTAATACTCTTACCCATAAACAAACCAGCATTTCTTCAAATAATTTCTGTTTAAAATCAGTTTCGGTTAATTCGCTTAGCTTATGTCTCGGATACTTCTTTGGAGATTGGTGTCAGTAAAGGACTAGAAGCTACTAGTCCACTTTTAGGCCGTACTTAGAATATTCCTTCAATCTCCTCCAGTAATTGACTGCAGTGTTCCATTTATGGGTAAAAGTGTTAAACTTTAGAAAACCTGGAAGCGATTTCTTAATGGCTACAGACTAATTTGCGCAACCTATGAAGATTAAATCTTAATATGTCTGGATCTAGAGATCCAGACATATAATCTTTAATCTTTCAGAAGCCGCAAAATAGCTATTGCTGAAATGACGTTAAGAAGTCCAAGCCAGTTTTTCCAACGTTTAATACTCTTACCCATAAACAAACCAGCATTTCTTCAAATAATTTCTGTTTAAAATCAGTTTCGGTTAATTCGCTTAGCTTATGTCTCTGATACTTCTTTGGAGATTGGTGTCAGCAAAGGACTAGAAGCTACTAGCCACTTTTAGGCTGTATTTAGAATATTCCTTCAATCTCCTCCAGTAATTGACTGCTGTGTTTCGTTTATGGGTAAAAGTGTTAAACTTTAGAAAACCTGGAAGCGATTTCTTAATGGCTACAGATAAATTTGCGCAACCTATGAAGATTAAATCTTAATATGTCTGGATCTAGAGATCCAGACATATAATCTTTAATCTTTCAGAAGCCGCAAAATAGCTATTGCTGAAATGACGTTAAGAAGTCCAAGCCAGTTTTTCCAACGTTTAATACTCTTACCCATAAACAAACCAGCATTTCTTCAAATAATTTCTGTTTAAAATCAGTTTCGGTTAATTCGCTTAGCTTATGTCTCGGATACTTCTTTGGAGATTGGTGTCAGTAAAGGACTAGAAGCTACTAGTCCACTTTTAGGCCGTACTTAGAATATTCCTTCAATCTCCTCCAGTAATTGACTGCTGTGTTTCGTTTATGGGTAAAAGTGTTAAACTTTAGAAAACCTGGAAGCGATTTCTTAATGGCTACAGATAAATTTGCGCAACCTATGAAGATTAAATCTTAATATGTCTGGATCTAGAGATCCAGACATATAATCTTTAATCTTTCAGAAGCCGCAAAATAGCTATTGCTGAAATGACGTTAAGAAGTCAAAGCCAGTTTTTCCAACGTTTAATACTCTTACCCATAAACAAACCAGCATTTCTTCAAATAATTTCTGTTTAAAATCAGTTTCGGTTAATTCGCTTAGCTTATGTCTCCGATACTTCTTTGGAGATTGGTGTCAGCAAAGGACTAGAAGCTACTAGTCCACTTTTAGGCCGTACTTAGAATATTCCTTCAATCTCCTCCAGTAATTGACTGCTGTGTTTCGTTTATGGGTAAAAGTGTTAAACTTTAGAAAACCTGGAAGCGATTTCTTAATGGCTACAGATAAATTTGCGCAACCTATGAAGATTAAATCTTAATATGTCTGGATCTAGAGATCCAGACATATAATCTTTAATCTTTCAGAAGCCGCAAAATAGCTATTGCTGAAATGACGTTAAGAAGTCAATGCCAGTTTTTCCAACGTTTAATACTCTTACCCATAAACAAATCAGCATTTCTTCAAATAATTTCTGTTTAAAATCAGTTTCGGTTAATTCGCTTAGCTTATGTCTCCGATACTTCTTTGGAGATTGGTGTCAGTAAAGGACTAGAAGCTACTAGTCTACTTTTAGGCCGTACTTAGAATATTCCTTCAATCTCCTCCAGTAATTGACTGCTGTGTTTCGTTTATGGGTAAAAGTGTTAAACTTTAGAAAACCTGGAAGCGATTTCTTAATGGCTACAGATAAATTTGCGCAACCTATGAAGATTAAATCTTAATATGTCTGGATCTAGAGATCCAGACATATAATCTTTAATCTTTCAGAAGCCGCAAAATAGCTATTGCTGAAATGACGTTAAGAAGTCCAAGCCAGTTTTTCCAACGTTTAATACTCTTACCCATAAACAAACCAGCATTTCTTCAAATAATTTGTTTAAAATCAGTTTCGGTTAATTCGCTTAGCTTATGTCTCGGATACTTCTTTGGAGATTGGTGTCAGTAAAGGACTAGAAGCTACTAGTCCACTTTTAGGCCGTACTTAGAATATTCCTTCAATCTCCTCCAGTAATTGACTGCTGTGTTCCGTTTATGGGTAAAAGTGTTAAACTTTAGAAAACCTGGAAGCGATTTCTTAATGGCTACAGACTAATTTGCGCAACCTATGAAGATTAAATCTTAATATGTCTGGATCTAGAGATCCAGACATATAATCTTTAATCTTTCAGAAGCCGCAAAATAGCTATTGCTGAAATGACGTTAAGAAGTCCAAGCCAGTTTTTCCAACGTTTAATACTCTTACCCATAAACAAACCAGCATTTCTTCAAATAATTTCTGTTTAAAATCAGTTTCGGTTAATTCGCTTAGCTTATGTCTCTGATACTTCTTTGGAGATTGGTGTCAGCAAAGGACTAGAAGCTACTAGCCACTTTTAGGCCGTATTTAGAATATTCCTTCAATCTCCTCCAGTAATTGACTGCTGTGTTTCGTTTATGGGTAAAAGTGTTAAACTTTAGAAAACCTGGAAGCGATTTCTTAATGGCTACAGATAAATTTGCGCAACCTATGAAGATTAAATCTTAATATGTCTGGATCTAGAGATCCAGACATATAATCTTTAATCTTTCAGAAGCCGCAAAATAGCTATTGCTGAAATGACGTTAAGAAGTCCAAGCCAGTTTTTCCAACGTTTAATACTCTTACCCATAAACAAACCAGCATTTCTTCAAATAATTTCTGTTTAAAATCAGTTTCGGTTAATTCGCTTAGCTTATGTCTCTGATACTTCTTTGGAGATTGGTGTCAGCAAAGGACTAGAAGCTACTAGCCACTTTTAGGCCGTATTTAGAATATTCCTTCAATCTCCTCCAGTAATTGACTGCTGTGTTTCGTTTATGGGTAAAAGTGTTAAACTTTAGAAAACCTGGAAGCGATTTCTTAATGGCTACAGATAAATTTGCGCAACCTATGAAGATTAAATCTTAATATGTCTGGATCTAGAGATCCAGACATATAATCTTTAATCTTTCAGAAGCCGCAAAATAGCTATTGCTGAAATGACGTTAAGAAGTCCAAGCCAGTTTTTCCAACGTTTAATACTCTTACCCATAAACAAACCAGCATTTCTTCAAATAATTTCTGTTTAAAATCAGTTTCGGTTAATTCGCTTAGCTTATGTCTCGGATACTTCTTTGGAGATTGGTGTCAGTAAAGGACTAGAAGCTACTAGTCCACTTTTAGGCCGTACTTAGAATATTCCTTCAATCTCCTCCAGTAATTGACTGCTGTGTTCCGTTTATGGGTAAAAGTGTTAAACTTTAGAAAACCTGGAAGCGATTTCTTAATGGCTACAGACTAATTTGCGCAACCTATGAAGATTAAATCTTAATATGTCTGGATCTAGAGATCCAGACATATAATCTTTAATCTTTCAGAAGCCGCAAAATAGCTATTGCTGAAATGACGTTAAGAAGTCCAAGCCAGTTTTTCCAACGTTTAATACTCTTACCCATAAACAAACCAGCATTTCTTCAAATAATTTCTGTTTAAAATCAGTTTCGGTTAATTCGCTTAGCTTATGTCTCGGATACTTCTTTGGAGATTGGTGTCAGCAAAGGACTAGAAGCTACTAGCCACTTTTAGGCCGTATTTAGAATATTCCTTCAATCTCCTCCAGTAATTGACTGCTGTGTTTCGTTTATGGGTAAAAGTGTTAAACTTTAGAAAACCTGGAAGCGATTTCTTAATGGCTACAGATAAATTTGCGCAACCTATGAAGATTAAATCTTAATATGTCTGGATCTAGAGATCCAGACATATAATCTTTAATCTTTCAGAAGCCGCAAAATAGCTATTGCTGAAATGACGTTAAGAAGTCCAAGCCAGTTTTTCCAACGTTTAATACTCTTACCCATAAACAAACCAGCATTTCTTCAAATAATTTCTGTTTAAAATCAGTTTCGGTTAATTCGCTTAGCTTATGTCTCGGATACTTCTTTGGAGATTGGTGTCAGCAAAGGACTAGAAGCTACTAGCCACTTTTAGGCCGTATTTAGAATATTCCTTCAATCTCCTCCAGTAATTGACTGCTGTGTTTCGTTTATGGGTAAAAGTGTTAAACTTTAGAAAACCTGGAAGCGATTTCTTAATGGCTACAGATAAATTTGCGCAACCTATGAAGATTAAATCTTAATATGTCTGGATCTAGAGATCCAGACATATAATCTTTAATCTTTCAGAAGCCGCAAAATAGCTATTGCTGAAATGACGTTAAGAAGTCCAAGCCAGTTTTTCCAACGTTTAATACTCTTACCCATAAACAAACCAGCATTTCTTCAAATAATTTCTGTTTAAAATCAGTTTCGGTTAATTCGCTTAGCTTATGTCTCTGATACTTCTTTGGAGATTGGTGTCAGCAAAGGACTAGAAGCTACTAGCCACTTTTAGGCCGTATTTAGAATATTCCTTCAATCTCCTCCAGTAATTGACTGCTGTGTTTCGTTTATGGGTAAAAGTGTTAAACTTTAGAAAACCTGGAAGCGATTTCTTAATGGCTACAGATAAATTTGCGCAACCTATGAAGATTAAATCTTAATATGTCTGGATCTAGAGATCCAGACATATAATCTTTAATCTTTCAGAAGCCGCAAAATAGCTATTGCTGAAATGACGTTAAGAAGTCCAAGCCAGTTTTTCCAACGTTTAATACTCTTACCCATAAACAAACCAGCATTTCTTCAAATAATTTCTGTTTAAAATCAGTTTCGGTTAATTCGCTTAGCTTATGTCTCGGATACTTCTTTGGAGATTGGTGTCAGTAAAGGACTAGAAGCTACTAGTCCACTTTTAGGCCGTACTTAGAATATTCCTTCAATCTCCTCCAGTAATTGACTGCTGTGTTTCGTTTATGGGTAAAAGTGTTAAACTTTAGAAAACCTGGAAGCGATTTCTTAATGGCTACAGATAAATTTGCGCAACCTATGAAGATTAAATCTTAATATGTCTGGATCTAGAGATCCAGACATATAATCTTTAATCTTTCAGAAGCCGCAAAATAGCTATTGCTGAAATGACGTTAAGAAGTCCAAGCCAGTTTTTCCAACGTTTAATACTCTTACCCATAAACAAACCAGCATTTCTTCAAATAATTTCTGTTTAAAATCAGTTTCGGTTAATTCGCTTAGCTTATGTCTCGGATACTTCTTTGGAGATTGGTGTCAGTAAAGGACTAGAAGCTACTAGTCCACTTTTAGGCCGTACTTAGAATATTCCTTCAATCTCCTCCAGTAATTGACTGCTGTGTTCCATTTATGGGTAAAAGTGTTAAACTTTAGAAAACCTGGAAGCGATTTCTTAATGGCTACAGACTAATTTGCGCAACCTATGAAGATTAAATCTTAATATGTCTGGATCTAGAGATCCAGACATATAATCTTTAATCTTTCAGAAGCCGCAAAATAGCTATTGCTGAAATGACGTTAAGAAGTCCAAGCCAGTTTTTCCAACGTTTAATACTCTTACCCATAAACAAACCAGCATTTCTTCAAATAATTTCTGTTTAAAATCAGTTTCGGTTAATTCGCTTAGCTTATGTCTCTGATACTTCTTTGGAGATTGGTGTCAGCAAAGGACTAGAAGCTACTAGCCACTTTTAGGCTGTATTTAGAATATTCCTTCAATCTCCTCCAGTAATTGACTGCTGTGTTTCGTTTATGGGTAAAAGTGTTAAACTTTAGAAAACCTGGAAGCGATTTCTTAATGGCTACAGATAAATTTGCGCAACCTATGAAGATTAAATCTTAATATGTCTGGATCTAGAGATCCAGACATATAATCTTTAATCTTTCAGAAGCCGCAAAATAGCTATTGCTGAAATGACGTTAAGAAGTCCAAGCCAGTTTTTCCAACGTTTAATACTCTTACCCATAAACAAACCAGCATTTCTTCAAATAATTTCTGTTTAAAATCAGTTTCGGTTAATTCGCTTAGCTTATGTCTCGGATACTTCTTTGGAGATTGGTGTCAGTAAAGGACTAGAAGCTACTAGTCCACTTTTAGGCCGTACTTAGAATATTCCTTCAATCTCCTCCAGTAATTGACTGCTGTGTTCCGTTTATGGGTAAAAGTGTTAAACTTTAGAAAACCTGGAAGCGATTTCTTAATGGCTACAGACTAATTTGCGCAACCTATGAAGATTAAATCTTAATATGTCTGGATCTAGAGATCCAGACATATAATCTTTAATCTTTCAGAAGCCGCAAAATAGCTATTGCTGAAATGACGTTAAGAAGTCCAAGCCAGTTTTTCCAACGTTTAATACTCTTACCCATAAACAAACCAGCATTTCTTCAAATAATTTCTGTTTAAAATCAGTTTCGGTTAATTCGCTTAGCTTATGTCTCTGATACTTCTTTGGAGATTGGTGTCAGCAAAGGACTAGAAGCTACTAGCCACTTTTAGGCCGTATTTAGAATATTCCTTCAATCTCCTCCAGTAATTGACTGCTGTGTTTCGTTTATGGGTAAAAGTGTTAAACTTTAGAAAACCTGGAAGCGATTTCTTAATGGCTACAGATAAATTTGCGCAACCTATGAAGATTAAATCTTAATATGTCTGGATCTAGAGATCCAGACATATAATCTTTAATCTTTCAGAAGCCGCAAAATAGCTATTGCTGAAATGACGTTAAAAAGTCCAAGCCAGTTTTTCCAACGTTTAATACTCTTACCCATAAACAAACCAGCATTTCTTCAAATAATTTCTGTTTAAAATCAGTTTCGGTTAATTCGCTTAGCTTATGTCTCGGATACTTCTTTGGAGATTGGTGTCAGTAAAGGACTAGAAGCTACTAGTCCACTTTTAGGCCGTACTTAGAATATTCCTTCAATCTCCTCCAGTAATTGACTGCTGTGTTCCGTTTATGGGTAAAAGTGTTAAACTTTAGAAAACCTGGAAGCGATTTCTTAATGGCTACAGACTAATTTGCGCAACCTATGAAGATTAAATCTTAATATGTCTGGATCTAGAGATCCAGACATATAATCTTTAATCTTTCAGAAGCCGCAAAATAGCTATTGCTGAAATGACGTTAAGAAGTCCAAGCCAGTTTTTCCAACGTTTAATACTCTTACCCATAAACAAACCAGCATTTCTTCAAATAATTTCTGTTTAAAATCAGTTTCGGTTAATTCGCTTAGCTTATGTCTCTGATACTTCTTTGGAGATTGGTGTCAGCAAAGGACTAGAAGCTACTAGCCACTTTTAGGCCGTATTTAGAATATTCCTTCAATCTCCTCCAGTAATTGACTGCTGTGTTTCGTTTATGGGTAAAAGTGTTAAACTTTAGAAAACCTGGAAGCGATTTCTTAATGGCTACAGATAAATTTGCGCAACCTATGAAGATTAAATCTTAATATGTCTGGATCTAGAGATCCAGACATATAATCTTTAATCTTTCAGAAGCCGCAAAATAGCTATTGCTGAAATGACGTTAAGAAGTCCAAGCCAGTTTTTCCAACGTTTAATACTCTTACCCATAAACAAACCAGCATTTCTTCAAATAATTTCTGTTTAAAATCAGTTTCGGTTAATTCGCTTAGCTTATGTCTCGGATACTTCTTTGGAGATTGGTGTCAGTAAAGGACTAGAAGCTACTAGTCCACTTTTAGGCCGTACTTAGAATATTCCTTCAATCTCCTCCAGTAATTGACTGCTGTGTTTCGTTTATGGGTAAAAGTGTTAAACTTTAGAAAACCTGGAAGCGATTTCTTAATGGCTACAGATAAATTTGCGCAACCTATGAAGATTAAATCTTAATATGTCTGGATCTAGAGATCCAGACATATAATCTTTAATCTTTCAGAAGCCGCAAAATAGCTATTGCTGAAATGACGTTAAGAAGTCCAAGCCAGTTTTTCCAACGTTTAATACTCTTACCCATAAACAAACCAGCATTTCTTCAAATAATTTCTGTTTAAAATCAGTTTCGGTTAATTCGCTTAGCTTATGTCTCGGATACTTCTTTGGAGATTGGTGTCAGTAAAGGACTAGAAGCTACTTGTCCACTTTTAGGCCGTACTTAGAATATTCCTTCAATCTCCTCCAGTAATTGACTGCTGTGTTTCGTTTATGGGTAAAAGTGTTAAACTTTAGAAAACCTGGAAGCGATTTCTTAATGGCTACAGATAAATTTGCGCAACCTATGAAGATTAAATCTTAATATGTCTGGATCTAGAGATCCAGACATATAATCTTTAATCTTTCAGAAGCCGCAAAATAGCTATTGCTGAAATGACGTTAAGAAGTCCTAGCCAGTTTTTCCAACGTTTAATACTCTTACGCATAAACAAACCAGCATTTCTTCAAATAATTTCTGTTTAAAATCAGTTTCGGTTAATTCGCTTAGCTTATGTCTCGGATACTTCTTTGGAGATTGGTGTCAGTAAAGGACTAGAAGCTACTAGTCCACTTTTAGGCCGTACTTAGAATATTCCTTCAATCTCCTCCAGTAATTGACTGCTGTGTTTCGTTTATGGGTAAAAGTGTTAAACTTTAGAAAACCTGGAAGCGATTTCTTAATGGCTACAGATAAATTTGCGCAACCTATGAAGATTAAATCTTAATATGTCTGGATCTAGAGATCCAGACATATAATCTTTAATCTTTCAGAAGCCGCAAAATAGCTATTGCTGAAATGACGTTAAGAAGTCCTAGCCAGTTTTTCCAACGTTTAATACTCTTACCCATAAACAAACCAGCATTTCTTCAAATAATTTCTGTTTAAAATCAGTTTCGGTTAATTCGCTTAGCTTATGTCTCGGATACTTCTTTGGAGATTGGTGTCAGTAAAGGACTAGAAGCTACTAGTCCACTTTTAGGCCGTACTTAGAATATTCCTTCAATCTCCTCCAGTAATTGACTGCTGTGTTTCGTTTATGGGTAAAAGTGTTAAACTTTAGAAAACCTGGAAGCGATTTCTTAATGGCTACAGATAAATTTGCGCAACCTATGAAGATTAAATCTTAATATGTCTGGATCTAGAGATCCAGACATATAATCTTTAATCTTTCAGAAGCCGCAAAATAGCTATTGCTGAAATGACGTTAAGAAGTCCAAGCCAGTTTTTCCAACGTTTAATACTCTTACGCATAAACAAACCAGCATTTCTTCAAATAATTTCTGTTTAAAATCAGTTTCGGTTAATTCGCTTAGCTTATGTCTCGGATACTTCTTTGGAGATTGGTGTCAGTAAAGGACTAGAAGCTACTAGTCCACTTTTAGGCCGTACTTAGAATATTCCTTCAATCTCCTCCAGTAATTGACTGCTGTGTTTCGTTTATGGGTAAAAGTGTTAAACTTTAGAAAACCTGGAAGCGATTTCTTAATGGCTACAGATAAATTTGCGCAACCTATGAAGATTAAATCTTAATATGTCTGGATCTAGAGATCCAGACATATAATCTTTAATCTTTCAGAAGCCGCAAAATAGCTATTGCTGAAATGACGTTAAGAAGTCAAAGCCAGTTTTTCCAACGTTTAATACTCTTACCCATAAACAAACCGGTATTTCTTCGGAAATTTCTCTTTTTGAAATAAGTTTCGTTTCATTAGCTTAGAGTATTTCTCGGATACTTCTTTGGAAATTGGTTCCAGCAAAGGACTAATAGCTACTAGTCCACTTGACTAGTGGCCACCACTGAACCTTGTTAAAGTTTTACTTGACAACATTTTGTGCATGTTTTTATAAGAGTTCAAAAATTTAAACTGACTTCTGAAGAGAAATATCTTAAAGCAATAAATGGCCTTAGCCATCCATCTTTCATAGTGGAAGGTACTCAAATAATTCTTTATAGTCTTCTCTGGGATGATGTAGTGGAAGCTGGTCGAGGCAGGACTGCAAAATATGATTACGGTTATCACCAGTTGTTCTGCTCATATACTCGTTTTGGATTCCAAACTCGTCATGATGTAAATCAATGTTAGAGCAAGTCTGTTGAAAGCGCTTGAACAGTTCTTCCCTTCTGTCTTTGTGCTATTAAAAACTCTTTGCCTTCTGCAATCTCAATTGTCGAGAGGGCATTGGTATATGCAATGTCGAAAAGGTTGTCTAGCTTTTCCAAAGACAAAAAACATTCTCTTTATTTCTGTGAATGTCAGTTTTTCAAATAAAACTTTTTTTGCAAATTTCTTCATTCTTTATATAATTCCTCCAATTTGGCAATAGTGCTGTAGCTCCCTTACGGGAATTGTAGCTTTTTGTCAGAATATAATTTTTTTCTCTATTGCCAAGCGTGCGTTTTCTCGAACATGAAAATGAATATTATTTAAAAAAAAACTTGCAATACTTGTTTACTGGATGGTAGCTTATTACCACAAATTTGAATAGTTTCTCTTCCTATTAAGTATATATTTGTTCGTATTTTACGCTGGTTAACCATTTTTAAACAATTTAAATTACTATTTTACTTTAACACTACGAAATAACTCTCAATATGATAGTCACTGAAATAAACAATCTTAAACTTGATGCTAGACATCTATATAGACACATGCAAAATCCCAGAAAATCATTTTACACTAATACCAAGAACAATACATTTTTTATGAATGTTTTGCGTTTCGGGTATATTTCAACTTGAGAACGTTTTCCTATCATTCTATTTGACTAGAATTTTGCTGGGACTCTTGTATGTATAAAAGTAACAAAACGAGGGGGTGTTTGGTAAATAAGTACCACCCTAATATGCATGGACCAAGGAGTGGAAAGGAATTTTAAGAGTAAAACTAATAATTATTAATAGCTTTTGGTTCTTTGTTTAAAACACTTTTCAACATAAACTACAAAATTAAAGTGAAAATAATTTCAGTCAGTCTTCCGTAAGAGACTGCTATGCAAATTTGCACAAATTATGAAAATTAAATCTTAATATGTCTGAAGCTAGAGATCCGTACATATAGCCATTAATCTTTTAGAAGTTGCAGATAAATATGCATTGCATAGATGATGCCAAGAACCCAAATGGCAGTTTTTTTTACATTTAATACTCTTTGCACTAAACAAACCAGCATATCTTTGAATAATTAATGTTTAAACTAAGTCCTCTTTTTGAATTACCTTGAAGTTTGTTTGAGCTTCAAACATTTGTTAAACCAAAGAACTAAGCAGTAATAATTCCAAAAAGTTGTACAGTGTTCTAGTACTGAATCTTTGCTTGATTTAAACATGTTAAAGGGTTTCTTAAAACTAAGTGAGTGATCTTAACGTTTTTCCAGACAAAAGGATTGTCAAAAATATATACCTATTATTATTGATAACACATTTTTTATATATGTTTACTAGTATGTATTTTCATTATGAAAATGAAATGCTTTTGAATTGTACAATTTTATAAACTGTTAAGTACTCGATAATTGTATTTGATATTAAAAGTTATGATTGTAAAAAATTTATTATAAACTAATGTATTATTATTAATTGTTTAAAAGTTATATATACATATATAACTTGTTACTGCACTATTTTCCCGGGCTTTTATATATAACCTAGTATATATGTTAGTTGAAGTTTAGCTGTTATTACGTTTATAATAATCATACAACTAATCTAGAACAACTTAACTTCCACTAACATCTAACCTAACCTAATAAAACGATACCATACGTTAAGATACCAGGGCTATTTCGGACTTTACCCGATTTCTACACTTTACCTGTAACATCCTATGCAAAATGTCTAAACTCTGACAATGTCTCTCTAACTCATAAATAATGAACTTTACAGAAAATAAAATTAATAGATTCATTTTAGTTAGTAAGTTTACATGTAGGTTTTTCTATACTGTAAATTTTGAATTGAGTAGTCATAAATTTTGACTACTTTTTCAATTGGTATTATTAATTCATGTCTTATTATTATTATAAATCCCTTCTCAGATAATATAATTTTTTTTTATTATAATGCTGTACATTTTACGTCACATATAGGAGTTGTACATGAATCACGTACTAGTCAGATTCATATACAGTCAATTTATAATTTGTAAATAATGTATTTTTTTGACTAAACAAATTTTACCATTAAATAAGAAACAATGTTATTTTTGTTTTCAAAGTAATGTTCATCTTTTTTGGATAATACTTATTATTATTAACTTAAATATCTCAAATATACAACAGTTGGATCATTTCAAACAAAAGAGTTACACATTGCCAATCGGTGTTACAAATGGTAGGTACCTCAGTCGGTAGGTAATTCGATTCTCAAAAAATATGTCGATAGTTTATTTCTCTCATCATGTCTTGCAAAAGCAAGAGTATTAGAAATAATGTAACTTGCAGGTCTTACGGCCGGTTGCATAAAACGTAGTTAACATGTTGTCAAATTGACCAAGCTGTTAAGAAACCCAATTGGATAAAAATTAAGAACGGATTTAAAAGAACCAATAACATTACAGCATTTGCTTTTAATTAACCAATCACTTCAGTTAACAGCACAAGCTTGTCGTGTAGTTAACAATGCTTTATGAAACTGGCTCGTGGTGATCATACTAAGACATAAATTAATATATATATATATATATATGTATTACTATAATAAATATTGTATTTAGTTATTAGTTTCGCTAGTAATATGGTTTCCATGATCAAATAAGTAAATAAATAGGTCTATTAATATGTCGATATATTTTTTGTATGCGATTCTGAAAATAAAAGCTATAATTGTCTCATGAAGTTCTTGTTGTTAATGGTCATGGTCGTGAGGTATTATTGGTGTTCTATTAAGTCTTGCCAAAATGCGAAAAAGAAAATTATTCAGTTCTGTCTGTTTTAAATGATCAGAAGCAAGTTATAAATGTAAAAACAAATTAATTCCAGTATTTGAAAAGAATGAAACTGAACCTTTTGAATTCTTTTAGAAGATTAAAGTCATAACGGGTGTTTTTTTAAATTTGGCGTCAGAGCAAGCAATGAGAGTTCGATTGTGAACGCACCTTTGAATGTCGCCACGCCGCAGTGTATCTAAACCTAACCTCACTTTTAAATTTTGACATTTGAAAAATAGTGGTCTATTCACAACAAACTGATAGTCATAGCTAACTAGGACGCCAAATTTAAAAAAACACCCGTTATTTTGAGTAGTCTCAAATTCCAGAAGAAGAGAAGGTAAGTATACACTGTTGTGTTCTTGGCTGTCAGATGAAGGCACCTACCAATATTAAATACCACATTTTGAAGCAAAAAGTGTATAACCATTGAAAAATACCAGTTCTTTAGTTCTGGTTCAAAGTTCAAAAGACATTCAACGAGATCAATTCAGATATTTGATTTACATCAGAGATATTTGAGAACAGTGAATAACTACATATAGTGTATGTAAATTGACTTGCAAAGAATGGTAAACTTTCAGTTTTTGTGGTAATGTATGTCAAAATAGTCACAACATTTTTTAGCTATTCTTCTGGTTTACCTTTAATTGTTTGTTCATCCAGCCATATTAGATAGAGATTGGATGAATATTATTTGTCCTCATTGAAAAAATGTTATATCAGCACTTTTTCATTTTGACAAGTCTAATCTCAAGGCAATTGTCAGTTTGAATGTCATAAAAGCAGTCCTGTTAAAAAGTTTTCTAAAATATTTCCTAATGCGTTTTCTGTTACCAATAATGATAAATCAATTAAAGAATTTACAGTTAATATTTATTTGAAAGAAATTGTTACAACCAATCTTACACAGAGCCTATAGTTGCTTTTGCTTTGTGAATAGAAGTTTGCCAGAAATTAGAAGCAGACAGAATAATTTCAAAAGTCAAATATAATCGGTCTTCACTGATTACTAGAGTTTTAGGTTATTTTATCATTTTCTCCTTGTACACCTATAAATTTGTTTACTCCAAGCTCAGGATTGTCCAGTAAAAATATTTGTGCAAAGAACAGTGACTAATTCTTTACCATCCTGTAAGGAAAACTGAAAGTATTAATATCAAAAATTGTAGTAGAAACTAAATTAAATGGTTTCCTGAAATTGTTATAGTAAAACTAAGCAAAACTGTATATTTAGTAGTAAAATTATCAGAAAGTATATTGATTAAGAAAGTTCATGTCAATGAATCAGAACTTAATTCTATTTGTGATACTTCTACAAAACAAGCTGTTCCTGAAGATTGTACAAAATAAAAAAGAATTGAGCAATAATAAATGTTAGCAAAAACAACTCACATTAAAGATAGTAAGTTAGGTAACAAAAAACTTATTAAAGCTTACGTCAGAGCATTTATCTCCTTCTCAACAAGGCAGTTCACTTGCACTTAGTAAGTGACTTTTAAGCTGATGTAATCTTGAATACATTTAAAAGTTTCATAGTCACACATTGACGGTGCTGTGAGATTTACTTTGATAACACTTCTAATTTTATATCTGCCAATAAGCAGTTATCTGAAGTAGCAAATCATGTAGCTGATGTGAAACTTTAAGAGTTCTTAATCGAAAACATTACAATCTATCTTCTTATACCTCCTAGTTCTCCTCATTTCAACCATCTGTGGGGCGTCAGCTGTCAGATTAATAAGATACCATCTAAAACATACTATGCACGGTATTAATTTAATTTATGAAGAATTTTATTCCCTATGAGACTAATTTTTAATAATTTCATAATGAAGACAAGAAGAGGATTAAATCTGTTTATATTTATAGAAAATTTAAAACAACAGTATTTAATTTTTTAGATTTGTACGTGCTCACGATGTAACTATATAAAAACTAAAATAAACGTATATCTATGAAAAGTATGTGCAACAAGATTTATAAATATTTTATTATAATTGTATTAAATAATAAAAAGATTAGCAAATCGGTCTTGTAGAACTCATAAAAGAGAATTACAGTGGCGTGCAAGGGTTTGTCTGTACATCGTAACAATTCGAGTATTAAACAATCAATCGGCGCTGCAGGCGCCGTCATGTGCTATGGCTATTTCTAGCATTTTGAATTAATTATAGCACTTTTAAATACTGCTTGCATATAAATTAAGAAATGATGAGTAAAATCTAGAAAAAGCGATCTTGTTTAAAAAATTTTTTGAACACTTCTATTAGTGTTTCAAAAACATCTGACGTATATTTTTTACATCGGCAGTCAAATAATCCATGAATGTATGTCTTTATGCAAGTTGAAACTATTTTTCAAACCAAAATTGCTTAATTAAATAAATATTAATAAATAGCATGTTTACAATATAGTATTAATAAATTTTGTTGTAAATATTATTTTATAAATTAGTCTATTGTAGTTTTTATAGTTATTTACGTGAAGTGCACTAACCTAAAGATTAAATATTGTTTTAAATTTTCTATAATTTGACAATTTCAGAAAAAAATCTTATTCTCTTATCATTTATGTAATCTTATTAAAATTTTAAATTATATGCACATTCGTGATAAAAATTTGGTACCTTACTACAGAAATAATAACTATTTTTCATATTGATCTGATATATTAATGCAGCTGATGCTAGGTGATGTCACAGTTTATTTTAACTATTTTTTCTAGCAGTTCCCAAAAGTTGACCTTTTTGGAAGTTTTTTTCGATGTGCTTGAAATCAAAAATGGCATAAGGGTTTTTTGTTCCTATGAGCATTATCACCTGTTTAGAGGATAGAAATCTTCAGTAAAACACCGTGTATTCATATAATTCAAAGTGTGTTCCGTGGAACCCTGGGTTCCGTTAAAATATTTTGGGGTTCCGCGAAAAGAGTAACCATAATATTAGGAAGATAATTTACAATAGTTGCATGAAACGTAGTTTTATCAGTAGCGGTGAGTGCATACGTCAAACCCGGGACACTCGCAGTGCAACACATGATGATATACTAGTAGGTATTCCACCCATTGAGATGCCTCCCACTCCTTTTTTTGGCCACGCCTACTGCTCTCTGATTGGCTATCCCTACTCCTGTAGCTCCTCCCCTTGCTTCTGATTGGTCGACGCCATCTTGGACGACACGCCTACTATTTTGAATCGCCATTTTGAATAGCCATTTTGAATCGCCATCTTGGATCGCCATTTTGAATAGCCATTTTGAATCGCCATTTTGAATAGCCATTTTGAATCGCCATTTTGAATAGCCATTTTGAATCGCCATTTTGAATCGCCATTTTGAAATGTCATTTTGAATCTGTCAATTTTGAATCTGTCATTTACATATCCGCCATTTTGTATCTGTCATCTTGGATTTCCCGCCCTTGGATTTGAATTTTTAGTACTGCTACTGCCATCTATCGGCGACGTCATGTCATCGGTATAGTAGATTCCTCTCTCTCGCTCTCGCTTGGTTCAGGCCCTCTCTCTCGCTCTCGCTTGGCTCTGACGATCTCTCTCGCTCTTGCTCTGGCCCTCTCTCTCGCTCTCGCTCTGACCCTCTCTCTCGCTCTTGCTCTGGCCCTCTCTCTCGCTCTCGCTTGGTTCAGGCCCTCTCTCTCGCTCTCGCTTGGCTCTGGCCCTCTCTCTCGCTCGGCTTTCGCTCTGGCTCTCTCTCTCTCTCTCTCTCTCTCTCTCTCTCTCTCGCTCTCGCTTGTCATTTCCAACTTGTCATTATTTCCCGCCCTTGGATTTGAATTTTTAGTACTGCTACTGCCATCTATCGGTAACGTCCTGTGATCGGTATAGTAGATTTCTATACACCTGTAGATAGGCAACCTGCTACACTTTTTTTTTATAAAAATTAAAGGATCCAATGAGTTTCGAACCAGGGTTCGTAAAGTACGTCTGTTTACAAGTCCATAGCTTAACCCCGAGACCACGGAGCTTGTCTTTTAAATTACTGCATACGAGTTATTTATAAAAATGCTTTCACGTATATTTGATTAAATCCAATTTATTTAAAAATAATTCCCGGAAAATATTGATAAATATTGTACATTAATAATATTAAATCTTTAGGATTCAAAAATTATAAGCCAATTATGATTATTATCATGAGTCATTGAGATGAGACAATTATTAACCTTATATGAGCCAATCGTGAAGAAACTCCAGAAATTTTTCTTGATACATCTTAAATATAACAATTTGAAAACTATATACAGATATTATTACTACATGAGGCGGCCGTAACATCAGTCGATCCTCGGCTTTTTATATCAGTACAAAATAATTAGATATAGTTATATTTACTATCTATTCTTTTAAACAGCTGTTATACTTTCCATGATTACTTTATAGTCGGGTATGTAGTACCATTATTATCCTACATTAACTTATATGAAAAATGAGATCGGTAAGGTAAAAACATGACGTCTTGATTGTAAAATTTATTTTCTGTAACGATGATTTCACCATTGCTAATGAATTTCCAATTAGCGGGTGTAGAAAGTTAAAATTCAAACATGAAAGACTATTGGTTTAATCGAAATATTTTAAAAGTTGCCGACGGCTAATTATTATTTAATAACAACCGTAAATTCTGAGTAAATCTGTTTGGATATTTCCTGAAGCCTAAATCAATTTTGTTTGTATTAAAATCTAGAAATTTCAGAAAAACGGATTTAAAATAAATTGTATATAGTTATACATTGTGAAATAAAAAATGCAAGAATAAAATACATACACGGATTAAACTAAACTATATATATTAAGAAATATTAATTACGGCTTTTATAGGATCTTACAGAAAAAAGATTACAGTCAATCAAGATCACAACACATATCATTAACTAGATATAAATAAATATATTATATATTGAAGGTAAAGACATGAGGATATCCATCGTTTGACTAATGTCTATTTATTAAAACAAATAAGTTATGAAATGAAGCAGGGAGTCTATTCAATGAACATTGCCTAATACTTTTATGATTTTTCTAGCCTATAGATCAGCAGTTAGAAACACGGGCCTGCTAAATGCCTGCAATTCACCTACCCTATCAATATGTTGTACAATTTTAGATATGTGATGTATACGTTTTGTTTCTTACTTAAGTCTATTTTGTTTGTATGTTTGTAATATTTAGACATTTACGAAAATTAAATCAAGCTGAACAGCAGATTACTATTTTAAATTTAATAGATCATACGAATTATCTTACCCTGTTCTGAATGACTGCTTTGTATATCATGATGTGATATCATACAATTACATTCTAGTAAGAATTGTAATAAAGTCACTGCTATAAATAACAACATTCTTTATCACGATCATCTATCATTATCATAATCATCTAATGTCATGCAGAGTCAGCAGCTAGCTCCTAAGTTCGTATATGCGAGAATCGGTATTATATAACACACACATCAGTCTACATTCATTGCTCTAATATTGATAGGAACTTTCTAGAATCTATAAAGTTGTACTACATATATTCAACTAATTTGAATATACGATAACTGATACTCATTATACTTCTATGCATACAATCGAGGTATCAGTACACTCCAACCGCGTGATCAAGATTGTAGTATTCAAACCAAGCATCACTAAACGTATTCTTCATATATGAAATCATAAAATTCGAGTCTAACTACTGACGAGGTGAAAGAATAGTTGCAATCGGTTTATGCCCATACCAGGCTCCCTATGATTATTATAAATGTCTTAACAGAATAAAAAAAGGGCGAAATGAATATAACTTATAGGATTTAATCAAACTAGAAGAATATCGATATATCCTACGTTGAGAAAATAATTATACTATGTAAGCATCGATACGCTACATATGATTGCGAGCCTGAGTATAAGCATAAACCCTATACTACAGATTTTTATCCTTTTTCATTATATCTATTACAGACGAGGTGAATGAATAGGTACATTTAACATGCGTATGCTACAGTTATCTAATTTTCTAGGTTTCTAGACGTAATGTAATTTTGAACAGATTTTAACCCTTTTCGTTATATCTACTACCCCTGTAAGCGATTTCTACATATACGTTCTTATTGTTTATACACCATATAGATATTCGTAGCATCTAAAGTAAACTCTTATTTAAACGTTATTTTACAATATATCATACATTTCAGCAACTCCGAAATATGAAGATATGTAATAATTTACTATATACTTTTGTAGGATATTAACTCGTATAATTAATACTAATTTGTAATTATCTTCGATACCTTCGAAATATAAGTCTATAACATATCTACCCAAAAGATTCGCCGACAAACTTACTGAAGATAAAGTGGTCGATCTCAACCAAAAGATAGCGAATACAACTCTGTCTCTAGGATTGGTTTACCTAGGTAAAGTAAAGACAGAAAGATATCAACTGTATGCTGACTGTATGTTCATCGAGACGAATAAGGTATGAAATGTAACAGGTAGTCTATTCAATGAACATTGCCTAATACTTTTTTCTGATTCTTCTTCTACCCTATGGATCCGCATTTAGAAACATGGACCTGCTAAATGCCTGCAATTCACCTACCCTATCAGTATGTCGTACAATGCAAACATTTAATATTATTATTAAAATTTTATAAATAAAAACGATAAAAGAAGTTTATAGTTTTCATTTATTTTTATGTTAAACATATACGGTAGCAGGATCTAGATCGATGTATACAAATTCATATATGACAGAAATGTTATGTATCTCAATACATACCTAAAACGTATTCTTCGTATATTCAGTAAGAGCTACCCATTTTTTTTTCTTTTTTTCTAGACATTCGAATTTTGAACAGCTTAATAATATGTTTTCTCATTTAATCATAATTAGGTCGACTTTATATAGTATTTTTCAGGAAAACCTTCTTCAGAAAAACCCTAATGATTCTTTAATTTACATAAAAAAAAATTAAAACATTTGATTACACAATAATCCCATTTTCGATACCTTCGAAATATAAGTCTATAACATATGTTTAGGTCTTTATAACTTTGAAACACAGGGTAGTTACCTCTTGCAAAATTTACAGTTATGAGAACCCTGAAGACTTAACCTGGAGAAATAAATCAGATAAATATTTTACTTTTATTGAAACGATAACTTTGCATACTAATATATGAAAATAATATAATGTATATCACCTGATAAATAAAATTGAAATTATTCTTATTCTTTTACAATGAAATGTGTTTTGAAAAAACACGATGAAACGTTATGTATATTAATGCAGGAGTTCTGTTAACGCATTCGTTATTTAGAGATTCACTTATAAGTACACTATCTATTTAGCTGATTCAATAAAAATTTCATTATTTTTAAAATTCCTAACGAGGAACCTACTGATAAGCGTTATATTATACCAGGTACGTATGATACTCTACTGCTGATTGCATACCTGATGAACGCAGTTGTACAAAGTAATATAAGATATACGTTACAGAGAAGTTTAATTTTCCGTGCAACAAATGACCTATATATATATTTTATGTACAATGCTGACATTAACATATTTAGCGCATACCTGTTGAACATAGCTCTACAAAGTAATATTTAAAAGACTTAAAAGGCTTATATTTTAGAGATCGGATACAGGCGCATATATTCCTGTATATTACCTCTAAACTTTACTTTAACAATACATGTAGTCAGGTTTGGCGTAAATAACAATTAGGGATATCAAAGCCATACTAACTGAACGCTAACATAATATGCTCTACAGGTCAAACTCAATTAATTAACCCTGGGGCTATACATCCTTAGGCTAGAAACAGTCTTAAAACAAAAAAAATGGCTGAGTCCACCCTGTTAGACAAGAAATCAGAGTATGGGCGTGATAAATAAAACATATAAAGTTATTTTACAAACATTTATTTAGTATACATAACATAATACAAGAATATAGATCATAAGTTGTTTTCTATGACGACTGTTGTAGTTCTACGGGTCTCTGAGTCGTCGTATGCCCTCGCAGCAATACTAATACGTATAAAGTCCGACGACTGACTCATTGGAACTGTACCGATAGCCCTTTCCTTGTTCAACTCTTCGTTACTATCATAGTTGGTAAACGAGGAACCACATTCATCAATACCCAAATGCATGGCTGAAGTCATATCTTCTTCTTCTTCTTCTGTCTCAACGATATCAGTAGGTCCATTTGCTTCCTTTACCAGAGCTGTCTTTACAACATTTGCGTTATTATGTACGTTTTTTAAATGCCTTTTATAGCTGTCGATGCGTGAAAGATATTTGAAGCAATTAGAACACCGAACTTTGATTGATTCGTGAACGCTTTTAATATGTCTTTTTAAGTGGTCACGACGTGAAAAAGTTTTGACACAGCTAGAACACTTGATTCTGTTTGAATCGTGCTTGGTTTTTACGTGTCTCTTGCAAGTGAATGGCCTCGCGAAAGACTTGAAGCAAACCGGACACTGTATTTTGCAATCCTGTCGACCAGAGTCATTCTTCTTACATACGTCGTTAGCGTGCTGCTCCATTTTGACTAATGAAGGAACAGGAACACTACCCCGCCTATTTATACTGATCGACCAGCGCAATCGGTTGTTCTCGGTTATAATCGTAAGCGCTCGGAGCAATATGCTCGAGAATGAATCGTAGGTTCTATCCTAAGTGTATGTAACCCGGAACCGATGTCCGTACATTTTAAATTATCAAACTTACCATATAAACATGAATATTTACTACATTTGCTTTAATTCTTGTTCCCTACCTACCTACCTACCTACCGTAAACAATATGACATATCTGCGTCTAAATACAGTGAACGAAAGTACTAGAGGAACTTAATACCTTAGATCACGGCTGTTTCTGGATACGTGATTTCCTCTTACAATATCTATAGTTATGAGAACCTTGAAGACTTAGCCTGGAGAAATAAAACATCGTCAGTTTAAAAGAAATAAGTCCGTCGCCATATTTAAACGTTATTTTACAATACATCATACATTTTCAATAGCTTCGAAATACGCAGATAAGTAATAATATACTATATACTCTTGTAGGTTATTCAACGTATCTATAGTAAACTCTTATGATTAATAATAATCTGTAACCTTATTGTTTTTTATTACATCACAGGTTAGAGCGTACGAATATAATTTAGGTTAGATTAGGTTAGAGCCTACGAATACATTTTTAGGGCAGAACGTAGGGAGCAGAGTAAGTACAAAACAACATACTTTCATACAAGAATGTTTATTGATACGAGTAGTTTCGACGCTACTTAAAACATAATACATAACTTATATATATATATATATATATATATATATATATATATATATATATATATATATATATATATATATATATATATATATATAATATCTATTAAAATAGTACATTTCGTATACACTAATAATGGTACTACATACCCGACTATAAAGTAAACATGGTAAGTATAACAGCAGTTTAAAAGAATAGATAGTAAATATAACTATATCTAATTATTTTATAAAATACTATGTTAACTAAGAGGTTATATACAGAATATATACGCCTGTATTCGACCTCTAGAGGGTTCATAAGACTAGACCAGACTAGACCAGACCAGACCAGATCAGACCAGACCAGACCAGACCAGACTAGACCAGACCAGACCAGACCAGACCAGACCAGACCAGATCAGACCAGACCAGACCAGACCAGACTAGACTAGAGTATTATAGATGATAGACTGTAAAATCATGAACAATTATACCACCTGTAATATAATAGAGCTTACTTGATATTTTAAAATTAGTGGCTGAATCTAATTATTACAGAAATTCAATTGTAGAAACTGAAGATGTAATCTTTAAAACATCTAAAGTTAGAAGTTTTTAGTAGTCAGGTTAGATTAATAGAGGGTGTTATAATCAAATCGTTTTTAGAAACTATTTGTTTTGTAAGATTGGCTCCGTAAGGAAAAACAACATAGCTGTAGTCTTGATTTTGAAATTGAGATAGCTCGGGACAAAACGATGAATACAAAGTTTAGAAGTTTATTTCAAAATTCTGTGATAAAAAACATTAATTCTTCTTTACTTTACTTTAAAACCCAAAATTGCATGATAAATCAATATAACATTAATATAGATGATTAAATTAAATGAAGCAATCTAGGTTAGACCCCAAAAATTATATTAAGGTTATAGATTTTAGACTCCGGTTGTTGCAAAGATTCAAGAATCTCTATTAAGATTAGTTCATAAAACATTTATTAGGTTAGAGCATGTAGCTACTTACAAAAAAAAAATCTCTATTAAGATTAGTTCATAAAATATTTATTAGGTTAGACCATTGTAGTTACTTACAAAATCGTCATTAACATTCGAAAAACTTACATATAATATTAGTTGGGTTACAGTCTACGAATATATTTTAGGTTAGATTTAGGTCGCGTGCGATCTAAATCTAACCTAAAATATATTCGTAGACTGTAACCCAACTAATATTATATGTAAGTTTTTCGAATGTTAATGACGATTTTGTAAGTAACTACAATGGTCTAACCTAATAAATATTTTATGAACTAATCTTAATAGAGATTTTTTTTTTGTAAGTAGCTACATGCTCTAACCTAATAAATGTTTTATGAACTAATCTTAATAGAGATTCTTGAATCTTTGCAACAACCGGAGTCTAAAATCTATAACCTTAATATAATTTTTGGGGTCTAACCTAGATTGCTTCATTTAATTTAATCATTTATATTAATGTTATATTGATTTATCATGCAATTTTGGGTTTTAAAGTAAAGTAAAGAAGAATTAATGTTTTTTATCACAGAATTTTGAAATAAACTTCTAAACTTTGTATTCATCGTTTTGTCCCGAGCTATCTCAATTTCAAAATCAAGACTACAGCTATGTTGTTTTTCCTTACGGAGCCAATCTTACAAAACAAATAGTTTCTAAAAACGATTTGATTATAACACCCTCTATTAATCTAACCTGACTACTAAAAACTTCTAACTTTAGATGTTTTAAAGATTACATCTTCAGTTTCTACAATTGAATTTCTGTAATAATTAGATTCAGCCACTAATTTTAAAATATCAAGTAAGCTCTATTATATTACAGGTGGTATAATTGTTCATGATTTTACAGTCTATCATCTATAATACTCTAGTCTAGTCTGGTCTGGTCTGGTCTGGTCTGATCTGGTCTGGTCTGGTCTGGTCTGGTCTGGTCTAGTCTGGTCTGGTCTGGTCTGGTCTGATCTGGTCTGGTCTGGTCTAGTCTGGTCTGGTCTGGTCTAGTCTAGTCTTATGAACCCTCTAGAGGTCGAATACAGGCGTATATATTCTGTATATAACCTCTTAGTTAACATAGTATTTTATAAAATAATTAGATATAGTTATATTTACTATCTATTCTTTTAAACTGCTGTTATACTTACCATGTTTACTTTATAGTCGGGTATGTAGTACCATTATTAGTGTATACGAAATGTACTATTTTAATAGATATTATATATATATATATATATATATATATATATATATATATATATATATATATATATATATATATATATATATATATATATATATATATATAAGTTATGTATTATGTTTTAAGTAGCGTCGAAACTACTCGTATCAATAAACATTCTTGTATGAAAGTATGTTGTTTTGTACTTACTCTGCTCCCTACGTTCTGCCCTAAAAATGTATTCGTAGGCTCTAACCTAATCTAACCTAAATTATATTCGTACGCTCTAACCTGTGATGTAATAAAAAACAATAAGGTTACAGATTATTATTAATCATAAGAGTTTACTATAGATACGTTGAATAACCTACAAGAGTATATAGTATATTATTACTTATCTGCGTATTTCGAAGCTATTGAAAATGTATGATGTATTGTAAAATAACGTTTAAATATGGCGACGGACTTATTTCTTTTAAACTGACGATGTTTTATTTCTCCAGGCTAAGTCTTCAAGGTTCTCATAACTATAGATATTGTAAGAGGAAATCACGTATCTAGAAACAGCCGTGATCTAAGGTATTAAGTTCCTCTAGTACTTTCGTTCACTGTATTTAGACGCAGATATGTCATATTGTTTACGGTAGGTAGGTAGGTAGGTAGGGAACAAGAATTAAAGCAAATGTAGTAAATATTCATGTTTATATGGTAAGTTTGATAATTTAAAATGTACGGACATCGGTTCCGGGTTACATACACTTAGGATAGAACCTACGATTCATTCTCGAGCATATTGCTCCGAGCGCTTACGATTATAACCGAGAACAACCGATTGCGCTGGTCGATCAGTATAAATAGGCGGGGTAGTGTTCCTGTTCCTTCATTAGTCAAAATGGAGCAGCACGCTAACGACGTATGTAAGAAGAATGACTCTGGTCGACAGGATTGCAAAATACAGTGTCCGGTTTGCTTCAAGTCTTTCGCGAGGCCATTCACTTGCAAGAGACACGTAAAAACCAAGCACGATTCAAACAGAATCAAGTGTTCTAGCTGTGTCAAAACTTTTTCACGTCGTGACCACTTAAAAAGACATATTAAAAGCGTTCACGAATCAATCAAAGTTCGGTGTTCTAATTGCTTCAAATATCTTTCACGCATCGACAGCTATAAAAGGCATTTAAAAAACGTACATAATAACGCAAATGTTGTAAAGACAGCTCTGGTAAAGGAAGCAAATGGACCTACTGATATCGTTGAGACAGAAGAAGAAGAAGAAGATATGACTTCAGCCATGCATTTGGGTATTGATGAATGTGGTTCCTCGTTTACCAACTATGATAGTAACGAAGAGTTGAACAAGGAAAGGGCTATCGGTACAGTTCCAATGAGTCAGTCGTCGGACTTTATACGTATTAGTATTGCTGCGAGGGCATACGACGACTCAGAGACCCGTAGAACTACAACAGTCGTCATAGAAAACAACTTATGATCTATATTCTTGTATTATGTTATGTATACTAAATAAATGTTTGTAAAATAACTTTATATGTTTTATTTATCACGCCCATACTCTGATTTCTTGTCTAACAGGGTGGACTCAGCCATTTTTTTTGTTTTAAGACTGTTTCTAGCCTAAGGATGTATAGCCCCAGGGTTAATTAATTGAGTTTGACCTGTAGAGCATATTATGTTAGCGTTCAGTTAGTATGGCTTTGATATCCCTAATTGTTATTTACGCCAAACCTGACTACATGTATTGTTAAAGTAAAGTTTAGAGGTAATATACAGGAATATATGCGCCTGTATCCGATCTCTAAAATATAAGCCTTTTAAGTCTTTTAAATATTACTTTGTAGAGCTATGTTCAACAGGTATGCGCTAAATATGTTAATGTCAGCATTGTACATAAAATATATATATAGGTCATTTGTTGCACGGAAAATTAAACTTCTCTGTAACGTATATCTTATATTACTTTGTACAACTGCGTTCATCAGGTATGCAATCAGCAGTAGAGTATCATACGTACCTGGTATAATATAACGCTTATCAGTAGGTTCCTCGTTAGGAATTTTAAAAATAATGAAATTTTTATTGAATCAGCTAAATAGATAGTGTACTTATAAGTGAATCTCTAAATAACGAATGCGTTAACAGAACTCCTGCATTAATATACATAACGTTTCATCGTGTTTTTTCAAAACACATTTCATTGTAAAAGAATAAGAATAATTTCAATTTTATTTATCAGGTGATATACATTATATTATTTTCATATATTAGTATGCAAAGTTATCGTTTCAATAAAAGTAAAATATTTATCTGATTTATTTCTCCAGGTTAAGTCTTCAGGGTTCTCATAACTGTAAATTTTGCAAGAGGTAACTACCCTGTGTTTCAAAGTTATAAAGACCTAAACATATGTTATAGACTTATATTTCGAAGGTATCGAAAATGGGATTATTGTGTAATCAAATGTTTTAATTTTTTTTTATGTAAATTAAAGAATCATTAGGGTTTTTCTGAAGAAGGTTTTCCTGAAAAATACTATATAAAGTCGACCTAATTATGATTAAATGAGAAAACATATTATTAAGCTGTTCAAAATTCGAATGTCTAGAAAAAAAGAAAAAAAAATGGGTAGCTCTTACTGAATATACGAAGAATACGTTTTAGGTATGTATTGAGATACATAACATTTCTGTCATATATGAATTTGTATACATCGATCTAGATCCTGCTACCGTATATGTTTAACATAAAAATAAATGAAAACTATAAACTTCTTTTATCGTTTTTATTTATAAAATTTTAATAATAATATTAAATGTTTGCATTGTACGACATACTGATAGGGTAGGTGAATTGCAGGCATTTAGCAGGTCCATGTTTCTAAATGCGGATCCATAGGGTAGAAGAAGAATCAGAAAAAAGTATTAGGCAATGTTCATTGAATAGACTACCTGTTACATTTCATACCTTATTCGTCTCGATGAACATACAGTCAGCATACAGTTGATATCTTTCTGTCTTTACTTTACCTAGGTAAACCAATCCTAGAGACAGAGTTGTATTCGCTATCTTTTGGTTGAGATCGACCACTTTATCTTCAGTAAGTTTGTCGGCGAATCTTTTGGGTAGATATGTTATAGACTTATATTTCGAAGGTATCGAAGATAATTACAAATTAGTATTAATTATACGAGTTAATATCCTACAAAAGTATATAGTAAATTATTACATATCTTCATATTTCGGAGTTGCTGAAATGTATGATATATTGTAAAATAACGTTTAAATAAGAGTTTACTTTAGATGCTACGAATATCTATATGGTGTATAAACAATAAGAACGTATATGTAGAAATCGCTTACAGGGGTAGTAGATATAACGAAAAGGGTTAAAATCTGTTCAAAATTACATTACGTCTAGAAACCTAGAAAATTAGATAACTGTAGCATACGCATGTTAAATGTACCTATTCATTCACCTCGTCTGTAATAGATATAATGAAAAAGGATAAAAATCTGTAGTATAGGGTTTATGCTTATACTCAGGCTCGCAATCATATGTAGCGTATCGATGCTTACATAGTATAATTATTTTCTCAACGTAGGATATATCGATATTCTTCTAGTTTGATTAAATCCTATAAGTTATATTCATTTCGCCCTTTTTTTATTCTGTTAAGACATTTATAATAATCATAGGGAGCCTGGTATGGGCATAAACCGATTGCAACTATTCTTTCACCTCGTCAGTAGTTAGACTCGAATTTTATGATTTCATATATGAAGAATACGTTTAGTGATGCTTGGTTTGAATACTACAATCTTGATCACGCGGTTGGAGTGTACTGATACCTCGATTGTATGCATAGAAGTATAATGAGTATCAGTTATCGTATATTCAAATTAGTTGAATATATGTAGTACAACTTTATAGATTCTAGAAAGTTCCTATCAATATTAGAGCAATGAATGTAGACTGATGTGTGTGTTATATAATACCGATTCTCGCATATACGAACTTAGGAGCTAGCTGCTGACTCTGCATGACATTAGATGATTATGATAATGATAGATGATCGTGATAAAGAATGTTGTTATTTATAGCAGTGACTTTATTACATTCTTACTAGAATGTAATTGTATGATATCACATCATGATATACAAAGCAGTCATTCAGAACAGGGTAAGATAATTC